>PXOE01000045.1:0-187309 GCA_003012245.1 Microcyclospora tardicrescens
GGCGGGGAATATGTGCTCGGAGGCTCAAAGCAGAATGGCGGAGGGGAGGATGGAGGAGGCCAGCCACTATCGAGAAGAGAAATCATGGCCAGAGCTGCAGAAGAACGGGCAAAGCAGCAGCAGAAAGCTAAGGACAAAGATTGAGAATTTGCAATTCGCCTCAAAAGGCCTGCTTGCATGAAGATAGAGAGTATTATGATGGGAACGATGTACATCTACAGTCTTCGAGAGCTTGCTACAATACCCTGCGAAAGAACGATTGAACGATGGAGGATGGGAAACAGCCGGAGGCGGACAATATCATATCCTCCGCTCCTACACCAGTCTCAAAACACAAATCTTGTCAGCGGCGATCACGTACAGGGTGGAATAAAGCTCAGCTCGGGAAGATGACTTTCCGTGCTGCCATCCTGGATGGTCTCAGCACAACTGCTGCATCAAGCTGCTGGTACAGCACCGCGGCCTTAGGATGTCAACAAACGAGCTTTCTCAAAGTCAGACCAGACGCTAGACGCATCAGCGCACGAGTACTTGTAGAATACCCTGCATCCGCCAGCATCGAGGGTTCTTCCGGCACTGTGACAGCACGTTCGCCCTCGGGCCTTGTTCTATGTTCCAAGACCCAGGCGTCGTCAGTCATGAGCATCAGCACGACATGGGTATGAATGTGAATGTGAGCAGGTTGACCTGCCATGTCAGAGCATGCGTTAGAGCAGCGTATGCTGCTTTCGGAAGCTCTCGCGCCCTGGACGTTTGAGGATTGTGCAATATCACCTAGCTATAAGCTGCCTCGCATCATCACAGATATGGTACTTCAGCTGAAGCTTCACATGGATTGCTCGAGTGCGGTCGCTCGACGATCTCCTCAGTCCAGGACGCATATTGTAAGATCCGATCAAAGCTTGTACAACGATCCTACGCGGAGGCTACGAAGAAGATTGCGGGGGAGGCCCAGGTTCAAGATGGTCGACGAGGATAGCATTGAGTAGAGAATTGGCTGTGCTAATGGGTTCAAAAAGAGCAGGATGCGATGAGGGTAACGCTCTGATGTTGATATGCAGATGAAACGTGGTGGAATAGATGAGCAGCCAGATAGTAGTTGCAGCTGCGTAGAAGCCACTACCATCCTTGCTCTGCTCGAAGCATGGCATCAACTCCGAGGAGACAGGCTCCTAGCACAACGGATGAAGCAGAGATCAGCCAGCGCATGAATGGGATTAGTGCCGTCGTGGACGATTTCATCTATACATGATAGTCATAAGACCCACCTCGAAGAAGCTGCGTACGGCAAAACCTGCTGTATAGTCGCGAGTTGTGGAGAAGCACCGACAAGGATCGGACGAAATGCCTCGGACGATCGACAGGTCCAGCATATCATGCTGAATGTTCGACCAAGTGTAGAGAAACGGTCGAAACGGTCGAGACTCATGCATACATAACTACAAGTATGTATAGTCCAGCCATGCACTGACAGCACATATACATGTAGTTATGTAGATAGAAAGCTGGTGCAGGGCAGGTACATCGCTGAGCTGTTGGAGAACCTTGTCTGCGCACTACTTACCACATTCGTCTGGTCACATGCTTAAGAGACAGAATCCAGGACACACCCATCCCAAGCGGGCAACGTAGCAAGCCGCGGTGGCCAAGAGCAGGACCCTTGCTAGCTGCGGGCCTGCAGTATAGAACGAAGCGATACGAAACACCTCTGAGCTGGGAATCGCAGACCAGATCCTTGCCAGATTTGGGCGGGTCGAGTATGAAATCAGTATCATGAGCTTATTGTTGTGTCATGTATGCAAGAAGTTCGAACGCCACAGCCCCAGCGATAAGCCTGGTGACGTTTGCGGCTGTACATTCGAGGGGGCTCGACATCAGAGCCCTGAAATGGTTTCATGGGCATACAAGAAAGTGGTAATGTGATCGGCAGTTATGGCTTGTAGTAAGGCTGAAGGTTTACTCATGCCGATGGCCATCGATGTCCGTGAGTTTGGGTCTGACATCTCCGTGATCCTTGTCCACTGTCAGTATATAGTACAGTCAGAGATGTGAATTCCACAACAAGTAGTCTTTCGTAGCTTTAGGTAGTGACATGCGTGTGTTCTGTCCATGTAGGTCTAGTATACCACCTGCAGGGCTACAACCATCTGTCCACACTGGCCTTCGCACATAAATTGTTTACCGCGGTCGAGCGAGCCTTTCCAGCATTTGTGATACTGGACTGTAGAGCTTTGCACACGGCGCAACAAACTCCCGGCGCCCTCGGGTCCCGCCTCTGGTTCAGCTTTCTAGCCTTGCCGTAGGATTGGTGACAGTTACGGCTCCTGCTGCAGGTACAGAACGCCGCCCGTCATGCTGGGAAGGCTGGAGAGAAGGATCGCAGGATTCGCTGCCTCATTGGTAGGCGTGACTACACTCGCACACTCGATCGAACGTAAGCATGATGTTAGAGGGGCACGGGGGGAAGTGAAGACGAAGCCACTGTACTGTATGCCAAGCATCGGAGCTACGAAAGCGAGCCCGAAAGTGGGGAACAGGACGGATCGACGACATGTCCCTGGACTGGCGTGACTGGATTCGAACTCTGATTTCCACAACTGTTTAACGGACAAGCAGCCACACATCCACAGACGGCATGCTGAAACGCAAGGTCGCATCTGCCATGGCATCGGATGGGTTATCTTCTCAGTACCTGCAGACCCAAGATCCGCCGTTCGAGCAGGAAGAGGAACTTCGACGTGGCCGCCATGGCGGACAGCTTGCCGAAACGGAGACTAGTAACAAGAGCCTCTGATTTGATACAGACGATATAGCACCACAACGTCGGTACAGCACGAGACCTTCCATCACGGCGCCACAGTTCGCAGACAGTACAATTGACTTTGGCATCGAGACCCTCTTGGTCGCGTAAGACCCGTTTTCCCCAGATCGTCAGGTGGAGTGGATCTCGCCACTGATCAACAATTGTGTCGCATACCGAGTACGAAGATACGATCTCGATCAACGTGAAACACACTCTTATCGCGGCCTCACCATCAGCAGCGTCAATGCCAAGCAAGGCAAGATTGTGACCGCTGAGATGAAAAACACTCGCGTATTTGGACGCTGGAGTCCGCTAACGTGTGTCTGGAAGCTCTTTCCTTTGAGGACCATCGATTTCATAGCCGGGCGTGGAACGAACAGAGATACTCTGCGAGCTTGGCAAGCGACAGCTGTCGAGTGAGAGCTGTGATCCATTATCAGGCGTGCCGTCCTAGCAGCCTCCATGTGGAAACCGTTTCGTTTGACGAGCCGAGCGAATGGCGCGCTTGTGAATTCTACGATATACAGCCGAGGCCTACAAATCTGCAACACAACCTCTCTACCGAACACGCTTGCGTGACTTGGTACTCGATCTACCCTGTGGACATGTCGTTCCCACCTTCCGGGCCGCTGATCATTACCACCCCCCACAGGCCAAGAGACAAATGCTGCGTTTGGCGCCACACCAGACGTCTTGCTCTTCCTGCTTCCTGTCAAGCCGCAGTCGATCGTTTGCGGGGTCCCGTGTCAGACTAACTGAACATGGTTTACTCTCGTACATCGCGACGAAGTGCATGACCCATTGCGGATAGGTCGAACGCTGCCATGGATGGTCTTTGATGAACGAGAAGCCATGCTTTATATTGCACTTCCCTGCTTGCAATCTCCTGGCTCTTTGTCCAATTTACTTTGCCTCTTATCACTTCTCAACAGTCCGGGGAAGATAAGAGAAGTCTTTTGATCCTGCTTGCATTACTAGTCGAGGGTCTGTCCACTGTTGCTTTCCCAATACCCAACAGTTGCTTGCACGCATCAAGCAGGACATCATGGCAGAATTCGCAGCTGCCGTAGCTAAGGCTCCGGACCACGGCGCCAACCACAACGTAGATTTGGATGATGCTGCTCCTCTTGGACTCTACGCCACTAACACCAACACACAAGACTTTGCTGGCTCACGGACAGCATCCACCAATGGCCGCCAGAACAGTGAAACATCTCAACGCAGGTCAACAGGATGGAGACGCCTCCTGGGCCGCAACAACCGGGACACGGCCTTTGACAACAAGTCAGCGTCTATATCGGAGAAGTACCTGACCGGCAGTGGCAGTGGCTCCGCCAGCGATGACGAGGAAAGGAGGCTGGAACACGTGCCCACCGGCCAGAGCTTGAAGCATATCGAAACGACCCAAACAACCTTCGAGCAGGCCATGGAGGGCACATTGTACCGCGATGGTGCTCTGGTCCTGCAGCCGGCTCCGTCTCAGGACCCAAGAGATCCCTTGAACCTAGGCATGAAGCGCAAGATCATTGCCGTCTTCTGTCTCTGTTTCTTTGGCGCTCTCGCTGCATCAGCTGAGTTGATCCTCGGTGCCATGTTGCCCATCTTCGCGCTTCAGTACGCTGGTCTCGACCCGAAGTCTATCATTCCTTCGTTCGCTGGTGGATTTCCCAAGGGAGCCGATCCTCTTAAGACACTTGAGAGTCTGCCCAACGCCAGACCCATCTGGGAGATCTATCTGCTGGCTTCTATGCCAGTGCTAATGATAGGTCTTTCGAACTTGATCCTCATTCCTGGCGCCATCACTTTCGGTCGTCGTCCCATCATCCTTCTTTGTGGCGTTCTTGCCATCGGTGGTGCACTATGGGCTGGCTTCAGCGGATCGTTGGCCTCCCACATCGCGGCTCGTTGTGTTCAGGCTCTGGGAGCTGGCACGGTCGAGTCTCTGATCCCCTTCATCATCCAGGACATGGTGTACGTCCACCAACGTAACACATGGATCTCGGGAGTCTTCGCTGCTCAAGGTGTCATCATCATCGCCCTTGGTATCAGCTCGCCATACATCATCGTCAACTTGAGCTGGCGATATGTCTACTACATCACCGCTGGAGCTGCTGGAGTGTTCCTCATTGGTGTGTTTTTCCTGTTGCCAGAGACGAGATGGCTTCGCAGCCGCTCCGAAATGAGTAAGTGCTTCTAATAATCTATGCTCGTGACTTACCACGAGACTAATTCATCGAAACAGATGGTGTTCCTCGCGTCGAGAGCCACTATGAAGCTCATGCTCCACGCACGTTTGCGTACGATATTGCTCTCTTCCACGGCAAGTTCGAGTACCGCAAGGGCTGGATGGCAGTCGTCGACACTTTCAAGACATTGTAAGTTATCTATGCCTGTGATGTAGACACACCCGCTAACGTACACTGCCAGCTTCTACCCTCAAATTTTCTTCATCACCATGCTGAACAGTGCGATGATTGCTTGTGCTTTTGCCGCTGGTTACACCGTTTCTCCAGCTTTGTTGACGAAACCATGGTCGTAAGTCTAGCTTCCATTTCCCACGTTTGTGTATTTCGGGACTGACCATCTTCCCTTCCAGTTGGCCTTTCCTCAAACTCGGTCTTTGTCTGCTCCCTGTGTTGATCGCTGGTATCGCCGCCGGACTCATCACCGGACCGCTTGCAGACTTCACATCCAACTGGGTAGCGCGCAAACGTGGCAAGCGTGTTCCTGAGAACCAATTGCTCAACCTCATCCTGCCCACTATCTGCGCGCTCGTTGGATCCGTCATCTTCGCCCTTGCTGGTGAGAACCAGTCCGAGTACCACTGGATCGTCTTCCTCTTGGGTCTCGGACTCATGGCGTTCGGTTTCCTCGGTGCCAACACCGTCGGCGCCGTGTACGTGCTCGAGTGCTACCCCCACTTGGCTGGTCCCGCGCTCGTCAACATCGCCTCCTTCCGCTGCCTGATCGCCTTCGTGCTGTCATTTAAGGTCTCCGAGTGGGTCGCCGACATGGGCTACTTCAACTCCTTCATCATCTACACCGCGCTCATGGCCTTCTTCGCCCTGCTTATCCCGGTGGTCTACATTTACGGCCCGGCATGGCGCAGGCGCTGGCCGGCCGAGCGCATGGGCGACTTCTGAGCTCAAAAGCGATGAGTAGTCCTGCTCCGACGCATTTTCTTGCGCGCTTCTTTCACGATGCTATGAAACAATTTTTGTCGACGTTTTCAGAAGATACCTGATGCTGCGGAGTCGCTGGTCAATGCGATCGGCTGGGAGGAGGAAATGTGTACATAAGATAGTTCTCCTGCAGTACCCAGGAATGTATGAAAATGTAACGACATGACAGCCTTGCCCTTGATGTGATTACGCCTCATCATGACTCCGTTCCGCCATAGCTTCTTAGTGCCAGCTCTCTCTCTCTCTCTTTCTCTTCCTGCTTACTAGATATTACTTGTTATCTCTACACACTGGCGTTGCTACCCTCACGAGGCTTTTAACGTAGAGCCACGAGCTACCAGCTCGTCGGGTCCAATGTGTCTCTCCTCCCTTAATCCTCCTATATGTCCCTCGACACATGACTGGATTCTGCATATGCATAGTATGTACAATAGGACGCCTTGTACACCCGTGGTACGCTAGCGGGTTAAATAGGATGCTGGAAGTCAGTGATTGTGTGAGTTGCACCAGTAGGATGGATAGTTCTAGCAACAAGCACAGCTACAAGTCGAGGGATCTACGGTCGTTTTAGCCAGGAAAATACGGCCTAGAAAGCATTCGTTGATCGTTCCTTTTTCAGGTGATACACACGTGTGAAGTAACGTTTGGATAGCAGTTCTCTTGATTGTGTCCTTTCCCCTAATGTACGTGTCAGTCCGCCAACCTCCACATCTACCATCTCGCTAAGTCGTGTATGTCGTGCTGGCGTATCAGTCCACATCACGGCGTCATGACTCCTGACAAGCGAGGTGGCGCCCGGCGGAGCAATTAGCTATCCTCACTATAGCAACTGCAGCAGCTTCTCCATCTTTGACGGAGGTGGGCGGCACCGCCAATCCGAAAGCGGACTGCGTAAAGGTTTTTGATCCTCTTCGCTGCAGACCTGCCTTGTGATCGAATCAGCGTCGCGAGAGGCCGACGTGTCCGAGCGATCACAGGGATCACGCACGCGAACCCCCCGGGGTAGATCATGGAGACGCATGGATCTGTGCTTGGCTTTTGTGCCCGCTACAGTACTTGGAGGATCGATAGTTGGCCAGCATTCGCACTGCCCTCCGCGGACCATGTTGGCCAGGGAGCGAGGAGAGTTCCTGAGCTTCCAGCACTAGTTCTCATTGACCGGGGCTGTTGTAGCAAGCTCGCTCAAGTCGTTGCTCGGTCAGCAGTCGTACGGTCTATACGAAAGGCGAGCTTTGGAGGAAGCTTTGCGAGATCAGATAGCCAAGATCCTACCGGGAGTCTTGCCAACGATCAATGGTCTTGCCGGGGCGGAAAGTTAGTCCGCCACTACGGCATGCTTCACCAGCTCTGCGCATGGGCAGAGATTTGTAAGTTCTTTCGCTGGGGTGGAATCTTGGCACATCTGGTGCCATCCACAGACATCATGCACCCCGCAATTTTTCCTCTAGCAGTCGACTTCACCTTACGACAGGCGGATACGAGTGTGCAATGAGAGAGAAACCTATTGTATCTGGCTATGGACATCGCCAGGAACAGAGTTTGGACGAACAGAATCCAGTCGCGCACGTGTGAATCATGTGAGGCAGCACACGTTTTCCTGGAGCCTCCGAAAGTCAAGCAAGCAGAGTGTTTTGTTAGGCGTGGCAGGACTAGGAGAAAGTTACTAAGTACCGAGGTCAACCAGTAAACTCTCTTGCAACACCACTTCACCGTCTAGACTCAAAACGCTGGTCTGCAACGCCTCAAGGGCGGGGAATACATGAACCATGGGAGCCACTCCACCTCACATGATTCCTGGAAACTTCAGCTCTTGGCCTATTGAGGGATCGGCGACTAGGTCTGGGAAAAGGCTCAAACAGGCCAACATCTGGTCGAAGAGGCGCCGTCCGTTTGTGAGATCGACAGGCACACCCGTTCGTTCACAATCCATCCCAGGCTTTTTGTCCCAGGAATACCTGAGAATGCTGGAGACGGGACCTCGTTGTTGACGCTTAGCAGGCGTCCTGTACTCGCACTCCGGCGAGTCCAGACGTTTTGACAAAGGCTACGTGTCTGGGGTCCCCGCCTTTTCGTGCAGGCGCCGGCCATTCAGCCTGCATAGACGTCTATGCTGAATGAGGCACTGGCTATTTCATGGTGTCAGGAACACGCAGTAGTGCTGAGTCCGCCGATGGCGACAGGCCTGGACCAGTGGTCACGCTCAGATCTCTAGTCTCGCTAACGACATTCGACGGCTTGCTCTGACACCATGTGTACTCTCCGTGGCGGCGCTCTCGTGATCCATGAAATGAGCATGGACGCTACGTTGTCGTGACACGCTCGGAGCATACATGAATCAATGGCCAAGCGAGGAGAACGAGCAGATATAAAAGAAACGAAGATCCCACCAGGTAGGACCAGCAAGATCAGCATCTCCTCTCACGACCATCTTACCAGTCTCATCCATCTCAATCTCTTCAACCAACTCCCCTCCCTCATATCCATCCAACATGCAATTGCAATACGTTATCCTCGGTGCCTTCGCGGTGGCCGCTACCGCCTCTCCTCTGGACTTCTTCAAGCGCCAGAGCTCGACTCCCACCGCAGCAACCGTGGTCGCCGACTTGAAGCTGGCTGGATCCGACACCGTCAAGCTCAACGGCACCGTCAACACCCAGCCCGTCAACGGCAAATACAACGTCACCCAGTTGATCAACCTGATCAACCAGAACCAGCAGATCCTCTACGACGTCGGCAACGCCACCAAGAGCGTCAACGCCACCAAGACCTACAACGCCGCCGACAGCAGCAGCATCTACAGCGCCGGCACCGCCCTCTACCCAACCGTCTCCTCTGTCCTCCACAACTTCGAGATCCACTACCCCGTATGTCTTCTTCCCCTTGCAACGCCTTAAGTTGAAATACTTTCTTGCAGCAGCTACTGATCCCCCTCACAGGCATTCAAGAACACCGGTGTTCAGGGCACCGTCATGCAGTCTCTGCAGCAGCAGCGTGAGCAGGTCCGCGAGTTCGGCAACTCCGCCACCAAGCTCGCCAGCCCCTACAACACCCAGGCCCCCAAGGCCGTCGCCTCGCAGCTCGCGCTCTTCGACCACGCCATCAAGGTGTTCAACGCCACCTCTTAGATGGAATATTAGCAGTCCACGCGCGGGGCAGCAAATCCTCGGCCTCGTCCACGAAACGACCACCAAGATGGTCATGACATGTGTCTGCGTGGGAATGTGTGATGAGAACCAACGTGAATGATGAAAACAAAACGGCCTGGAGGAGAAAGTCTTGCATGTAGCCACTTCCAAAAAAGTAATGTAAAAAAGTTCTAAAATCATCACCGAAACAACCCGAAGTGATCTTGTGTCTACGCCTGTACCCCTACCCATTCCTTTTACCTGGTCCTGGCGAGTGTCGGAGGGTCATTCCGCCACCGACTGATTGGTATCTAAGTGACCACGACCCAGCCCGTCTCCACAGCTCGCCACTTTACTCCAGGCGCCTCTCGTCAATTTTTGCGGAGACATCGAGGCCGATGATCTCGTGATCGAACAATGCACAGTTGCCTTGCCGCGAGTCAGCCACAGTGAGGTATTTCCTGTACCTTCTGGACAACACCAGTCGTGCTCGAGGATGATGTACAACCCCGCCATAGCGGATTGATTATTGCCAGTGACATTCGGTACCCCTGACATTGTTCAGAAAGGCATTGTGTACATCGAGGCAAGAACATATCTGTCCATCTTGAGTGCCTATTGGTCCCATGATCCACAGCGTAATAGATGACATCCTCCGCCTCGACTGCACTGCTTCAGCTTCTTGCGGATTGTCAGATCATGGCGTCAAGAAATTCAGCCATCTGACTTCCCCAGATAGGAAGGGATGGAATGAATCTAGAAGCAGGAGTGGAGCTGACTTTCCGAGGTAAAACGTGGCGAGAGATAGATCGTCACTTGTGAAGTCGTGCGCACTCGCTCAAGCAAGGTCTTGGCTACATGCTATTACCCAGCTGGGAAAGGGAGGATTGGAGAAAGTAGATTTGGAGTGGTCGGGACTGGGCTGGGCGATTCTAAGTTTTGGATGATACCTAGTTATGTATTCCTAAGCTTAGAGAAGAAAATCAGCATTGTGCAATAGCAGATAGAGGAGGACGGCTGAGAAAGTCCCCTTGCTGTACGGACGGGAACAATATCCAAGCCGTACGACGAAGGAGCGACGAATCTACCTGTAGGTCACGATGGAAAAGAGATCCATCCGCCATCCTACCGTCACCTGATGGCTGTGGCGTGGGCTCTCCGCTCTATTCCCTAGCGCGTGTACGCTTCACGACCCTGCGTTTCTTGCGTTAGTAATATCTGGGACGAAAGGCCAGAAGCTCCACCAGGGGATAGCAAGAGAGGGCGTCGTCGATGATTCCAAGCTCGTGACTTAGCCGTTGGCTTACACATATCCTGGTCGGTCAGTCAACATTCGTAGGGAATACCTTTCGCAAGGACGTAAGCCTGCATCGACAAGGTTTGCCAGGATACGGAGGCTTTGCGTGGGCACTTTGACTGCTTGTGACTTTGCCCGAACTTTTACGGTGTTCTAGAACCTGTATCAGTGAATCATGGGGAGTACGTGACCTATAGCTTGGCGTAAACTGAAGTCATATTCTGCTAAGATTTGGATAATAAGCCGTGACTGCCGTATACCTTACAAACGTGTCCTGATTCATACGAGAAGACGGATAACAGTCAAGACAAGCTCTCCAGCACTACACGTCCAAATTTCCCGCTGCGTAGGGCCGCATAGATGACACCTACACGACTGCCGATCGTGCGTCGCTCTTCATGCGGGACCTTGATCCCTTCATGGCTCGACTCCGGATAAGGAGGATGCTCGACGAGACCCTTGTGAAGCGGAACGCCCAGATCGTGGCGAATGAATCGGTACAAAACAGCGGAGCCACGGCTGAGATACTTCATCGTAGGAGGGCCGGCAGGCGAGGCAAAAGCCAGTCGTGTACTAAAGATGGCGGTCGTGATCGTTTCTGTGAGACTGTCGACGAATTGTGAGATGATATCCATGTTGAAGTCCCCCTCACGAAGTACAGCTTTGGTCAACGGAATCATGGTAGCTTCCGCTGTCGCGCGGGCTCGTTCAGCGGTGCTGGAATTGCGAGAAGCTCGTAAACCAATTCGAATGGCTGACACAACGTCTTGGAGGACGACTGGGGCGGTAAAAGAGTCGAGAAGGGGAGCAACAATGTTGTTGAAAGATCGGGTCGCTGCTTGTTCTATTTGCTTGGTATATTCGAGGTGCAGAACGTGTAAATCAAGCGCTTGACAGGCGGTGTAGAAGTAGGCTGCAGTCATCAATGATACTAGCTCTACTGCGTCCATGGTGTAGCGCGAGGAGATCAGGGCAAGGGAGTTGACAGCCTGCAATAACGGAGCATCAGCAAAAACGCTCGCCCACAGTCAGGATGGGTAGGCCTAACCTGATTGTGTAACTCTGCAGACTGGACATGAGAAGACACAGGATTGGCAAGGAGAGCCAGTTCCGACATATAAGCTGCCATGTTGATATCAATCCCCTTGAAGGTAAAGGAAACGCCTGGATCATCAAAGCACACTAATCACATCAGTCAGCGGATATAGGCACGATAGAGTGATGGCACTCACGATTCGGAGACAGGTGGTCATTCACTACAATACGGTCAGCATGATTCGCATGAAAATAGACCTAGTGATGCTCACACGTTGGGTTGATCAATTCTGAACATTGCGCAAACATAAGTCTTCCCAGCATTTGCAACGCTAGCCGAGTCTTCTCCATCGCTGACGTTACTGATACAGCTTGGAAATTACCGCCATGGTGGACCATCCGCTCGTCAGCATCGATGAGCGGGTTGTCCGTCGTAGCATTGAGTTCTATCCTGACTTGTTCGATTGCCAAGCCTACATCCTCCAGCTGTGGGCCGAGCCATTGTGGTGCAGTGCGCAGGCCATACCGGTCTTGGTACAGTCCTGCTGTTTCTTTCGTTTTGCCCACGATCAATTGAGAGCCAGTCAGGAAGCGTGCGATATTGCTGGCCACTTCACTCTGTCCTGAGTGTGGCCGAACGCGAGAGATGAACGGGTGGTAGTTATCAGCTGAGCCACGAAGACCCTCTGTAGCCATTCCTGTCAAAACTTGAGAGCACAAAATCAAAGTTTCGGTCTCGTGTAAGACTAAGGAGGCTGCGGCCGTACTGACAGCGGTCCCGTTGATTAATCCAAGACCCTCTTTGGGCATCATGGTGATGGGTGAAAGACCAGCCAGCTCCAGGGCGTTGTGAGCATTCAGTATCTGCCGCTTGCCATCGACCATGTGACAGTCCATGAAAATGTCGGTATTACCTTCCAAAGATCCAGCGATATATGACAGTGGCGCGAGATCTCCAGACGCTGAGATCGAGCCTCGCAAAGGTACGATGGGAACGAAGTCTCGGTTGAGAAGCTCGACCAGAGTTTCGATGATCACAAGTCGAACAGCCGAGTGGCCGCGCATCAGCGAGTTGCAGCGGGTGAGCATGGCACCTCGTACAAAAGGTCGGGGTAACTTATGCTTATCGAGGTGGCTTAGTGTATTCGATTGCTCTTGTCCAATGTCTGAAGGCAGCAGTACGGCGGAGTTCTGGTGCTGAACCAGTCCACGCTGTACATTGAGGAAGTCTTGACTCCTGGTATCGGCACTGCCTCCAAACCCAGTGTTTATGCCTGCATGCATGGTGAGTAGCTCCAAAGTCGTGGTAACGTGTGATGATATCCTGACATACCATAAACGACATTGCCAGTTCCGAGGTGCTCTCTGAGAAAATCGACGCTTGCGTCTACGCGAGCACGTATTTCCTCATCTCTCGTGACCCGTACTGGAGCGTTGTAGCTGAAATGGAGGTCAGTGTTGGGAGAATGAGCACTGTGCTAGGCATACCAACCATGCCACGGACACTAAATCTGCCATCGTGAGATCATCACCATTGATCTGTATCGGCTTGATCTTGACGGAGCCATCCCAACCACGGGTCCGGCGACACTGAATAACCTGCTCATGTTCAGCGACCAGTGCGAGGAACGTTCCTGTCTTAGCAACAGAGCACAGGCGAGGAGAAAGATGGCTCTGTTCGGGATCGCCATTGATAGAATCCGCATCGTGCGCGATCGTGCCACCATTGGACAGATGTTGGCCGTTCGTCTCGATCTCCATACTGGGCATTTTATCTTCACTACCGGGAGACAACAGTGGGAAAAGCGGTGATCACCAATCTGACACTGTCAATGTAATGTAATAAAGGAACTTCAAAGTAGAGGGAAATCAGGTCGTGGGTTGATCGAGCCAATATTTATGTTGAGTGCCAGGTGGGAAGTATGCGATCGACACCTTGTGCACCGAATGGCAACAGCCTCGTACCTGTCAGTTTTTGAGCACAGATCCCTGCTACTTGACGGTGACCCCTGCATGTGTGTGACACAAGCCTTGATAACGATTTTCTTCGCATCAATAGACATGTCGCAAACTCATGCACGTGCAATTCTGGAATTTGGGATGGTGTAGTGGGAGCAGAGTTTGGGCATATTATTACATGGGTGTCTGTTCAGCATATCTGAGATATGGACGTCTGAACTGGAGGATGCGCGAATTGCCAGGAACATTCCAAGGTCAGGACGAATGTGGCGCCTGCGCTGTGTCTGGTCTGTTCGACTCCTTTGGATCCGTGGGAATGGCGTTTGATCATGGTGGTCCAGCCTTACCCCCGAAGAGATCTCACCATGCATCTAAGTTCGGTAACGACAGGACGGCTCTCACCTAAGAGGATCCAGTCGACCTCGAGATATCGTGATGTACCCGATCCTAGTCTTCTCCTACGGCCGAAGCGTATCGTTTTCGTCAGGACGTCTCATAGCTTTGCTTTTCTCGTTTCCATTTTTGCACCCTCAGCCTCTTCCTTCAGCTTCCCAACAAATCCGAACAGATATCCTGCGACCTTCCTCATTTGAATCTCTTCGCTGCCTTCGGTGATTCGGTATCGTCGGTGGTGACGCCAGATATGCTCGAATGCGCGATGCCTGCTATAGCCCATACCGCCATGGACCTGAATTGCACGGTCCGCGGCCTCTGTGCAAAGGCGATTGGCCCAGTAGTTACACATACTCACCTTGTCGCCAAGCTGGTGTTCCACGGCCACGTGAGGAATGCGATCCATTTCCCAGGCAGTCTTTCGGATGAGGAGCCGCAGCATCTCAGCTTGCGTGGCAAGCTCTACCAAAGGAAATTGGATTGCTTCATTCGATGCAAGCGGTTTTGAAAATGGTCTTCGCTCTTTGGCATGCTGAACAGATGCGTTGATACAGTAAACAGCAGCGCCAAGCGATGATGCGGCTTGTCGTATACGGTTCTCATGCACAAAAGCCTGCGCCACAGCCAGTCCGCCATGGAGTGGTCCTAAGATTGTGGACGCAGGAACGCGGACATTGGTCAGAGAAACTGTAGCATGATCGGTCGGCATGTTCAACGTCCACTCGTAGCTCTCGACCTTGATACCAGCCGTGGCACGCGGAACAACGAAACAAGTGATACCCTTGGCGTCGCCGTCCTTGCCGCTCGTTCGCGCGAAGATGAAGCAATGTGTAGCTTTATGCATACCTGTCTGCCACATCTTCCCCCCGTTGATGAGCCAGTCACCATTACCCTGCTGTACTGCCTTGGTCTCCATGTGTGTCGCATCGCTACCATGGTTGGGCTCGGTCAAGCCGAATGTGATTCGTACTTGATGTTTCAGTCGACCTTCAATCAACTCTTTCTTCTGCTCGGCAGTACCGAAGTGTTGTACCATCACCACGTCCGGGAAGTTACCTACAACACTGTGTTCGTTCTGAAGGTCATTGAACAGTCCCAGGCCTTTACTTGCCATGTGCTCGCGCAACACCGCCATCCACAGATTACTTCCACGGCCATTTTCCGTATTCTGTCCGCCGTATTGCCGCGGGAGGCTGAAGCGCCAGAAGCCTGCCGCATCCGCGCGGCGTGTCGCTTCGACAAGGAGGGCTTCCCAGTCCTCCCGAGGGAGGCCTCCGCGATCCCAATCAGTCCGGCTGTGCTCGCGGCGATGGTCGAAGAAGCGGTCATTATCGTTACTCTTTTGAAGGGGGGTGATCTCTGTATCGATGAATGCGTCGAGGCGTTTAATATAGTCGAGAAGGTCGGACGGGAGATCGAAATCCATCTTGAACAGAAGTTCTTTCCCTGTGATGCTTCTTACGCTTGCCTAAGGTTATAGACCGACTGATCGGTAACTTGTGTAGAAGCTGAGGATGGAGATCTGGGCTGGCAAGTGATGATACTGCATATGAAACACACACTTACCTACATATTTCAATGTTCTATCGTGACGAGAGTCGCAATGGCTGCACAAGTGCTAACCTCGGAAGTCAATGATTGAAGTGAGGAGGAGAGCGGCTGCATAAAGTACGTCTACACGACGCTGTTGGAGTTGTGGCCTGAGGCAGACATATAACACGGCACTCTCCATACCTTTCCTTATCTGCAGGAAACCTTACCTGGCATTGACATCTGCTATCTTACTTCACCTAAATATTATAGTACCGAATCCACCGCCTGCGAGCTCTCTTTAGCGCTAGAAATCGCGAGCTTATCCTGTCTATTACGCCTGTCTCCCCGGTCATGTTCTGATTGTCTTACCATTGCCTCAACCATCACACGTGATCGCCTGCTCGACTGCAAGCTTCCCTGCTTTACCCGCCAATCGCCAGCAGTAGTCCACTGCCCCAATCGCGATACGCTACGCCGTCGGCCGATTGCCCAGCTCCGATTTCCTAAAACGATTGGCGAGACGTTGCTGAGTGGGTCTGACACTGCGCAGCCGGAAGCTCTGGAACCACCAACTGGAAGCACCCGAGACCAGCATCGTGACCGAATGCACACGAGACGAAAGTATAACCCGTATTCAGATCGACTTTCACCAGGACAGTGAGCATATTGCAGGACGAAAGGGCATGCTGTACACATTGTGCACTGCATAGCCGTTGTGAGACGTCAACCACACTGGTGTAGTCTTGCCAGAATCACAGCTTACCACTTCTTGGTTGAGCCTTCCGACCTCGACCGTACAGTTTATTAGCGGTCCCTCTTTTGGCTCACCAGCTCTTTTTCAACGTCACACCTTCTTTCAACAGCTTGTGGAGAGCAGGGCTGCTCCCATCCAGCCCTTACCCACAGTTCAAAATTCCCTTCCCAACCTCCAACTCCTCGGCCGCGACCAGGAAACCTGCCAACATCCCCCTTCATACCCTCTCCTCCACTCATCGGCGTGAGGAGAGTCTCGACGAGAAGGGTCGCCGCGGCCGATCGCGGCGCTCTATCGACTCATTCTCGGACAGCCAGGACGACGACCGACGCAGTGACTTCTCCTTGTGGAGCGATACTGGCGACTTAGTCGACCAGCTTGCGGAAGAGGAGGACCCATTACACGGTGCAAGCTTCGACGACCCCGCAGCGTATCGGCAGCAGCGACGAGGGCGAAGCTCAAGAAAGCGAGTGCGGTACGCGGACGGCAGTCAGAGCGAGAAGGAGCGTCGTAGTGTAAGCACCGCACTTCCACGGCGGAAGGAGGATATCCGCATCCCAAGTCCTCCTCGGCGGAGACTCGACTGGGGGCAGAGGTTCCTTGTCAAAGCGATGGCGCCAAACGATGGACCCTCACGCATGCATGGCTTGCATGGCAAGAAGCTGATCTATTTCCTCTCTATTTTTGTGTCGCTGGGCGTATTTCTGTTTGGTTATGATCAGGGTGTCATGTCGGGCATCATCACCGGTCCTTTCTTCAAGGACTACTTCAATCAGCCCTCGCGTGCGGAGATTGGTACCATGGTTGCCATTCTTGAGGTCGGAGCCTTTATCGCCTCATTGACTGTTGGTCGGATAGGCGATATCATTGGCAGAAGAAAGACAATCTTGTATGGTGCACTTGTCTTTGTTGTGGGTGGTGCACTGCAGACTTTCGCAACAGGAATGCCCATGATGATGCTTGGAAGAATTGTTGCTGGTTTCGGAGTGGGCGCGTTAAGCACAATTGTGCCGGTGTATCAAAGTGAGATCAGTCCGCCACATAACAGAGGCAAGCTTGCCTGCATTGAGTTCTCAGGCAACATCTTTGGCTACATGTGCAGTGTCTGGGTAGACTACTTCTGCACATTCATCAACAGCGACTGGTCATGGCGTGTACCATTGGCCATGCAAGTGGTCATGGGTGGGCTCCTTGCGGTTGGCAGCTTCTTGATTGTGGAGTCTCCAAGGTCAGTGTTGTGATTTGCTTGAGTGACTTGAGACTTAATCTAACCACTCGCAGATGGCTGCTTGACAATGACCACGACGAGGAAGGGATTGTCGTCATTGCCAATCTCTACGGGAAAGGCGACATCCACAACCCTAAAGCCAGAGAAGAATTTCGCGAGATCAAAATGAACGTCTTGTTGGAGCGCCAAGAAGGCGAGAGGTCATACCAAGACATGTTCAAACGGTACTACAAGCGTGTCTTCATTGCGATGTCCGCTCAATCACTCGCCCAACTCAACGGCATCAACGTCATCTCCTACTACGCACCATTGGTGTTTGAGCAAGCCGGATGGGTGGGTCGTCAAGCGATCCTGATGACTGGTGTGAACGGTATTACTTACCTAGCCTCGACCGTGCCAACGTGGTACCTGGTTGACCGCCTCGGACGACGCTTCATTCTTCTCTCTGGTGCCCTGGCCATGGCCATCTCGCTCTCCGCCATCTCCTACTTCATCTATATCGACCTGGGCTACACTCCAACGATGGTTGTCATCTTCGTCATGATATACAACGCTGCCTTCGGGTACTCCTGGGGTCCAATTCCATGGCTGTACCCTCCGGAGATTTTACCACTTAGCATCAGAGCAAAGGGCGCCAGTTTGTCCACAGCTGCTAACTGGGCATTCAACTGGCTAGTGGGCGAGATGACGCCAATCCTTCAAGAGTGGATCAAATGGCGTCTTTATCTGCTGCATGCGTTTTTCTGCGCGCTCAGTTTTGTTGTTGGTTCGTGATCTCATCCTCTGCGTATCCCTTATGGAGCCTTTGCACTAACAAACATATAGTATGGTTCATCTACCCCGAAACCGCCAACGTTCGCTTGGAAGACATGAACTCAATCTTCGGCGATGCCACCACCGCTGCGCCAACGCCAGAGACTCTTGCTGAAGCGGCTTCACTATTCTCTGGTCACCGGTCCCCCACCTCGTCCTTCCGTCTCAACGCCGACGATGATCCAGCCGTGCCGGACGATCTCGATCTTGCGCCGCCTGATGTAGAGATACAAGACGGTAAGCCGATATTGCACAAAGACGACGAAGGCGAAGGCGTCGGTGGATGGATCAGCAGTGTCGTCAAACGTGCGAAGGGCGAAGATCCGAAAGGTGGAAGCGGGAAGTACAAGCGCGTGGGGCAAGAGGGTGGCGAGGACTAAAGGCGATGATAGAGAAAGTCGAACCTCATTTGCTTGCATTACTGCCTGGTATCAGGCGATCGACGACCAGTTCGCAAAGACGATAGATCGCGGATGTTCTATGATACTAGAGCCTGACTGCACGATGTGTATAACTAGGTGAGGTTATGTCTGCAGCAGCTTGGCATATATAGAGATTATTGGTTCTAAATCATGAAACTTTGTAATGGTGCTTCAGATAACCTCTTGTCTGGATCGTTACTGTCATCTAGTGTTTCTTGTCGTGATAATTACATTTCGATATACATGGTTTTGATTGAGCATTGCATTCACCAAATCATGAGCCAGAATAAGCGCAAGCGGATGAACCACGTGACAAACACATGCAGCCCGCGATCCTTCCGCGACGCTGACGAAGCCGGATCGCAGCACAGCCCGGGCAGCTGGAAAGTACACATTGACGATTGTCCGTGGGATCATCACGTCCTCTCACCACAACCGACCATGTCGCAAACGATGGAGCAACATCCGAGCGAGACCGACAGCGCCCGGGAAGGCAACGAGTCCGACAAGAAGCAGAAGAGCAGAAGACCCCCAAGTGAGCCTCCCTCAGGATTGACAAGATGTCGCGCAATTCTGATGCTGATGCTATCCTAGATACCGCATTCCGGCAACAGCGATTAAAGGCCTGGCAACCCATCCTCACCCCCAAAACCGTCCTCCCGCTATTCTTTGCAGTCGGAGTCATCTTCGCGCCGATTGGAGGGCTCCTGATCTACGCGAGTTCACAGGTCCAAGAGATCAGCATCAACTACTCCAACTGCATCACTACCGCCCCTGCTTGCGGTGCCGATAACCTCAACTACGCGGACATCCCCAGCAATGACGTGTCGAGTTACTTCAAGAATGCTTCGACCCAGGTTCCGCGATGGTGTCAGGACTATGAGCAAGTGACATATGGCGGAGTCAACACCGTCAACACCTCTGTCTGCCATTTACAATTTCACCTTCCGAACGACCTGCAGGCGCCGATCCTCATGTATTACCAACTCACCAACTTCTACCAAAATCACCGACGATATGTCAAGAGCTTTGATCAGGATCAATTGGCGGGAAAAGCCAGGACTGCTGGAGACATCAACGGCAGCGATTGCGATCCGTTGGAAGGAGCGGTGGATCCGTTGGATGGAGTCTTCAAGCCGTACTACCCTTGTGGTCTGATCGCAAACTCGGTTTTCAACGATACCATCTTCGAGCCCGTACAGCTCAACCCTGCAAACAGCCAGAATGCCAACCAGACTTACTACATGAGCACCAACGGCACCGCGTGGAGCAGTGACGGAGATTTGTACAAGCCTACTGCGTACGCTTTGGGCGATGCACTTCCACCACCGAACTGGAGAGTCCAGTACCCGGCCTACAACGAGACATTCCCGTACCCATCCCTGCACACCGACGACCACTTCCAGGTCTGGATGAGGACGGCCGGTCTGCCAACGTTCAGCAAATTGTACCGACGAAACGACACACAGGTTATGCAATCTGGAAACTACGAAGTCAGAATCAGGGACAGTGAGTTCAACCATATATCCCAGCCCGGCTACATAGCATGAAGCTGACAATAGTTTCTCTGCTAGACTTTCCCGTCCTTCTTTATGGCGGCACCAAATCGTTACTTCTGTCTACTCGAACGGTGATGGGCGGCAAAAACCCGTTCCTGGGTATTGCCTACATCGTCGTTGGTGGACTGTGTCTCGTGTTGGGCGCACTTTTCACCATTACACAACTCATCCGACCAAGGTATGTCACGTCGTCTCTTCCCTCCTTGTCTTCAAAGAGATTCAGTCAACTGACCCTGAATGTTCATTACAGGAAATTGGGTGATCACAGCTACCTCAGCTGGAGCACGGAGGAGTCATCCTCCGCAACCACAACGGGCAGAGCACCAAGGCCGAACGAGGGTGCATGAACGCGTGCATCTCAGGTCCGTCTGGGGAAATAGAGAGATCAATCTGATGAAGGGTACAGGAGTACAATGGCGTTTCGGCGTCTCACCAACATGAATATTTATGCCAATACCATCGAGGGCTTGGGAATGTCTCAAGTAGCTTTCATGTTATCTTTGTCCTTCGGCTGGGTCTAGCATGGCCAAAATTTCACTTTTCAATTTCCTACCATGTTCCACGTACATTTAGATGCTCTCCCAGATCAGCCTTGGATGTTGTCTCCTTTTTGATTTCTGCAGGCGCCTCCATATCTACGTGTATTACGCCAAAGTCTATTTTCACATGGCCGTGCTGAAGCTGTAGAGACATGAGAGCACAGTATTGGAGCTTTGACGAAAGAAGACTGTGCTTGACACTTTCCATTGAAGCGACATCACCGGTTCCGTGTCTCCGAACGGTGCGGATCAAGTTCTCTCATCCTGCCACCGCACTTGAAGCTATCTATACGTGGAGATTCGACGTGGACACATGCTGAATCTTCCATACCATCCATCCGGAAACAAGCGAAATGTCCACCGACAAGAAATCTAAACACCCGAAGCAAACGTACCATCGCCATACAAAGGCAGCACAAGCACTCTCAAGACAAAGGCGTTTCGAGATTCAGCAACTTCTTGATACCCGCCGGCAACGCCAACGCCTTCGCCTCGCCCTCCATCCGCGCCTCTGCCGCTTGGTCGTGCATGGCGCACAACTCTAGCGTTTGACTGTACATACCCGCTGCGGTCGCTAACCAAAGCGGACTGTTAGTCCGCTTCGCCAGCGTCCGCGCCGCGCGGCCGTTCTGCTCGGCTTGGTTGCCGACGATGTTGTGGAAGAACGCCTCGCGCATCAGGCTCAGCACCATGCAGAGGATCTGGTTGTTCTTCATCGATTGTGCGGTGCGCACGGCGGATTCGAGAAATTGTTTCTTTTTGAGTATGGCGGTGTTTTGATGCAGCTGGGCGGCTGTCGATTGGAGGATGTGGTAGGCAGCCTGCATGGATTTGTTGGGGTGAGAGCGGCAGTAGGACTCGAGATCGTTCAGCATCTGCTGCGCGCGGGACTCTTGCTGAGTAAAGCGAGAACGCAGGATTTGAACGTAGCTCAGAGAAGCCAGCGCTTGACAATCGCGCTGGATGGTGACGTCTTTCTTGGTGGTGTCGAAGTGTAGTTCAGGAGCTTCGTAAAGTCTGCTGGCCACTTCTAAATCGCCCAGCCCATGATGGATGACTGCCTCGAGGTACTTGAGGAGAAGTAGTGAGCCGTTATCGAACTTGACGCCTTGATACGTCTCTGCAATGTCGTCCTTCAGCTCCTGCAGGCTCTGGAAAGCAGATTTCCAATCAGAGCGATCACACTGAGCAAACATCAGCAGCAAGCGAGAATTGACGCCCATGAACGCCTGCCACTCTAGCTCAGCATTTGCTGAAGCCAACGACTGCGGAAGCACATCTCGCGGCTTATGCATCTTCATCCCCTCCTTCAGGAAAGCCTCGGACTTTTTGTCTAGATTGTTGTTGTATAGTCGTGCCAGACCACTCATCTGATATCCCACAGCCATGACTTGCGTCCTAGACAGCCACTGGAACTCCACCGCAGCTTGTCCATCTCGTGACTTGATAATGCCCGCTGTATCTAGCTCAACGTCCGGACTGGTCTGGCAACCGAGCGGCACCAAGAATGACCCATCCTTAGTCCAGCCGCCCTCCTTTGACTTGTCCATCGAGTCCTGCATTTGCTGTAGACTCGACTCGATCTGCGATGGATTGAAATGTATCAAATTACAAGCGAGGCCTAGACAGTCCATCAGGGTGGCCAGCTGCGGTAGCTGCTTCATTTCAAATCCGAGCTGGTGGGTTCGTGCGGCTGTCAGTGACCTTTGTGCGGATTCGACAGCTTCTGTCGTACCGGATTGCAGATGAACGATAGTCTCAAGACATGCTGCTGTGATTTGAACAGCAACGTGTGACCTTCCAGCCGCCAAAGCCTGGATTGCGCTTGTGTTCTCCAGTTGCCTGGGCGTGTCTGGACTCGTTGAGTTTTGCAATCCGAGCGATATTCGCAAGAACCGAAATATGTACACCCAATGCAACAGCTTGCTCTCCGCTGCCTGCCTCACAAGATTATCTATCATCTTCAGCGCTGCCTTTGGCTTCGTCTTGAAGAGAAGCCGGACCTCGATATGATGCATTGCGAATTTGGCGTCCGATAGACGACTTCTTTCACACAACGCAACGCCTTTGCTCAGCACTTCAGCACATTCAGCATCGTTCTCAGTCTCTTCGAGCATTAAACTCGCGAGTTGCAAACGGATCCGAGCTTCCTTCCGAGCATCAGTTTGACGGTAGTTTGTTAGTACAGCATGTAGACAGCCCATTCCCATAGCCAGTAAGGCGTGACATTCGCTCGTCTGCTCGTCTGATGCATTTCCCGAGGCTAACAGACTGGCCTTACTTTGAGCAACACTGATGTACTCATCAGATAAGGAAAGGAGCACACTCTGGAGGTCGACCGTCGGATCAAGTATTGCATTTGGTGGCACTACTTGCGACGAAGCAAGCTCTGTCAGTGGAGATGAGGCTACTGGAGCATTTGAAGAGGACTCCAGTGCCCTCGGTTTTTGCTGGACCGGTGCTTCACAGACAAGTCCATCATTAGACTTCCTTCGCTTAGGCGACGGCGGTACGTCTCGTCGCTGCAGCGGAGTGTTATGAGATTGCTTGACCGCCGGGATCTGGACATGAGACACCGCACGTGGTTGAGTTTTGGAAGCAATCTTTTTGGGGCCGCCGCCGTGGTTCTGGACAGATGGTCCTGAAAGATGCGGGCTGGCTGTGCTCTTTGACACGGCTTGTTGTGGCTGCAGTGGCGGAGAATGATGCAATGCGTGTGGGCTTGAGTACGCGGATGGTGCGGACGCATTGCGCGGTTGTGTGTGTTGCTGGTTTGATATCACTTGAGCTTGATATTGCGGTTGAAATTGTGGCACGCCACCCGAAGAATGGGAAGACTTTGTATAGCCTTGGTGTTGCAACGAAAGGTGAGCATCTCGTCTAGCATTATTGATTGATGCTTGTTGAGGGGGCAATGAAGAAGGATATTGGTTTGGCGAATGTGCCAGGGTCCCGAACGATTGGTGTGGAAGTTGGGTATATTGAGCAGTTTGCAGCTGTGGAGCTTGGTAATGGCCCAGGTACTGCTGGTGTTGTTGCTGTTGCTGTTGCGCGGCAAGCTGCGGCTGGTATTGATGACCTAGGTTCGGAGATGGCTGAGAAGCATGTCTTACTGGTGGCACTTGATGTTGATGATTCGATCTGTGGTATGAACCAGCAGGCTGCTGAGCTGGAAAATCCTGGGCTTGGCCATATGCTATCCCGTTCCCGTACGTTTGCTGGCCTTGAGCATAACCAGTTTGGCCATATTGGGGAATTTCCTGCGGTCGACCTACGCCTGAAAACTGTCCGTTCTGCTGATTTGAGTACTGCGGCGTATTGGGGTCGATAAAGGCATTGTGATTCTCATATGGCCTCTGCTGTGGAACGCCATCATAGCCACCATCATAGCCATAAATCTGCTGGTTGGGATAGCCTGGTTGATAGGGCATTGTTGCCGGCGCATCTACCTCTTCGCCGCGCCGTTTGAAAACTTCTCATGACATGCAAGCATCCAGGTATACGTACACTGGCGACAACGAAACAGAACCCATGTACAAGAACGCTCAACACCTTACAGATGCCTTTTCCCTATGCTCGAGGTGGTCAAAGCATGCTTAAATGTACCCATGTCGCGAAGGTGACACGCGTAAGCCGAGTCACGTACGCGAAGAGGAACATGCCGAGCTCGGCTACTTCACTTCCTAAAGTGCTGCCTTTCCTTACATGTAGTCGTGTCTGTAACAAGTGCAATCTTGCAACAAGTTGTACCTCTCAATTATTTTGCCGGGCGCTCGACTTAAAATGCGGGCACGTCGACTACCATCTGGACACCATTTGACTCGCAGTGCCGTTCACATTCCGAAATACCCATAGTTCGACGACTGCCGTTGACCAGGAACAATGAAGTACCTTGTGGGAAGTTTATGAGGAGCAAGCAATCGAGAAGCATTCACACGAGCGTTGTCCTTCGTGTACAGCGCGAAAAGCGCAATTGGACAGACGTGATTCTCCGCCACTTAAGCTTCGTATGCATACGCCTTTTGTTCTCTCCCTGACTGCGTTGCTGCGTTAGGAAATGCGCGCAGCTGCGTCGGGAAATGGCTCGGGGGTCCGTGCGCATTCAGTTCTGCATAACTTCTCGCAGTGCCCGACCTCACGTCCGCTTTCTCCTCCTCATCCTTGGTTCCCGGAATCCGACACATTACATGTACGCCTTGGTTGCTACATGTAGTTCAGTACTAGGACATCATCGCATTTCCGCTTATATATACCATGCCCTCCCTGCTTAGCATTTGTCACCAAGTACAGTGAATCAGCGACCCCGCTAGAGCTATGACTTCTCCACAAAACACAGCGATTCCACCGACGGCATCCATAATTGCTAATCGAAGCGAAAAGATGAGCGATGCGAAATCAGTAACAGCAATCAGCAGAGAGTCAAGTCAGGGTTCGGCCAATATTCCAGTGACCCTTACAATCAGGCATGCGTTTATACACAAGCAGTCATCTAGCGCAGAGGAGGTCCAGATGCTTTATGACACTTCAGACCCCCTCGACAATGTGCGCATACCCTTCTTATTGACAGGATCAACGACATACCGAGACCTTCTCGTAATGCTTGAATCCCACGTGCAAGCCCATTACAATGTTGATTTAAGATCGATTGAGACAAGTGCAGGCAAGGGATATGCCCAGACCATCCATTGCAGAATAGACATCGAAGGATGTGGAGTATCTAAGCCATGGACATTCATAACTATTCCGAACGAGGAGAGCTGGAGTGCAGCATTAGACTTGATGCAGGTTGCTAAAGGAAAAGCAGAGCTGTCTCTCATTTTTGCTACCAAGAAGAACAAGGTCTTGTCAGCAGCGGTGAAGACTTGTGTCTTACAATGAAGGAGGCGATAATGATCAGTGATCAAGAGCGTAGAGTCTCAATAGTAGAATGTAGCCAACTGAACTTCGCTTGTATTCCAAAAGGCGGACGGCCGTCCCTGTACACGGTCTTAGATATGCCTGCGCAAGCCGGCCCAGCACCGATGGTGGTCGTGTCTCGTGCAGATTGACCATCTACAATTGCGATGCTTGTGCATTGAACAATACCGAGCCTGGAGAACAGATCGCAAGGCGAGATAGATGAGCGTTGAGCTACCATAGCGATAAGCAGTCTCTTGGGTTGCAGCATTTCGGATGGTTGAGTGCACCTTTACGATATCCAGAGCACCTGACCAGGGCTCAGGACCACTTCTATATCGACATGTGTGCATGTCCTTTATTCGAAGGTGAAGTTATATCCAGTAGTTCATCTGGTGGAGCTAAGAATCCAGTAAATCCCCGACCTCAGGTTCCCCACACTCGCTATCGACATCGTGATGTAGATCATTCCTCTTCACATTTATCTTTCCCACCAGCCATTGACACCTTTGGCCGATCATGGCCTTCCTCACTGGCGCCCAGAGCGTCAAGCTCACCCACTCACCCACTCCGCTCATCCTGCCCTCGAAGAACAATGGCCCCACCCGCGCCCTCTCCGAGCTCGTCCACGACATCACGCCAACCTGCAATCTGAACCCGTTCCTCTTCAATGGCCACTTGCAAACCGCCTGGACAGCGATGAAATACGATGGCCCGCACATCCACTACAAGCGCCGTGTCTTCGCCTCCGACGATGCGCGCTTCACCGGCCACTTTGCGGTCGATTTCGTCGTGGCGGATACGACTATCGTGGCCAGTCCGGACAAGACCGCGGAAGATGGAGGGAAAGATGATGCGGGATTGCGCGAGGATCCTACTGGGATCGGGCACCATCGTCTCCCACCACGGACGACGTACTTCACGGACAAAGAGTTTGAGGCGCTGGGCTCGGAAGATACGAAGCCGCTGCTGATTACGTTGCATGGCTTGAGTGGAGGCAGCTACGAAGTCTATCTGCGTCATGTGCTGTACCCGTTGGTCGCCGCGACGGCGGAGGGCGCAGAGGCTGGGGGTATCTCGGGCGGGGAGTGGGAAGCGCTCGTCGTCAACAGTCGAGGGTGTGCCGGCAGCAAGATCACGAGCAACATTCTTTACAACGCCCGAGCAACCTGGGACATCCGGCAGGTGGTGAAGTGGGCGAGGCAACGATGGCCCAACCGGCCGCTGTATGGCATTGGATTCTCGCTGGGTGCGAACATCATCACCAATGTACGTAGCATATGTTGCGAGAGCACAAACAATGCAATACCTGAAACACAACCTCATGATTTTCATTTTTTTTCCATCTAGTATATTGGCGAAGAAGGCTCATCCTGCATGCTCTCTGCCGCCGTCTCGCTTTGCAACCCTTTCGCACTCGAAGTATCGAACCGCATGTTGCAGCGAACGTACATCGGCCGTGAAGTCTACAGCAAGACCATGGGCACCTCCATGAGAACACTCTTCGAAACCCATGCCGAACAAATCCTGACCAACAGCGCTCTCAGTGCCGAACGAATCCGCAGCGTCAAACACTTATTTGAGTTTGATCGTGAAGTTCAGTGCGGAACCTGGGGTTATCCGACCGAGGGCGCTTACTATCGAGACGCAAGCTCAAGTGATAGCATTCTCGCAGTGAGGATCCCCTATCTAGCGATCCACGCAGAGGATGATCCAATTGCGTGTGACGAGGCCGTGCCATACGAAGAGTTCCGGGTGAACCCCTACACGGTCCTGGTAGGAACTAGTGGTGGTGGACATCTCGGAGGCTTTGAGTTTGGAGGTGCGTGGTGGTTTGTGAAGCCGGTAAGTGTTTCCATGGCAGATTTGCCTAGAATTGAAATATGCTGACGTCTTCATAATGCCAGGCTGTTGCATTCCTCAATGCCATTGCGCGCGAGGTGGATTCGAGTAAGATTGAGGATCCCGCAGGAAGTAAGAAACAGGCCCCAAATCATTATGAACCGCCATTCACGTATGAGCCGATGAAGCGTAAGGCATACTACGCCCAAGATGCATGAGCACCATAATGGGTAACATAGACCGTAGAGGTAGAGTCGGGTTGTGAGTAGGTGAAGCAGCACCTTCATCCGAAACTCACGCGCTTTCTTGGCTTGAACTTTCCACCGTCCTTCTTTCGTTTCGCATCCTGCTGGGCGGCAGCATCTGCCGAGTTCTCATCGCCGCTTGGTCGCTTCTTCTTGGAGTCCTTGATATCTCGCTTCCTATCCTCCAATCCCGCTTTCTTGCTCTCCGCCCTCTTCTCCATCTCTGTTTTGCGTGCCTCTCGCACCTCCTCAAGCTGCCGTGCACGCATCATCTTACTCTCGATGTTTCCCTCCTTGTCTGCCATGACCATGGCCAGAATCGCGTTCATGCTTTCTTTGTCGTCGACAAAGTTCTTGCCTTTCTTCATATTCGGCGATTTCTGAATGCCGGTCGGGCGAATCCCGTTGAGCTGCGGCACATTCAGCTCCTTCTCGGTATATCGCATGTGAGGAGGCTTCCTTTTCGAGGTTGTGAGTGACTTGGCTGATTTGGTCTTTTGCTGTGTCGGCTTTGGCTTGACCCCAGGCTTGGAGCCCGGCTTCTTGCTGCGTGAAGTGCTGCTGGGCGATGTAGAAGGCTTGCCTGAGCGCTTCGGCGCACCTTTGCTCGAAGGCGCTTTCCCTCTCGTTGGCGCCATGTCAATTTGGGGTTTTATGGTATTTAAGGACAGTATGGTATTCTTCAAGCTTTTTCCGAATTGCTGTAGCAGAAAAGTTCCCCCAGCCCTACGGCTTGCATGCGCCCGCCCGCGTCATCCCGGCGCGAACCTCAGGCTTCAGCTTCCTGGTTGCAGACGACCTTCGTCAATACCTCACGCGACCAGCAAAGGATCAACTATCCTTGAACGAAGCAACGCAAATCGAAATGTCGAGCAACCGACTCTTCCGCTTCCCCAAGCCGGAATGGCTGAACAGCGCCAACTCGCGCACAGCTGGCATTTACCTAGCCGGCGCTTTAGTGAGACTTCCAAGCTCATGGCACATAGCACTGTAGGAGCGTATGGCTAACCATATGTCTACGTCTAGTTCTCCGTCGCGCTTTTCGTCCTCATCGATGCCGCCACTTTCTCCGGCTCGCACAAGAATGGCAGCGATTTCCATATGAACTTTGTCGACTGGATCCCCGGCATTTTCTCCGCCGTTGGCATGCTCATCATTAACAGCATTGACAAGACTCGTCTGTCTGGAGACAACTTCGCATACAGTGGAGATGGCGTACAATGGACGGCAAGAGTTGTGTTGTTCATGGGCTTCGCAGCTATGGCTGGCGGTCTTGCTGGAGGTGTCACTATCATGGTGTTGAAGTATGTGGTGGCTGGTGCGACCTGGCCAGCTTTGTGGTTCGGCGTTGCGAATCTAGTCGCGAACGCGTTGGTAATGTTGAGGTATGGCTCTTGCACTGTTCTACCGATGACGATGAATACTAACAGTCCGGCCAGCTCGATTGTGCTTTGGGTCAGCCAGAACATGGAAGACGATTATACTTATAACCTGGCGTTGTAGAATCGGCACTGGTATGGTCACTCGGCGTTCACCTTTTCCATCTATAGTATCACTTCTGCGTGTATCAATGACGGTGTAAAGGACTAGTCATCTTCAATGGCAATTATGGTATGCCCACGAGGCGACGGCACTGCATTCACACCACCACAGGACAACGTGGATGCTCATTACATATCGACTCCTCCCTTCGCTTCTTCTGACAACAGAACAACACCGTCTAAAGTCTCAAAATCGCGACGAAGTCGTCTTAGATGCTTATAACCACAGGGATCCGATGCCCGCAAATATGCTTCACACCGTGCTGGCTACCCTATCATTATCTCGTCAATGAAACCAGACCTCAGCCCTTCTCCAGCATATCCAGCATCCAGAAGTCCAGCCCTAATTCTCCATCTTCATAATTCCTCTATCCCACCCGTAGATTAACACCTAACAAACTTCGCCCCCACTTTCCCAGCCACCCAGTGCGTACCCAAAGTAATGCCGATGTTCAAGATCGGGTTGAGCACTTTTTCGCCCGAGATGTAGCAGTAGCAGCTCACCCATGCCGCACCGGCGGCACAGCTGGTGAGGATACTGTAAAGGAGAAAATACGGCGAGTCGGCGAGCTGGAGGTGGCAGAAACTGATATCGCGGATGATGTGGAATGTGGCGCAGAGCCAAGCGCACATCGTGAGGAGAACGGCTTTTTGGGGTGCGGTGAGGGCCATGATTAAACGTTAAGTTTTTTCGTGTTGTAAAGTTCTTGGGACGATTTAATTCAAAGAGAACATATAGATGTTGTCTCTGTATCTAGATGTATATGTGGTATGGTTATGTTTGCTTTGGGCTGGTGGGCACATACGTGTGGTATTGGAATGAGGCGGTGCAACACGACTCCACTTGTGAGGGCTATGTTATGGGAAACCTTGTGTCTCTAGCAGCCTCAGGCTGGGATCATGGCCATACTCATTGTGGCATTGTTGAGTGGAGCCAAAGCAACGTGCATTTCTGCTTCGTTGTGATTCATAGTTCTAATCTAGCTTTTGTCTCTACTCAAAGCATCGCTCACGGCTTGTGCCATCCACCACGACCACCGTATCTTGGCCGATCACCTTGGTAATGATGATAGCCTGATCCGCCACCATACTTACCCCAGTTTCCACCCTTGCCATTGTTATCATCCTCAACGCCTGGCCTTGTTGTCTGGCCTAGACCCAAGCACTCTGCCAGCTTGAAGAACACATCAATGTTGCCATAGACTCCACCAAAGATTTCGTGGCATGGACCCATTGCGAAGACCTGGTCGGATAAAGTCAGTAAGTGCTATTGCGGAGACTGCGTAGAATAGCAGAGGGATCCTGAATTGACGTACCGGGACATCAGTGAGACTGTGTACGCCTTGTGCTGCGCTTGTCGGAAGGGTGCCGTTGACGATGAAGCCGCCGACATTGTCCTCTGGATTAACAAAGTAGTCGTTCACTGGAAAGCCAGAGATGTTGGTTGCTGGTACTCGCGGACCACCCTTGTGCACTGCAGGCCGTGGTTAGTACTCGTTTCGAAGTCAACAGCAAGCCATCATCATTAACATACCCTGGTAGTTTTCTCGATGATCTGGGAAAGCACCCACACCTTGCGCAAGCGTGTATCTCGGATCCCAGTTGCTGGGAAAGTTTGAGTCGGCATATCTTAGATTGCCTGTATTGATGTACTGCGACTCGCCGCTATTCTGGTAGGTGCCGATCGCGTTCCGCTTGGCTCGATCTGTCTCCTGCGCATTCAGGTACTTAGTATCAACATTTCCGAATACGTCGAAGCCATGTCCATGATCCGCAGTGATGACGATCAGAGTCTCGTCAAGGATGCCAAGCTCCTCTAGGTGTGCAATGGAGTGTTTGATGGTATCGTCCAGCTCGAGAAGTTCACCCAGAGCGCGATCATAGTCCAAAACATGCATCTGTTTGTCGATAGAGGCCGCTTCACTCATAATGAACCAACCATTATCGCCAGACGAAACAGCTTTGTTGTTGAGAATGTCGATAGCTTTGAGGGTCATTTCCTTGAGACCTGGCTGATCGGTAGCATCAGTACCGAGGCAGTCGGGGCTGTTCTCTTGACCGACGAGGTTGTCGGTGTATACATTCCGATCCAGCCTGTGTAAAGTCAGATAGAACATTAAGCAGGAACATATGAATGACACCTACCACTTCTCCATGTTAGAAGTCGAGAAAATTCCGAGAGTGCGTTCGTCGTTGCCTGCAGCTTGCAACTCGGTGTTATTGAATACAAGCTTGTAGCCAGCATCTTCAAACACCTGGTAGTAGTCAAGGTCCATGTAAGTCTCGCCACCAACCTCAGGACTACAGAAGTTCTCGGCGCCACCACCTGTCGATCTATCAGTATAGATCCGCCAACCGGCTTTTACGAGTCTGGCTTACCGAACAAGACATCGGGACCGCTCCACTCTGTCCAAGTATAATTGACGATTCCATGGATGAACGAGTCAATGACCGCACCATACTGGTCCCGATCCCTCGTATGTGCCGTCAAAGCGGCAGGAGTGGCGTCCGCGATGAACGCTGTGCTTACGATACCAACGTGGCCTCTCCAAATCCGATGGAAAATCTCTGCAATGGTTTCGACCTTCGGGTCGTCGAACGGATCTTCAGACGAGTCCGCATAGACGCCAAGAGCATTGACAGACGACTTGTGACCAGTATACAGCGCAGTCGCGCTGTTGGCAGAGTCGGTTATGAACGAGTCCAGCGAATGAGTCATTTGATGCCCTATTGTACTGTTAGACCACTATATCAGACAATGGCTTGACGAGAGGACGACACTGACCAACAACTGGAAACTTGTCCAGTGCCATTGTGGATTGATATCTATGAGTAGAAACATAAGTCAATATCGTCGTCCAAACAAGATGCTATATCACGCGACTAACCTTCCATTGATCTGCTTGTGTCCAATCAGTCTGGCCGCGGTAATCATGTTCGTCGTCATGCCGTCTCCAATAAACAGGAGCACATTTTTGGTCTTCCGAACATCTGCAATGTCCCTGACCAGCCAGTAGGCCGTGGTGCTGGTCCCGTTGTATTGGAGGGTAGCCTCATATTCACCAGGCTCGTATAGCGCGACTCGTCTGTACGCTTTGCTGGCCACGTTGACTACGCTCGGAGTGTCGGCATCTCGAGCAAACAAGTCCTCGTACCATTCGAAGCTCCAGGATTCCAGCTCGGGCTCGTTGATGGAGAAAAATTCGGTCACTGGTACCGCAGCCTCACCAACCTTGCCGATGGTAAAGGTGAAGTTCTCATCAGGTACTCCATTGGTAGCTTCTGATCCGTTGACAGGAGCATGGACTTCGAGGCGGATGTCGAAGTATTGCCCTGCGAGGAAGTCCTGGGCGTCAGGCGGGAGGATACAACCAAGGGTTGGGCATGCTCCAAGGCGCTGGAAAGTCTGCGCAGACACAGTGTGGAGGCATACAGCCGCAACTAGACATAGCGAGCGAAGACCCATTGCGAAATGAAAACAGCGAGGTTGATGGATAGTGAATGGATGAGACGAGGAAGTACAACCTACTATATATCCTCCAGCACCTTCAGACCTACGTGAAGGCCCAGGTATGAATGCTTTACCATGTAATGCCGTCGACGTCCTTGGCATCTAGCCCAGGTAAGAAGGTCGGCGCCATCACTGCTTGTCATGCTCGCCATAAACGCAATGTACCACACGAAGGCAGCATGGCAATATACGAAGATGTCGCTCCTCAGCCCACATTCGAGGCATTGCAACTACACTGCCCAGACGCCAGCGTCCCGTGTAAGGCAGTATAAGCCATGATCTTGGCTGCAAGCACCTCGTGGCACTTATGATGACTTCGTGTGGTTGCGCAACATCAGCCATTGCTCGAGTTCACGGATTTGCCAAGTGCGTGCAGCTTAACACTGCAGTCCAAGACTCTTGGAAAATCTTGGGTGGCAGGGGTTGACCAGAAGGACGGCATGAGAATGCACGCGTGGTGAAGTAATGCGGCTCCAGGTATGTAAGCATGTTGGATGAAACTTGAAGTCCAGACGCACGTGGCTGCTTGATTCGCACATGGACGTGATCACAAATACTACGATCGGTGCATGAATGCATACCGGGTGCTTTTTGTGAACGAACGGCACTCCGTACTACCAGGTGTAGACAAAGTGATCATAATGTGGTGAGAGATTCATCGAATGACAAGAACACTTCATCAGTACCAAATATGCATTCGTCAAATCGTCAAGTCGTCACGCTACGTGTAAACGAATATGCCGCCACTCCAGCACCAATCGCTTCCCTTTGCGCCTCCAGTCCAGTACGCTCATCGCATAAATTAATAATTAAAGAGCCTCCCAAGAAGTAATAAATGCGCCTATACTTTTCTTCGTCGTTCCAGCGTGCCATGAGCGTCGGTTGACTCATCACCAGGCCTGTTCAGCAGTTTCCTCGCTCGGGACAAGGTTTCTGATCGCCCATCGCCAGTCTCCTTCATTGGACCTAGGCGCACCATCAGTGGGAAACCATTTTTCGCAGCGCTTTCTCCAGATCGATTCCTCGTCCCTCTGGACCTGAATGAAGCGAGGGCCAAGATCGAATTCCTCTGGAAGCTCAGCACCCACGGCCGGCCCACCAGGGAAAGCGTCGGCTGCAATGGATAGAGGACTAGCCAAACCCATCGCAGACCCACCAGCTAAAGGAACAGGCAGCCGACTCTCATTGTCTTTGAGGTCTTCGATACCAGCAAATGCATCCTCCTCGTCTCCATCAGTGTTGGACGGGCTCATCAAAGGTCCCGAGGCATCACGACCAGCCTTGAACTTGAGCCACTTCATCTGATGTGGGTCGAAAACCATACCACCGTTCACCTGCACACCCGCGGTTCCACTCATCGGGGCAATGAGAGCCGGCCTCGGTGGAGAGGACGACAGCTCATGTTGATGGTCCAGATATGAGGAATGTTGGCGGGTATGGCCGGTCGGCGTCGGTGTTTGTAGAGGTGGTGGTAAGTCGAAATGCGCCAGGGTGTTCTCATTACCTTCCCATCGAAGAGTGTTCGGGTTGTAGATCATGCCTTTCTCAGCTAGTAGCACAAAAAGGTCAGTCAGATACTACAGTCTCACTTCGTTCGAACAGACTTACTTTTAGCCACTTGAGGGCCCATGCCTTTGATCAACGTCGGCTGGGCCGTTCGCTTAAGCCTTTGCCTCTGTGCGCTTGGACTTGTATGCGGACTACGTGCCGCGATTTGTGCCTTCCAGTTAGTGCTCAATGGCATCAAGGGACCTTGGCTCCTAGGTCGAGGGTTATTTGTAGGCATCGTGTTGCTTGCCACATTGCTAGTGCTGTTCGTGCTGTTTATATTAGTATTACTGAGGGTCTGTTCTCTAGCTCTCCTACTCGCTGCAGTGTCCCGCAAATAGCTAGGAGTGTAACTCGACACCTCATATCCAAAGCCCTTGGTTGGACTGGATGGAGTCCTGGGTGCTGGTGTTGCTGCCAACATCCGGTCAGGAATGTTTCTCCGCGAAGTGTCCTTGATGTCGCTGCGACTTTGTGTTTGCCGCAGTCCGGGCGCTCGTGATTGGCCTCTGGTCACGGGCTGCTTCATGAACTTGCTCTCTTTTGTCGTTGAAGTTGGCAGATCATCGAAAATTTGGAGCTCGCTACCGTCACCAAAGTTACGTTTCCGAGCGGGTTTCGTGACAGTGCGCTTCGCTGCAGCTTCGCGTGCCAACGCAGCGGGAGCGAGATCTGGTCTCGAGCGGGAGCCACGCGATGGAGTATCAGGCACGTAGGTGGTGGAGAGGCGGGAGTGTGGGCGCAAGGGCGGGGATTGCGCACCTCGACGGTTATTCGGATCTGAGTCACGTCGAAGATGGTAGGGCATCGCTCGCTGCGCTGCGGCGTTTGACGGCTGCGGGCTAGCAGCATCCGAAGCTTGGAAGTACAGACTTGTTTTATGTGAAGGGACAGACGGTGTAGGCCGACCCAGTGCTGGCATAGATCGCTTAGATCGAAGTAGCTGAGCGCTGGTCGTCATAGGCTGGCGTCTTTCGCGGAGATTGTGCGAGGCACCATTTTCGAAGACAGGCTCGAGACGTGAAGTCGAAGGCTTGGACCCGGAAACAGGACGTGGTAGGTGTGATCGCGTATGTAGTGGCTTGTCGGTCGCCTTTTCGTGAAAGCTGATTGTAGTTGCAGTACGATGAGCAGGCTGATTCTGCTTGATCGTGGTCTTGACCTTCAGGTTCTTGTTCATGGTCCGTTTACGATTGTCTAGGAAGTCGCCGTTACCAATATCAAAGTCGTTCAAGAAGTCGTCATTGTCATCTGATAACAGTTTCGACTTTTTATGATGGTTCATGGTCGAGGGCTGCTCAATCGCAGGACTGGCCTGCGACATGTCGGATAGTTCTGCATCTGCAGCGCGTCGCTTCTTTAGTATTGCCTCGAAGTCCATCGGGCCCTCAGGCAACTCTAAATCCTTCAGATCATCGTCTTCACTCTCGAGCATGACCGAGCCCATGCTGGGGCTCATCGCTGAAGTCGAGGAACTTCGTGCACGCGCTCCGCTTGTAGATCTCGCGAACCGTATGCCGAGACTTCCTTCCAAGTCATCAAAGTCATCCATGTCTTCAGTCCCCTCCTCTCGTTGTCTTGGCTTCAGTGTTAAGCCACCACCATCTGGCATCTCGAGATCGTTGTCCCAGTCGTCTGCTACACGTTGTCGCGATTTTTTCTTGCCCAATCTCTTGATCGTTCCGCCAAGCAGTGCACTCGAGGGGACGTTATCAGGTAGAGGGATCCCGGCGCGCTTCGCTGACTGCATAGCTAGATTGGTAGAATGCTCGTCGTCTGGCGTAAGGGCCACGTTCCAGTCGTCGTCACCCCCGACCGACTCCGATCGCACACTTATGCGGGATGAGATGCTGGTGTTCGCGCCAATGCTGGTGCCCACACTGGCCTGGAAATCACCTTGGAAGTCATTGTCGTCCCAGTTCTCCACGGTCATGGCCATGGCTCCTCCTCCTCGTCGGCGCAGATCCCCTGCCAAGTCCTGGTTGTCAAGCGTCTCAGGGGTTCCCACCCTTAAGAGGCGTGAAAACTTCGCGTGCTGCTGTGCAGTGCCGGCAGAACGTATATGCAGGAGTATAGCACCGGCGGTGCAAATAGAGGCGGTCGGGGTGGCAGGAAGGCCACACGCGTTAGCGTGGACGGACCAGGCCGCCTTCGCGCGACCCAAGCTTGAATGATAAATCGGCGGGTTGTCGTCACGTATATATTCTTATATATAGCACAAGGATATCTCAGACTTTTAACTTGCTTGACTTGTGCACATTGAAGGCATCATAAGTTTCGACTCTGATGTCTTATCTAATCAACATACTGAAGTCCTTCAAGGAGCTAAACAATCCATCCTGTTGCAAACCAAGCATTGTAGCCTAGCAGGCAATAGCCGCTAGACGACTTCAGCAACGCACGAGCCACATCGCCTTAGACATAAGGCATACCACGCTATGCACATGTATAAGACATCTTTCCTAAGTGTACATGTACTCAGACACTGCCGAGCTCAAACCGTCAACACTGGATATCAATCATCTTGATTGGCGAGATCATATGGATCCATAGTGGTACTTGGAAGATGGCATCCTCAGCGTCTCACATTCTGCGTATCAAACAGTCAGCCACGAGTGGCGCAAATGTCTTGCTTCACATCACTCAAACCAAGCCCGGATCATTAGACCTGAAGCTGATCGCGACAGAACAAGAACATCTATATCATAGCGTCATCAAAGAGAGCAGTCTCAAGTCACTCCAAGCAGAACGCTTCGCGGGCTCGCTGGAAGACTTCAAGAGCATACTCAGGACAACTCTGCTGCAAGAAGAAGCCGCCAAGTCTGTCGGAAACACGGACGACATCGAGCTTACAGCAGCTATAGATGATGATACGCTCACCATCAACCTTCGGCGGAACACAGCTGGTATCAAAAGTCCCATCTGTTCGATCATTTGTATACAAGATGACGAGAGGGAAGCTATCAGCTTTCCCGAGTGGGTGGACACGGCGCTTGCTGCATCAGAGGCCGCAAATGCTAAATATCGAGCACTGCAGGCTTCTGCATCCTCATTCGAAGAACAGATCTCGAAGTTAACGGCACAACTTGATGATATTGTCCTAGCAAAAAAAGCTCATGAAGAAGACATGCTGAAGAAGTTTGCCATGTTGTTGAACGCCAAGAAGTTGAAAATCAGAGACCAACAACGATTGATCAGCGATCTCAACTCTGACAAAACAAGAAATTACACAAGTGGCCATGATGAAATGACACGGCAACGTGCTGATGATTCGAAAACAAAGTCCAACACTGGCCGTCGAGCTGCAACGAAGACCTCGCGAGCTGGAAAGAGGAAGGCGAATGAGGATGACGATGGCGAAGAAATCATGGCCGATGCGACTTATGAGAGCGATATAGGAGACGATGACCTAGCTGCCAACACGCGACAAAGCACGCCAACGCCAGAACCTGATGACAACAGCGCTGATGATGCGTTCACAGCCGCCTATCCTCTTTCTCAGGCCGATCAGCATGGTCAGGAGTCAGGGGGTCGTCATGATGGTGAGCGGCTTACGAGGAAATTGGGTAACGGCGAGACGGAGGAACTTCCGCAACAAAGAGCTTTACCTTTTGGTAAGGCAAAGGCACAGGCATCAGCGAAGATCATGAATGATGAGTCTACAGATGACGATAGTGACGAGATCTAAACTTGAGTTTTTCCACTATGAAAGCTGAGCGATTAGCTTCCTGTTTCGATTCAGAAAGTTAGTGGAGTTGTTCTGGCATCATCCGCTTCTAATCAAGATGGGCTGGCACTTATGACCCTAGTCGGCTCTACTGTTGAAGACGCCGTCAGCATGCCTTGATCGACTGGTGATGGAGAATGATCAGAACTTTTCGTCCCAGTGATTGTCGTTCCTGAGGTTGTCGTACGACTGTCTCGACATCCGAACCATCCCGGGGTCTTGCAAGTAGACGATTGGCCTGCCGATGTGCTTGTTGAAGATATCGAAGAAGTCGATGTATGGTCCAAACATCCCCACCATCCAGGAGTATTGCAGGTTGCCGTTCTGGTTCTTGTGTAGCTAGTAACCCCAGTACTAGTAGCTGGCCCATCATCACTGCTGTTGCTGTTGAAAAATTTCCATTTCGAACAGTCAGAGCAGTCGACATCCACTATACACGCGGGTACCTCCTCATACTTCTGCAACACGTCCCTGATGACGCCAAGAATGCCGTGCGTACGGGCGCTGACCCGCCAACCAAGATCGTTGACGGTGTCGTACTGACAGATCTTCCCCGTATGGCAGAGACCTTCGAAAGCATACCCTTTCCAGGTGCAGAAGGCAAACGCCGAATTGCAACTTCCCATGAAGATTGGATCCGCAGTGTGACCATAGTGGTAGATACCTTTGTCAGAAGGTTGTTGATGTGAGCCAACCCGATAGCCAGGCGGCGCGGGCAGACGAAGACGTGAGGCTGGCAAAGCGTCGGGATATGCTTCGAAAGTCATGACTGGTAGTCCATATGTCAATCCCAGCAGTGAACTAACCACTCCCCCAAGAGAATGCCCAGTAACCCATATGTTCGAGTTTGGATAACGTTCCACAACATGGTGATACAAGTCCTGCGCTGCGGAGTAGTAGCGGTCTTTGCTCTGGAGTGAGTCGCACACGCAAGTCGAGTTGCAAGTATATGCAGAAGTCATACAGCTGCACGCTTGCTGCCACATCCACTGTCCACCTTGGCTGCAGCAACACGAACCGAAGATGTTGTCATTGATCTTGTCCGGGTGGTCAGTGTCGTTGCCACCAAAGAACGTTACCGAAGTCCCTTTGATCCCGATCACGATCGTTGAGTTGGTCTGATCTGCGTAGATGTGGCCTCGCAGGCCGTCGAGATCCCACCCGAAACTGTCGCTGTGGTTAAATCCGCCTGCGACGTCCTGCCAATCTCCAGTGAACGGTTCGGTCACGTAGGCATTAGCGGCCATGCGTGCGAACGATAGTACTGTAGCTTTATCGCTGGTATTAGGGCCAGATATCTGGTTCAGTGACCAAGCATCATCAGGTAATATCATCGGACTGCCATACCAGCGAGCGTGCTCAAGTACCTCGTCGATCGACCGCCTACTACGATCTACCATTCGGTGGATCCGAGTAGACGTACTGCTGACCAAGTAGCTAGACTGCGCTACTGAAGTCACACCTTTGTCGTCTAGCAATGACATTCGAGAGCCTGCTGGAATGTCCACATAGCGAGCAAGTCCGGGGTAGTCGTAGGCATTATGATGATAGATGTGCCGAAGCGTCTGCCATCCTGTCAGTCGTACTTATCGATCAAAAGTCGTTTTGCGAACGACAACGACATACGAACTCTTGCAAACTACTCTGTGACGATGTCGATTCATCTTTACGTGAGCCAGAAGATGCAGACCAGGCTGGTGCATCGATTGGTATTTGCAAGTCCGGAGATAGGCTTGACGTCCATGCTACTGTGGCAAGGCACAAGAGCGCTAGCCGACCAATAAATCTGTGATCGATCATTGCAGTCGACCCAACGATATGCGAATTTTGCTTTCACACCGCATCGCAAAGCGCAAGCGTAAGGACGTTAAGCGGCGCAGCCTAGGCAACCATGAACGAGAGCGCGACATCGAAGGATCGCGAGGTGGGGCCCGCAGACTCAAACCCCAGTGATCGTCGCTCGAACATCGATATGAACTCAGCGTGTGACCTTCTTCCCTATGAGCGGCCTGAGTATGCCTGCCTCAGCAACCAGACAAAGATAGGCATTTACATCCCAGATGCCTCCCAAAACAATGAGCGCATCACAGATCCCGAAAGTCTTCCCGGCGAAAACGAGAAACAAACATAGTAGAGAATCTGATGGGATTGCGCCTGCTAAATGCTACCTGCCATTTCCAAACCCCTTTTGCTGTGCTTTCAGACCGGGGCATGACACCTGTGAATGCATCTTGCAGCCACATCACCAAACGCCTGATCATGCATCAATTTCGTCTGCTATCGTTTCCTGTGCCAAGCGCCGATGACGACTGTGGTGCGTCCTGCTCTCCAAGACCGGGAGAAGGGAAGATATGGGCACACATGGTAGAGGAGATCAAGAGCCGCTAGGGCATGATGGCGAATCTAGGTCGACACGGTGAAGGTGATGACCACGTCGTCAGTGAAGTTGCACGTGCCGATAGGCTCGTTGTCGGACCCAGCTGGTGGGTAGACGTTGTCGATATCATAATCGTCGTTGGGACCGATCGAGAAGGAGATGCAGCGTCCCCCGTTTCCAGGTTGGGTTGGGTCGACGGAACGAGTGAAGTTGATCAATGGGTCGTCGTTGGGCGACCCGCTGCCTGGTCCGTCCTGGAGACAGTTACCGCACGACATAAAGTAATCGAGCGCATCAGTCTCGCTGACCCACTGCACTTCGAAGATCCCGTTGTTGTACGTGGTCGGATCTGTACCCGGGGCACCCATCTGAAGACTGACTCCAACGCCAACAGCGCCAATGGGGAGGCTCTGGGCAGGGTCACCAGGGTTGAGCGTGCCGGGCCCAGCAAGGACACTGGTCTCGTTGTAGGAAGTCTGACCGATAACGATCCACGGTATGGGCTGGGTGGAGTTGTTCACGAAGTTGACGCTAGCAGCCGAGGCCATGGCAGCCATGGCGGCAGAAAGAACGACGGTCTTAAGAGACATTGTGGATATCGTAGCAGTATTTAAGTGGAACGAAAGAACAGTGGTCGAATTGGAGTGAGTGTAGAACGATTGTGGGTTTGTGCTTCCTACTGGAGATTCCAGCTTCGGGAACATTGAATACATTCTTATAGCGTCCATATAACTGCTTGGTGGACTCCCACATCAGCAATCATACGTGCTACTTCCGAGATGTCGTGGCCATCTTGTTAGCGGTGGTCGATCGGCCCGTCGCTAGAGCATCATGGTCCTGGAGATGTCCTCAGCTCGTCGCATGTGCATAGACTTACGGTAGTGTTCCCAGCGACCACTCTGGACTTGGGCTTACACCTTGAGCGAGCTTCACAATGGGATAGAGCGCCGCCGTGGATCCATGGTCTCGCTCAGCGACAGTATAAAGAGGCAAATGCTCGAAGAACGCAAATGTTGTACGAGCAGCCGCAAGAAGTCTTTCAGCTGTCTCGAAGGAATGTAGGAACACTCCACCGACGCGCGAGCTTCGGCAGTCTCTCGCTCTGGGTTCCAAGCGCTGCTGTTGCTGTGTGGTCGTCAAGTTATCTGGTCTTCATACCTCGATGTTCAGGCGCGGAGCGTTCATCTCATTACCCCAGTCGTTCTGTATTGGTAGAGCTTGTTACGCGTATACCTTCGCAAACATGATGCCCGGACTTTAGTTGGGACACTCGATCCCGCATCTCGAACTTGTCCTCTAATATAGCAAATTAAGAGCGAGCGTTCTCTAGGCGTGTATAGCCAGCATCATACTTCTGCGGTGGCTCTGCTGCTAATAATGGGGCAAGACGTTACGCTTCACACTCCAGAGATGCAGGTTGGAACGATCCTCGCATCGGATCTCAGCTCATCGTGGCGACCGCTGAGAGCTTGCCAGATTGACCTCCCTCTCGAATTCAGGTGCAGATGAGCCGCTTGGCATGTTCCAGCATTCGGTATTGAGAGGTCATCTAACATCAATCGTGTAGATTTCGTTACACTTTGCATGTGGAGGAGTGGATTGTCACGGCGGTAGTCAATTGATTCGTGGCCACATGCTGACTCTGTGCTTCGGCGGCGCCCGCTCCCACATTCCTACTCTCAGTCTGCGCCACATGGCAAGCGAACACATCGACAACACATTATGTTGTCTCTGGAGATGCTACTATGCTGTTATTAAGACGTACACATGCGAAGTCTGCAAATGTTGTTTCACTGCCGCTTTCGTGACGAACAGGTCATCATCTATCTCGGCTCGCCAAGAACGTGAGAGATGTCGCGTCCATAACATCCCTACGACATGTCGAGCTTGTGGGGAATCATAAGTACACCTGTGTACACAACGAAACGGCGATTCCACGAGAAATGTACCTGGGCTTATGCAAAGAAACCCGCTCGCTCGAGGATATCTTCGATGAGCATCTCGTCGCTTGTGTACAATATCGAGTTCAATAGGATTTGGCGGTCTCTCAGAAGATTGAGTGAGCTTGCAAGGTTCTGGCCCACGAAATGCCATGGCAACTCGCCACTACTGATGCATCCAGCCGAGAAATATATTCGTAATCCAGAGGGTCCGCTTTGAAGCACCGTCCTGCCGCTCTCGTCGTCGCCGAAGATATCCTGCCCTTGTACGCGCACATGGCGACGAAGCACGAGATGGGTGGCAGACAAGACCTCGATCTTACTAATCTGCTGGAGAATACTATCTCGATCAGATGCAGTCGCACCTAGTCTGCGATGCGTCGAAATTAGCATCACCACGAATCGCGCCATTCGTGAAACTTACCGTGAGACGTAGGGCGCCTTTGCGCGTAGATCCTTGGTGGTTCCAGGCTGGGCCTCTTGCGAACCGTGAGTAACAGTTTCTTCAACCACATGGTCCGAGAGACTTCGTGAGGCCAGGCCCATACGTTCGAACAACGTCGTTACCGCCGGGAGGTACTGGCTCTCCAGGTCTAGCAATGACAGTTTCCCATGGAAACACTTTGCAAAACGTGCGCGATCTGCCACATACCAATCCTCATCGACGAACGTCCTGAGTTGCATGTCTGCTGACTTACTCTGCACTGGAGCCAACTGCATCTGGGCTAGCCTTTTCAAGTCATCTTCCAGATCGACATCTCTTAAGTCGTACGCACTCAGGGCGACCAGTAAAGCTTTGATGGTGTCACGAGACATGCTTGGCGGGCTCCGTTGATTGCACAGTTCCTTCAGGACATCTCGCGCATGTGCATCATTTACGCCCAGTAGCTCCACAAACAGGGCTTTGCAGGACCCAAACTCGTCCGAAAGAGGCAATATGGATTCTAGCGAAGCAGGACTTTGCCAGCGACACTGGCTGAGTGTTTTCCAGGACGAGCTCGTTGACGATACGCCTGGGTGAACAAGCCGTTCCTCGGCAAACGCAGATCTGCAGTTATCATCAGCAGAGTCATACGGTAAAGTTAGATTGGAGACACAGACTTTGTTACTTCTGGGTCATGTTGACCATATTTCTCGATGCCTTTGTAAACATGTAGGATCGTGTCTTTATCGATTTCTGACGGGTGTTGCTTTGCGAAGCCTCTTAACATGCTGAGAAATAGATGTAAGTCAGGTCGTGTACGCAGGCCAAGCAATTCTAAATTGAGCCAACGGCCATCTTCAGGATCGGGCACGTCAATCAACGATATGTGTTGGATCGCTCGAGGTTCATTCGAGATCACAGTGGTTTGGAGATAAGCATCCTTGAACTGGCATTTGGTGCCATTCATGCAGTCCACGGTTATGGCGCCGATGCTGGTACTGTGCATAGTAGAATCCATGGAGTAAAATTGCCAATTATCTCTGATGAGAGTCAACCACACTCGACTTGGGTGGTTGGTGATCAGATGCTGGAATTCTGGCGTTCTGGTCCCGTTGCGACCACTCGAGAAGTTCGGCAAGGTCGATATGTGCGCGGTGTCGCTCAACCATTTGAACCAGCGAAAGCGATCGGCTTCCTGCGGCCGGGTTACGAAGTCGTCGTGTAAGAAGATAGACACGAAGCTGTGTTTTGGGAAGTAGTCTTTCATGAGGAAATCACAATTGGGGAGTTGCATGTAGAGCTCACGACCAGGCATTGCTTGACCAACTCCGTTGGCCAAGTATAGAACTCCGTAATTCAAGCCGATCCTCCCGTGAGAAAAGAGATACCAAGCATGCGAGACGAGGCATGCTACCGATAGCGGATCATTAGACGAACTGAGAAATTTGTGCCTGTCAAGGATCAAGGAGCAGACTTGATCGGTGGTCAGTGGCTCTGCGCCCAGCAAGGTAAAGAGCTTTCTTCGTGTTGGATCGTCGTATGCTGCTTTACTGATGATCCTGACCTCTATACCATCCGGGATGTCCACGTCATCATCTACACTCGGGAGATAGAAGGGAGTGTCCAATGCCGATATCCACTCGCCACTGCGAAGTGGAATCAGCTTGGCAGAGTTGAACACAGTGGTATCTGTTTCTATGATCCCGGACGCGAGTCGCGAATGCCATTGAAGAGATTTCTGCTCGAGTTGGTCCGGCGACATCCATCTCAAAAGCGCAAAAATTTGCTGTGGAGACTGGTAGTCGATACCTAGCAACTTTAGATGAGCTGTCGCGTAACGCGACGACGCGTACTTGTAAGTGTTCAAGATGTCGTCAAACAGTGGGCGAGCGGACTCTGCGCCATCAGTGAAGTGGTGAGGAACCAACATCAGTTCCGAAGGTTGACTGAGATACCCGGCTTGACTCTCGAGAACTGTCTCGTTCTGCAGTGACTTTCTAAGCTTTGTGATAAAGCCTTCCATGATCGTTCCGTGAGCGGCATCTTCACAAGCAATGAAGTTCGGCCAGGTATACTTGCATATGCCAGTATGATTGAACTGACGCACTGCAGAGACGAAGAGGTCGCGAGCACCGTCTAACAGAGCTTGATTCCACGCGTTGTCATGTTCGATGGTCTCGCGGCTAGCAGTGAGGATGAAATCGGCTTGAAGTAGGAACGAAAACCCGTAACTTCGTATGGGCAGAAAGTTGTAGACTGGTCTGGGATTATTAGTCTGCTTAGATGATAATGTTGGAAAGGCGAGAACGATTTCTGTGTCACTAATACGTTCCCTCTTTGCCTCCAGTGGCATGCCTCGAAGGACATTTCGAACGATGAAAAGCTCTTCTACATGCTCCGTAGCTGCTCCAGTAAGATTCTTACGAGTCAATGTGGCAATGGTATGCTCCGAAGCAGTACCAGTCTGCTTGCAGCTAAGACTGACGCCTCGCGACGGTTTCGCCGAATCGTTGTCATATATTCGAACTTCAATCCTCTTCAGCTTCCTTAGGAACAGCAGAAGTTCGCAACGCAAGTTCAATAGGTCTGCCTTGACGGTATCACGATCACTCTTATTCGGTATGCGTAGGCAGAACATGGTCCGTTCGGAGACCACTTTGGTGCTGTTGAAGTCGCACCATACCGGGATGATCATGCCCAGGGTTTGATCTCGTTCGAACCGGAACGTGAAGTGATTCGACGACACCCAGACGACATTGGCGACCTTGAAGACCGACTTGAAGCCAATGCCTTTCTCGCCGATATATCCCTTGGCTGCATTTTTGACTTTCTTGGTGCTATCGTTGACATCACAGATGGCCTCAACGTTGGCTTTGCTAAAACCGACTTCGTTGCAGCCGACCCACAAATAACCATCCTCACGGTACACCAGCGTGAGTTGCGGGTCCACGTCGGCGGCGTATGTGTTGTCATCGGCATTTTGAATGAGTTCTAGAATGAAATGGGTGGACTTGGTGTACAGTTGAGTCGAAAGCCTGGGAGGCGTATTAGGTACCTCCGACCAAGGAGATCGGTCAATGATCTCAACCTACATATCCAGTGCTCGCGCGAGACTGCGCGCATTGGCGTCTCCAGCCGCGCCCTTAGGGTCATTGGCATGCCGCGATTTGCGAATCTTGCGAATCACGCTTTCGGCCTCTCGTCGACTCCCCATCGATGCTTGTGTGTGCTACATGTAGTCGCTGTTGATTGACGAGCTACCAAGTTTCTGCATCTCATAGTACTACCTCGCCCAGGAAGAACATTCAGGGGCCTCAATTATGATCAGCAAATATCTTACCGTATTAATTTCGAGATGCATCCTTCCGTGAACCGCGACTGTGGAATCCAGCTAACTCGATATAGTTTTAGGCAGGGCTCGAGCGTTCAACACATGTACCTACAACAAAGGAATTTCTGTGCATTGCACGCTTCCCGTTGGACCTCCACAGATCAGCAACTACTGTACATATAGTTTCCGTGTCGATAATGGCGATTGCTGGGAGACTTCCGAGCTGATATGGGAGCCACCTACCTTATGATCGCTATGATCGACGTGGGAGAGATCGCAAAGATGTTGATAAAGATGGAGCCAGCTCCACCACCGTCTATCGTTCACTCTGTTCTGCACTGTACTCGTCCCGACTCCCTGGTATCGGAAAACATTACTCTTAAGTTACTAAGACACTTTGCACTCAGTCATGGGTGATCACAAGAGCGATGGTTCATCCTCCAAAGTGGCTCATTATCGAGCATGGACCGAAGCATGGCTTGCATTGGAGCCATCTTGCCTGCCAGCTGAAGAATGCTTGGACGTCATCAAAACGAAAGGACTTCAGTGGCTTCAGGAAAATGACACGACTGCAGACGAGTCTATCGATTGCCTACACACCATCATCGCTTGCTTCAAGACAGCGGCAAAGGCTCGCTTGATTCTCTTGGGGGGCAAGGTTCCTCCTTCACGCGATGAGCATGATGTCCTGTCAGAGAACTACGATGCTCGTGTTAAGTGCACCTGTGATGGCCTTTATCCAATATCCGGTGATCTCAATATCTCTGACCTCAGATCGTGCAAATGCCTGGCTATTCAGCGCATGGTTGCCGAAGGGGAGGTTGTCAATGATAAACAAGACGAGTGGGATAGCTCTCATTTCTTCTCTTCCCAAGGTCTGTTGTCAGCGATGACAGAATTGGCGCTCTGCCACGCCGACATGCAACCGGCACCCTCTACGTGTCTTGGAGATCATGCTGGTAGCGCCTGGCCTGAAGTGAGAGCACCTGATCGCAAGCCGAGTCCGAGCCTTGATCTGGACGACCAGACTTATCACTCCATGTATCCAACTCACGAGCGTATCCGTCTCAGTGCAGATGCGAAACATTTCTTTGCCGTTGCCAGCGGGGGGTCTATTGTCGACCTGGGCATTCAGATGGCGATCGCAGATTCAGGCAACGATATCCTGATTGGTGACTACTGCGACGCTGCCGCGGAAGATTGCCTTGTAGCACTCCAGAAAGTTGGTGCCGCGGCATTCTCCTTCTTGAAGATCTGCGTCTGGGCGGGATTCATGACTGATTGGCAGTTCGACCACCTGGTGGCGCAGGTGATTCAATTCCGCATCATCAGTTACTGGAGAGACCACGCTCTGTCCCGCCGACCTCAAGGTGTGTATGGAAGCCGGATGACAGGTATGGATGTCCATCGGCATATCGATCTTGGTATGGTCGTTGGAATTGTCAGTGCTTCAATGGCAACCGGTGAGACGATGACTGCTGAGGAGTACGACGATGTGGTTAATGTAAGTGTCATGATCAATGATCTCGTCGATTTCCGCGGGGACACCTGGAGGAATCAACGAGAGAACGTTGTCCTCCGCGGAGTGAGGGGTTGTTTGTGCACGTATCTGGATGGCGTGTTATCCCAGTGTATCAAAGGGGCTGCAGTTACAGTTCGCCGCGGCAAGATCTTTGCTCTACTCATCATGTGCTTCTGTAATTGGATGCTGATGAGCTCTGGGCACAAGGTGTATGAACTCTTGCATGGCACCAGAATGGTCGAGTCTAACCCGCCGTGCACTTACAAGTCAGCGAGTGATGGGTGGTACACACAGCTTCTCGAAGCACTTGAGCCTTACGGAACTCTCGGAGAAGACGGTCCTTCCAGCACAAAACCAAGGAAAGAACTTCAGATGCTTTATCCTAAGCACAAACAGACGCCCGAGGACCATTGCAGGTGGATGGCGGATGTTGTCAGAATCGTGCTGCATCCTGATAACCTAAGGCGGCTGGTCGATGTCGTTCATTACGCGTGGAGCGGAGAGCTCGGCAACGTGGATTACTGTGCATGATCGTCAACTTGGCAGTGGAGAGACCGAATTCCCATTTGCAAAAATCAGTGATACCCATGGCGGCATCTTGCAATATTCAGAACAGATTCAGTCACACGGACCCATGCGGTACGTTCGTGGGTTGGTTGTTAGCGACTAAATCCACTGGCAGCGGTTCACATAGAAGAGTAGGGCTTTGGCATAATTCAAGTCATGGTTTTTGCACTCTGGTCTTCTTCTTTTGCTGGAAAGTGAATCAAGCTAAGATGATATCGAATTCTGCTAAGTCTTAACATAAAATGGGATCTGCCTCTCTAATTGCAACTCCAAGACACTTGACAAGGAAACGCATGCAACTTCACTGCCTATCCCTCACGACCAGGCACCCTACCTACTATGTAACATTCCGGGGCCAAACTTCACACACAATCCCGCATCATTCGCTAAATTGGAGCGGCAGTGGAACGATGCATACGCCGCCTCAAAGTCGATGTTGCATTCCGCCAGATATTCTCGCCTGGTGATATGAAGGTTAGCTCAATGGATTCGAGCGACCTGGCTCGAGTCTCTGGCATCCAGATCCACAGGACGGCCAAAGTGATGATCGTCAAAGCAGCGAACAGAAAGTATGGACCAGACGAGGATTTCGTGAGGAAGATGGGTGTCATGAACGCGGCGAGGAAATTGGTGAACTAGACAAGCGTCAGCACTCCTCGTAAATCTTATGCCTGGTGAGGACGTCCGACTTACGAAATTCAATGCTTGCGCCATGGCGTTCGCTGTCGCTCTGTTACGAGCAGGCTGTATTTCACTGGCGTAGGTCTTGCCTACAATGCCCCAGGTTGCTGCGTAACTCAACGCGAATGCGATGATGAGTACGATGACGGTCCAGCGGCCGGCACCATGGTCTTTGTGCACGCTGTGGGAAGCATACAGGCTACCGACCACTAGCATGCAGAAAGCAAGTGTCAAGCCACCAGTAATCACTACAGTGCGGCGTCCGAACTTATCGACCGTCAAGAATGCTGGGATCGTGATTGCAAAGATCAGAATGCCAGTAACTCCAGATGCAACGAACGAGGCGGTATCGTTGGAGAGGCCAGCTTGGGCGAATAGAGTGGGAGCGTACTGGTCAGCACCGTTAGTCATGTCTATGGATAGGAGAATCGGACCACATACGAAAAGTACTCCGTCAATACCACAGAGCTGCACCATGCCCAAAATGAAGAGTGCCAGCAATGTGCGCAGGCGGTGCTCTTTACGAAACAGATCCCAAATGGCATCCCTGCTGAATGGTTTGGGTGTCTGTGAGCGGGTGAAGGTCGAGCTCCGGTCTACATCGGCAGATTCAATTGGAGATTCAATCATAATCTCACTCTCTGCAAGATCAAGCTTTTGCATGTTGCGCACAGCTGATTTGACATCTGCCCTCGTCAATAGCCATCGAGGCGACTCAGGTAGCAAACAGCACACCAAAGCAAGCATGGCACCAAGGCCAGCCTGGATGATGAAAGGTAAGCGCCATTGCATCTCGTCCGGTATGCGGATCGTTGCGTAACAAGTAAAGTATCCAGCACACACACCAGCTGTGACGAGCAGCTGCGGCAAAGCAACAAACATCCCACGCCGGGCCGTGGGCGCGATCTCGCATATGTAGACATTGAGGTTACCGAGGTAGAGGCCCTCTCCAATACCAACAAGGCTTCTACCTACCAGCAACATGGCCAGGTTGACTGATCCGGCTTCTAGAGCCGCACCAACCGTGAAGAAGATCGCGCCAGCAAGGACGATTGCCAGATGTCCATAACGATCCGCCAGCAGCCCAGCAACCAGTGACGGGAAGGTGCCCGCGAGCAGTAGTATTGACACCGTCAGGCCACGCATAGCTGGACTCAAGATAGCGATTCTAGTCTGGAAGGTAGGCATTAGGGTGATGGCGCCGATTGAACCTGTGTCGTAGCTGAAAGGTAATCATGTCAGCACTCTGGATCGGTGCACAGCCCATATTGACATACCCATTGAGAAAGCCGCCAATGGATATGAACAGCGCTGCCAGGAAATAACGTCTTGGATGCAAGACGTTGTGAGCAACGCTCAAAGCGTGGTGCTTTATTTGCCCAGTAAAAGCTACCATCATATTTTGAATTTGGTGTTTTCTGTGAAAGAGATCCGGTGGATGAAGTTGAACTTATTCTCTTGAAACCTACCGACTAACCTTCGACGGCATCCAAGATATCTCTACATCTTGTAGATGTGATTGATCATCAATGTCACGGTGTCTGCAGTCGGAACGCCGCGACGCGGAGTTGGACTTCACGGAGCAGCGCACATTTTGATTACACAGCACTCTCTTAACGGACTGGCTCGGCTTTTGTCTTTCGCCAAATCCTGTAAGATATGACCACCAGCTTCGCGGACGTCTGTGTAAGTAATGTGGTGCAGCCGAAATGACAGACTGCCCAAAGTGATGGCGACTCGCAAAGGTTCGCTAGACTGCAACACAAGCCAAAAGCACAGTCAACTCCCTGTCACAGGATGTAAGCCTGCGATGTCAGCACGATTACCGGAGTTGGCTGCTCATATTCTCCGACAACTCAAGGCTACACAGCTGGAGCAGAGATCTGCTCAATTGCTCCCTACATAATGGTACAGCTCATCTCAGCTACGTCAATCAGCGAGCCTATCTATGCAGTGACTATATAGCCGGCGCTGACTGTTACTACAAGAATTGCCATGTCAGCCTCGTAGTCGGTCCTAGCCAAGACTTTGAAGCTTACTGCACACCATGACTGTGAGCCACGAAGTCCTAAACCGCTCAGTACGTAGTGTATTTCTACCAAAATAGCCTTCGGCGATGGCAAGCAACAGATACTCATACGAACCGTCAAGTCCATCGTTCGTGTTCACAGTGAGATAGAGGTCCCATTTGCACATTGTTTTCGGTCTAAAGTGCTTACGCGCTCTGTCGCAAAAGCCACGAATTGTGCTGCGGATTTCAATTGGCATGGTTAGCAATGCGTTGTCCTTCTGAACGTTATGGTGGACATCTGTTACACTGCAAGCTGGAAGAATTTAGGTGACCTCTCGGCTCCCACTGGCAGGTCAAGTTAGTACGATTGAGCAATGCTATCGGTTGGTGACAGCGACGTCAGCTCCAAGGCCACTTTCGATGTGTCGCTCAGTGTAGTATGATGGATAGTACGTGGGATTATGTTTACACCCAGGAGTCGATGCCTCAACGGAAAGAAAACAGGGGATGAAAACATGGCTACAGAACTGCTTCTGAACAAAGTGAGCCATCTATCCTCTTCGTCGAGTCTTTGGTGTGTTGGAAGCGCCTTTTCCTTTGCTTCCATTGCTCTTTGAGGTTCCTGTTACATTCTGTACAGCTTTCTTGCCGTTCGGTGTAAGCTTGTTCTGTGTTGTGCTCTTGCTCGCCGGGGCATTCCAGTAGTAGAGCATCTGGACGGCAAGGACGGCGTTGAGTAAAAAACCGGAGATGAAGCCGTAGAGGATAAGGTTGTCGTCGACTTCTTGCAGAGTGGTGAAGATACGAGAAAGCGAGCCTGCGAGGTAGTTGAAGACCTATGTTGAAAGTGGGTGTCAGCTCGGAAATCCGTTTTACGATCGGAAGGGACCCATGAAGTTTGACCTACAGCAAACGCCGACAATTGGCCTGTCCCACCTTCGCGGGCGATCGTAATGATCTGGGGCAGTTTCGACGCGACTCCCAAGACACCCGCGCCCGCTTGCAAGATCTGCAATGTGGGCATGGGTGTTACGCTCTCGTTGAGCAGCACATATGCCGCGCCCGCCAGACCAGCCAGGAACACGGCAGCCATGGGTGCTTTACCCGAGTATTGTAACACGAGCACGCTGATGGCCACATTCTGCAGGGCGATCAAGCCCATCTCGCCATATGTGCTGATGGGAAACTCATTGCGGTAGTTGTACACCAATGAGACCAAGTAGGACGAGGTCTCGAGCAGATAGCTGAGAAATGAAATGCCCTCAGCGGACTGCGAGTTGAGCAGCTTTACCAGCTGTGGGATCTTGACGATGCTGCTTGCGCCAATGATGCCAATGCCGAGACCTTTAGAGATGGCGAGCTTCAGACAGTCGCTGTCGGAGATATTGATGTTATTCACCAGAGAGGCATAGCACTTGTCGCCAATCAAGGACGTGCCGAACGAGACCAATGGCGCGGGAAGGTTGTGGGTGATTGGAGTAAGGAGTGGTCGAAGGTTTTGTTCCAGGACCTCCATGATTGAGGTGAAGTGGTGATGGAGGGAGGAGAAAAATTTTACGATTCTTGAAAGCGTGACGGGAAGCTTGCTCAAACTGAAGCAATACAGAAACGGTGAAAGAAGAGGAATATGGACGATGGCTGTGATGTAGCTCTGTGGATAGATGGACGTGATCAAATGTTTACTGCTCCACGTCAATGGCATGTGAGAGACGACGGTCGGGGTTCAGGCTTGAGCTACGCTCGAAAGGGGGATCCGACAACGATCCGCCATGCACGACACTTGTCTCCTGGATCGTTTGTTCTGCAGGTCACGCAGCAGTAATGGTCGGTAGTATTGATCAAGAAACTTTAATACTAAGAAAAGAAATCTCAATACTTTCTACTTACCACTATTCGGACTAGTATTCGTTGAGGTGTTCGCGTCTGAAGTTCGCGCTATTTTCGTGGACTACTGTAAGTCGGGTTCTCCAACTTATGTAAGCAAGAACCCAACCTAAACCCAACCCGGCTTGGAGAGGCCTATGCTAAGTTTCCTACGGAACGTTGTCTGCAGAGACGTGTGAGTACCTGCAGCACCACTAACAAACCGCTGCGTCGACGCTGACGGCCGAGGAGAACAGATCCTGATTACAATTTGGACTCTGACTCGCACGCTCCATTAGCATAGACGGATGCAACATTGATGAGGAGATCTACAAGCCCGGAGTCTCTGGCAGGCTCAGCTTTTGGGGCGTACGAATATCTAAATGCGGTAGGCAGTCGCGCAAGAATGGTTCAGACGGGAAATGCAGCAGGCATTGCATACCTTCCGGAGAACAGCTAATGGCGGAAGGTTTGGAAGCACGCAGAAAACGAGCTTGACCATCGCATTCGCCAGACTACGGAAGTCCGAGGCGTTCACAGAGTGGTGAAGTCATCTCGTAGTTGTCGTCTATTGGACGATTAGATGCTACAGGCTACACGAATTGTCACTCTTTGCAAGCGTCGCAATCGAAAGGGTTCTCAACGGTTACGAAGGAGGAGCGGAATCGAAGATGATACCATCAGATTGGAGATGGGAGGAGGATTGGAAGGTGTGCATTCTCAAACGCAAGGTACGCTTCGTAGTGGTCCTCCAGGAGCTTCTGAGTGCCGTTGCTAATCTGGATCGCAGTGTCCTAGCTGTTTGAATCGTTCGATTATCTGTGCGAGCATCACCCGCTGCACCGGGGTGTCCCCCTTCCGATGTGATTCGCAGTCCTTCACCTAAACAGGACCAATGAATAACGATACGCTCGACATACGCCGCGGCTCAATAGAAGTGTCGCTATCTAGACGTTAGCTCATGGATTGGCCGCAACAAGGATATCGCTGTACTGTCGATCGTTCGCAGTGTTCCCGTGCGAAGTGATCGTCGCTGAGATCATCGCTCGCGGTCCGACAGTATGAGACTGCTTATTACGGACGACCGATCCTAATGCTGCCACGAAAACTCATTTCCGTACCGCCTTTTGCTCACGTTCTCACTGCAGGTCTTCTTGTTTAATGGCGCTCTGGCGGAATAGTGTCAACAGTACTAGCAACACTGATAGTACCAGCAGCTACAAGCGATACACCATACAAACCTTCTACTGAACGAACCAACTGAATAAAGGCGTCAACCTAAGAACTCAAGCATCAGTGGACTAAATGATAGCGCTTACTCAAGCGGCGGGAACTGAGCGGGGGTAGCGCCACCACCCATGCGACGAGAACGGGAGATCGACCTCCGCAACACTCATTGGGCGGTACTTGTACATGAGCCACAGGACATGTCGGATCTTGCGCAGCCCAGCAGATGTAGAGGTGGGGAGGAGCGACCGAGGTGTGATGCAGACGACGGTATCGCGCGGGAAGATCCCCATAGCGGGACGGTATCGACGGGCGGGCGGGGATGGTCATTTGGACAGGGATGTTGAACGACGACAATGCGAAGCAGACAAACAGATGGCTGATATGTGCAAATCGGTAGAGCAGCAAGGAAGCCAGTCACCGAGACAAGATCAGGGCCACTATCAAGACAGGAATCAGGTCAGGTATCAGGTCACGCAACGAGACAGACGTCAGATCAAGCATCAGATCAGCCCTTATATCGGATGCCAAGATGGCCATCCAGAAAGTCATGCGAGCGATGCAGTAAGCAATTCCGTGAGCGACACACTGAGCGATTCGACAGGAATGCAGCAAGATGTCTGGTGTGGCACCAACCAGCAGGCAGTGAAGCAGGCGGTTGTTCGAGCGATGTGGAAAGCTATTCGGTAAGACATCAAGGCAGCCATGAAATGAGCCCCCCTAGTCAGAGGTGGAGCCAACCGTTCGTTCAGCGATGTGGTGCGCGATGTAGCTAGAGATCCAGCGCAGCATCCAGCTCATCGCTCGGTTAGTAGCTGGTGCAACAGGGCGATCGGTTGGCGAACCAATGCAGCAGCTTACACGGCACCCAACGCAGCATGCAGTCGATCAGGGATTCAACCAGCGACCCAACCAGCGATCCAACTAGCCGTCAGATCTGCCATCACATTATCGATCCGAATAGCAACCCGAGCAGCCATTCGAGCAGCGATCGCAGTCACAAGGGGCAGCAGGGAATGCTACGGAGAGCAAAGGTCATATGCAGGACATACTCGAGCTTGAGATCCGCGTCTGACTTCCCGTCCTCTCCGTCTCCCCGGACTTTACATGAAAAAGTTAATGCTCGCGAGACGTGCGTTTCCGAGCCGTGAACATCGGGGCAACCTCTGGTACTTAAGTACATATCTTAGGCGAGGTTGTGAGGCTGTACAATCTCGTGCGTCGACTTCATGCACGTGGTTGATCGACACCCTAAATTGGTAAAATCAAGCACCGACCCTGCAGCCTACTCGATACTGTCATCGTCTGATCCTACGACCTCATCCATAGTACTCATGCACGTAGCACTTCAAACCCCCTAGATCAGCAGGAACAAGCATCAATCCCTCAATATACAATCCACTCTAGACTTTCATGCTCCGATTCCACGATCTCATGCATGTACCATGCATGAGAGTCGATCAATATTACCACATCGGAAGTACGATTCGCAATTCTCGCTAAACAGATCCCTCACACCAACGAGAATCAACTGGATATACGACTTCCCAGGTTTTATGCAGGGATCTCATCAACAAATACTTCCTGGTCATGTAGGTTTACACACATAGCGGATCAAGCTTTCCGGTCGTCCGTCTATTCGTTCACCTCTTACTTCTTGGGACATACAAGACCGAGTCCCACTTTGCCTATAAAGTCTTCGAAAAAGACCGCATCTGAAAACAACCACTCCACAAAACACACTCTCCATTCCTACCAAGAACTCTCACATTTCCTTTGAGAACGCAAGATGAAGGGCCTCATCCACTTTATCGCAGTGGTCCTGAGCCTCCTTCTGGCTGTCCAGGCCCATGCAGGATGTGGCTTCATGCCGGATCACTTCTTCGAGGGCATCATGAGCAACCCTAATCATACCGCCGAGACAAAACAGATCGCCAACTTCACTTTGCAATACAACAAACAGCTCCGCAGCCAAAGGTCTGGATTCGAAGGGTTTGAGTCTACCGACGATGACGAGCAGTTTCCCGAAGAAGAGAGCCCTGACGATACCAATGTACTCGGCGATGAGCTCAACAGTTATAACCAAGTTGAAAGTGGTCCTGCTAATACATCCTCGGTCGAAAATACTAAGCGCCGACGAAGCCTGCTGCGTCGGCAGAGCAATAGCCTCATGCGCTTCATTCACAACGACAACATGGGTTGCGATCGAACACAGGTGGGGCCGCTTGTGCGTGACGAAGCGAGCGGTACCGCTGTCGACACAGCTATCAACAATGTCTTTGACGGTTTCTATTGGACCGACAGCTTGTACAGGAACGAATACCGCCGCAACTCGATCGACAATATGGGGGAGCGTTTCCGCGCTAGAGTCCACCATTGCCAGAATTACAACAACGCCTTTTGGGATGGCATTGGCATGTTCTTTGGTGATGGAGACGGTGTCACAACCTACAAGTACGCCTTTCCGGCGAACCAGGACGTTGTAAGTCAAGTTCCCTCCGCATGAGCTCCTTCCACACCCGACATAGACAGACACATCCGTGCTGACGCATGCCTTACCAGATCGGTCACGAAGTCACACACGGGGTGATTTCGCGCTCGAACCCTCTGCATTACTTCTCTCAGACTGGTGCACTGAATGAGCACCTCGCTGATGTCTTCGGAATTCTCTCTCGCCAGTATCGCTACTTCGTCTCCGCCGCAGATGACAACTGGCTGCTCGGCGAAAACATCAACACGGATGGTAGTGCCACGAGAAGTATGAAAGCCCCAGGCACAGCATCCTACAACGACCCTCAGCCCTCGAACATGGCGAACTACTACTACGGAGAGAATGACGACTATGGCGTTCACATCAACTCCGGCATCCCGAATCATGCGTTCTATCTGTTCGCGGTCGATCAAGGTGGCTATGCATGGGGCACTGCTGGCGAGATTTGGTACAATGTGCTGAACCGCGGTCAAGGTTCTTTCAATCAATATAGTGAGACCTTTGAGAGTTTCGCTCAGAAGACTGTGAGTGCGGCTAATCAGCTATACGGCACGTATACTGCGCAAAGCTTGACATCGGCGTGGCAACAAGTCGGAGTCTTATCATAAGCTCAAAATGTCTGATATGAAGGGTATTGAAGGGTATTGAAGGTATTGGGAGTCGAGTTTGATACTAACGGCTGCTTGGATTGGGGGTAGTATTGGAAGTGGAGGTTGGTCGTTACGGCTGCTTGGTTCGGCGATAGGATATAGTCACAGTCGCTACCTTATGTAAACCGCAAGCTACCAGCAAACGCGTAGCAGTAATGGATTTCTAGCCTACTACCTTCCAAGACACCTAGCCTCTGCAGACCCGAATCGACTATTATGCTCTAGCCCTAGCGTCACTGCTCGCACCTGTGATCCCGGAGTGGTCTAACGCCTAGACTTTAGTAGCTATAGATGTATGTCGGAATCACTAAGTCAATCGAAGTTGTACCATTAAGCTATAGTAGTTATATGTATAGATATTATCTATATATATAAATTAAATTAGACATAAGATATATAGATAATGTATTAGTCTAAACCTGTGCTACATCTGGAAGTGGGCGCGTACCGATCGAGCTAGCGTGTCGATGGCATGTGAGAGACGAAGGTCGGGGTTCAGGCTTGAGCTACGCTCGACAGGGGAAGCCGACAACGATCCGCCATGCACGACACTTGTCTCCTAGATCGTTTGTTCTGCAGGTCATGCAGCAGTATTGGTCGGCTCGTTGTAGAGCGGCTCTGCCTGTTATGTATGGTGCCCGATGTCCACTCACTCGGGTCTCGGGTCAGCGATGTTGCGAACCGCGCTCGGCGGATGTCGACGAGCTCTAAATGTTTCCTCACCAAGTCACCGACATCTGGGATGGGACATTTCATATACAAAGACACAATCGCTAGCGCACCAGATTGCAGAAGCATTGCTTGGTTCTCTATACTATCCAAGCAAGTCTGGTCGTCGTTTCATTCTTCCAATCTCACAGGCTACTTACCCAGATAGCTTAGGCTTGTGCCACATCCCCGCCTGCCTCTGTCACTTCCTCTCCATACTGCCTGAATAGCCTCAAAGATGTCTGCAACCGACGTAGATGTCTTGATTATTGGGGCCGGCATGTCTGGTCTGGGCATGGCGGTCCAGCTTAGCAGAAAAGGTCATCGCAGCTTCGAATTGATCGAGAAAACGAACGATGTTGGTGGAACGTGGCATGTAAACAGTATGAGAAGACCAATTCATCATCAATATGTTCCGAGCATAGAGCTGACAAGACAATTTGAAAGCCTACCCTGGCTGCGGTTGCGATGTGGCCTCACACTTCTATAGCTACTCCTTCGCGCTGAACCCGGACTGGTCGCAGAAGTTCAGCATGCAAAGCGAGATCCAGCAGTACTTTCGAGATGTCGCCGAGCACTACAACATTGTTCCACATATCAGATTCGGACATGCTGTCGAGACCGTCAACTGGGATGACGAAGGCCAATATTGGAACGTCACCATCAAGACACCAAAGGGTGTTCAAACTCGACGATCCAGAGTCGTGATCTCTGCAGTCGGCAGCTTGTCGATTCCCATGCCTTGCAAGACTCCAGGAGCAGACATGTTTACTGGACCGTTGTTCCATTCGGCGCTGTGGGACCACAGTTTCGACTGGGAGAACAAAGATGTCGTCGTGCTCGGCAATGGGTGCTCAGCAACACAATTTGTCCCGGTGATGGCCGAGAAGGCAAAGCGACTGACACAGTTCATGCGTCAAGCGCAATACCTTGCCGAACGACCCAACGCCGTCTACAGCCAAGCTTTCAAGAATGTCATGCGGTACTTCCCGGGAGCTGCCAGATTGTATCGATTCAAGCTATACGCCGATATGGAGAAGGACTTTGCCGGCTTCGATATCACGACGGGAGAGTCCATCCGTAATGGCTTGAAGGAAGAGAACGAGCAGTATGTGAAACGAATGGCGCCAGAGAAGTACTGGCATGCGTTGATCCCCAAGTACGAGATCGGGTGCAAGCGCAAGGTCATGGACACAGATTACCTCATTACGCTACACCGCGATAACGTTGAGCTTATTCCCAACGACCCCGTGCAGACGATCACCGGTGATGGCGTACAAACGCAGAGCGGGCGGAATATCCACGCCGACGCCATTGTCCTCGCGACTGGCTTCGAGGTCTTCCGCATGCTGTTCCCAATGCAGATCACCGGCAAGAACGGCGTCAGCCTGAATGACCACTGGGACCAACACCACCAAGGCGCTGCCCAGGCATACTTCGGGACGTGCATCCCAGGCTTCCCCAACTTCTTTACCCTCATGGGGCCCAACACCGTCACCGGCCATCTGTCCGTCATCTACACCGTCGAGTGCCAGATCAATTTCATCCTGCGCCTGCTCGCGCCGGTCCTAAAAGCGAGTTCTCCCGTGAAGTCTGTCGATGTGAAGAAGGAGTCCGCGCGCCAGGATAGCGACTGGATGCAGAACAAGCTCCGTAACCTCGTCTGGTCGTCGGGATGCACATCGTGGGCGCTGGATCCCAAGACTGGGGTCAACATCGCTATGTACCCTGAGTATCAGTACTGGTTCTGGTTCCGAAGCATCTTCATCCGCTCCAGTGATTTTGTTTACACGGTCGCCGCGGATGGACAGAAGCAGGTGACGATTCGCTTGCTTATCGGTGGCGAGAAGACCATACGCTGGGTGCTGCAGACGGCCGTGGGTTTGGGCTTAACCGCTGCTGGAGCGTTGGCTGTGCAACGTGTGGGAGGCTGGCAGAGTGCTGTGGGACAGCTGAGAGAGTTCTTTCGCCATACTCTGCGCCAGTCTTGAGCTGCGATGAGAAGCCTTGAACTTACGATGCGATTGAGACTTTCGGACATGATATGGCGTGGCTAATGTCAGAGTAGATTCATGATATGACGTTCTTGCTACAAAATATGTACATATGCTTTAGCTGTAATGTCTGGCTCCGGCGAATATTCTGTCTGATGAAATGCGTTCTTACACGACCTGCCCCATCAATTCTTCCAGCGTTCCGGGTAGTCTTGTCAATCGAGCCTTTTCAACTAGATCCAATTTCGAAGCCTCGGTCAGTAAATTAGAGTCGAGAGATGAATCCGCTTCGGTCGAGCTAGAACATAGTCAGCATGCGCAGATTCCGCCTCGAGAGATATGTTAAGAAGTGCACTCACTTTGACCAGATATTCCTTAGTGATATCCTGCACCTGAGTGACGCCCGCCAGGCCCATGCACAACCGAATCTCATCACCCAAGATCCTTAACATAAGCTCCACGCCCGCTTGTCCGTTATACGCCAATCCCCACAGCGCTGGGCGGCCGACCCAGACAAAGTCGGCGCCGAGCGCGAGCGCCTTGAACACATCGGTGCCATGTCGAATGCCACCATCAACGTGCACCGGAATCTTGCCCCGTACAGCCTCCGCCACCTCAGGCAGCGCGTCCAGCGTCGCCAGAGCACCATTCAGCTGCCGACCGCCATGGTTTGAGACCACAATGCCGTTAATGCCGTGGTGCACCGCCAGCAGCGCGTCCTCCGAGGTCGCGATGCCTTTCACCCACACCTGCATCTCGCTGCCGCACTCCTGCTTCAGCCATTCGATGTCGCGCTCCCAACATAGCGTCGGGTTAGCCGCGTGAGTGTGGAAGGTGATCGGGCCGGTGGGGAAGACACGCTTGTCGCCGTCCTGGTAGGCAGCAGCGCTGTCTCGTCGCTTGGGCGGGCTGGGTCTTTGCTTCTGCTCCCCTGCGGACGAAGACGATTGCGCGCCGTCGTCCGTCGATACGCCTTCCGCAAAGTTCGCAATCTTGAAGTGCGGCGGTAGTTTGAATTGATTCCGGATCTCAAGATTCCGCCGACCTAGAAAAGGTGTGTCAACGGTCAGAAACACCGCTTTATAGCCCGCCTTCTTCGCCCGTTGGATCAGCTTCCGACTATGCTCCCGCTCTTCGAAGAGATACAGCTGCAGTACGTTGGGGATCTCCCCGCTGGCTTCGGCAACTTCTTCCAGCGTCTTGGTTGCGAACGAGCTCAGACCCATGGGCACGCCGGCCTTCCTACATGCTCCGGCAGTTCCTATCTCGCCGTCAGAGTGCGCTAGCTGCTGCATCGCCGTCGGTGCCACGCCAAGCGGGAACTCGCTCTTGAAACCAAAGATGTTGACCGAGGTATCCACTTTCGAGACATCGCGAAGCACTCGAGGACGGATGCGGTATTTGGAGTAGGCGTCGATGTTCTCTTTCAATGTAGACCCGGAGTCGGCACCTTCGTTGTAGTAGTCGCGTGTCTGCTTATCCATGAGCTGGTATGCATGAGCTTCCAGCTCTTTTATGGTCAGGCAGTTCAAGTCATGAGGCTGCGGTTTCGGCATAATGGCGACAGTGATTAAGATGATGAAGCAGCTGCTGCTTCAGGTTGCAAGACGGCAAAGAGTAAGAATATGGAATGAAAGTAAACCAAACCTTTGGAAGAGAAATATAGATCGCAATGCCAGACTATACTGATCGATAGCTACAACCGTTGTGTGCTGCTGGTATCGATGACATCGTCGTTGCAATGCATCATCACCTCAACTTCTCCGCATTCGGGAAAGAAATGTAGATTGAGTTGGAGCTACCTGGTAGCTATTCCCGAGCTGTAGGCAATAGATGCCAGCTTATCTCTTCGTGATATTTCTTGAGATGAGATCGATCGCATTGTCACCGGAAAGATCACGGATAGGACGCCGCCTATCGATGTCGGGACTCTCAATCGATGGATGTCCCACGAGCGCTGGTCGACAGCCAAGGCAGAGACTAATCCAGAATGCGAAAGATTATAATTCAAAAAATTCTGACACCCGATTATGATTGGTCGTCAGACCACCATGATCATCTGGTCGTTTGGTGTAGTGGCTATCACGTTTCCTTTACATGTCCTTCCAGATCTGTACAACGGAAAAGGCCGCGAGTTCGATCCTCGCAATGACCTTTTTGGCATTTTCCACATCTCATTTTGGGTCGCTCGTTGCTCCCAAATGTTTCATTTTGATCCCCAGGAGCCAGGTTTGTGGTCCGGGCGCAGGAATGGCTTCGGAACAACGTTGGAAACACTTCAACCCTCATCCGCCATCTCCGTAGCCTATCACTGCTTACTTCTAGGTTTGTGGTTATATTCTCGCATAAGCGGCATCTCGACCGAGAATCGCCTGGTGCTGCAGAGAAATGGACCTCCTCTTATGGCCCGGGTGGCCAAAGGCTGAAGAAGGACATATCATGTTCAGGAACGATGCGTAGAGGTTCAAGACGGTATGTCGTTCAGTTCATCCTTTTCTTATCTTCACTTTTCCTCATCATCTACTTGGGCGCACCCTCGTCTTCGGAGGTAAATGAACGGTATGCCTGGGACAGAATCCAGTATCAGACGTCTACCACCGTAGCTCGTCTACCAAAACCAAATGGCGTCTGTCCGGGACTAGCATTTGATGGCAAACCGGCTCTCGTCGTTGCCAGCGTGCTGGAAGACAAGGCCGAGGAATGGCTGCAACCACTAAGAGAAAAATATCACCTCTGTGTCTACCAAGCGGATGCGAGCACGTCTTTCCCAGACATGCCCAAGACGCTCCAACTCCCGCTCAACAAAGGCCACGAAGCGATGACCTATTTGACGTTCATCATCGACAACTATGACACCCTTCCCGAGGCTTCCGTATTCGTCCACGGCAGCAAGTTCTCCTGGCACAACGACCACCCAACGTATTCCAACCTCCCGCTGCTCACCGCTCTAAACGTCACCGCTGCCGTCGCGGAGTCCGGCTACCACAATCTCCGCTGCGACTGGCAGGCGAGCACCTGCGATCCGCTAGAGGGCACGCCGCAGGGTAGTCTGGAGAAAGCCGTCAACGCTAGACTCGACCTGTGGAACGCGCGGGACGTGTCGGACAGCAAACTGCCTAAGGCATTCGCACTGCTGTTCGGGAATGGAAAGGACGGCGGATCAGGGAAGGTGATGCTCAAGCGCGACCAGACGTTACGATCGCAGTGCTGCGCGCAATTCGTGGTGGCGAGGGAGAGTATCTACCAGCACACGCGCGAAGAGTATGTGGCGCTGCGGCAGTGGCTGCTGGACGACAGGGTCGCGCCAAAGGACGACAAGGTCTCTGGACGAATCTTGTCGTATCTATGGCATGTGCTGTTCATCCGGCGGGATGATGGAGCGGAGGAAGGGGTGGACTTGGAGAGGCTGAATCGATTGGCTTGCCCTTCAGCGGAGCAGTGCTATTGTACGCTCTACGGCCGCTGTGGGCTGGACGGATGTGTGACGCCGGGACGTTGTCAGGGCCAATATCAGGTGCCGGTAGACTTCAAGGTGCCCGTGGGATTTGAGGAGAAATATGGCTAGAGGCGGCATTTTGAATAGATGTGATTTTGTGGTGGGTGCGCCGATATAAGGCTGATTTCTTGGGCTAGACACGACATCTATAGACACGTTCGAGAATCTATTCTGTGCTCATGTTGGGGCTTGCTCAGAATTGGCTGCAGCATATAAACCAATTTTGCATACAGATGTTACAATCGATCATGGGGTATAAACATATAAATATGAACAACGTTGTCGTTCACCCTCGCATTTTCTCCATAAACTCGGCCGACTCCTTCGCAAACTTACACCTAGTGCGGATTGCAGAACCATACTTATAGAACAAGAATGGAAACGGGACACAAGCCAGGGCTAAGAAAGCGGGGACCGAAGACGCCCAGTGGATGCCGAGATTGTCATACATCTGGGAAGTGAACAATGGAAACGCAGCGCCAAAGAGAGAGCGGAGGACAGCGTTGGCGGCGAGGACCGAGGCGGCGTAGATGGTGTAGGAGTCGATGAGGTAATTGACGATCCCGAGGAAGACCAAGATCATGCCTGCACCGAACGGTACACCGGCGGAGATAGAGGCCATGAATTGTATGTCGGGATAATTGGTCCCTGTCAATCCGCGTCGATTAGTGCTGGTGGGAAAAGTCTGTGTTGGGGGACGATACTTACATGCGAACCAGAATAGACCCACAGGGATCAACACTCCTCCGAGCATTGCGCCAGGCAGCCGTGCTTCGGGTGGGGGAAAGCCTTTATGCTTGTCACTGACCTTGGCGTACCGCGTGTTATCCCAGATCGTGTAGATAACCGCAAAGACCATGCCAACGGCCACTCCCAAGAATGCCAGGCCACCGATTCCCGGCGACCATCCGCGGTCTTCTTGATACACGATTGGGAATGCCGCGAACAGCATGTACAGCGTTCCATAAATAATGGCCATGTAGGCGCTAAGCAGCAGGACGATTGGTTCGCGGAACAGCAAGACCCATGGTCGTAGTAGAGCCGTCTTGAAGACGTGGCTGAAGGTGGTGGGGCCCTGGGCGGCGTCGCCACGGCTCTTGTAGACTTTGCCAGTCATCTGAGAAAGCTTCTGCGCACGACGACGTTGCAGGACAGGCGGATAGGTCTCTGGTATGGCCAACATCCCAAGCAGCCACAGAGTGCCCGTGAAGATTGCCATCACGCCTTGAACCCATCGCCAGCCAATTGTCTCACCTACGAAACCGCCCACGATCGGTCCAAGCACCGGCCCCATGAATGGAGCTGCTGCGAACAGGCACATTGCCAACCCTCGCTCTTTGGTCGGAAACATGTCGGCAATCACGCCTCCAGCATTCGTCAGGGGGCTCGACCCGAACGCTCCAGCGAAGAACCGCATGATCAGGAGGGTCTGGATGTTCTGACTGCCCGCAGCTCCAGCGTTGAAGGCGGTGAGTGCGCCGTAGGTGATCGCGAACAAGACCTGCCGGCCGAACAACTCTGAAAGTGGCGCCCACAGCAAAGGTCCAATGGCAAAGCCTAAGACGAACAAGGAGATGCCCAGAGTGTACACCTCGGTGCTGATGCCAAAATCGCGGATGATGTCGTCGGCGCCGCCAGAGTACGCGCTGGACACGAACGCAACCGCCAGCGTCGCAAACGAGACCATCATGGTAATGGCCCATTTCTTCACTTTGCCGTATTGCATCGGATCACGAGGGTCATGATCGATCCATGATACCAGGAATGGGTCGTCTTCCGTCCAAGAGCCGTTCCAGTGCCATTCTTCGACTTCGCGAGTGATGCCTGCTTGATCGAGGACTTGGCGAAAGTGTGGGATTGTTGTTGGAGCGCTTTTTTCAATTTTCTCGGTTTCGGACATGGCGCTGAAGCAGCCTTGTATGCGTGTAGACTTGGTCTTCACCCACCACTACTCCCAAATAAAGGCACCGATGAAGGGAAATAGGAAAGGTGGAGATAAAGAGATGGCAGGTGTGCGCAGTGCCGTGCGATACTTACAGGCATATACATGTATCTATACCTATGATAAATAAGCTGTTTTGTAAAAGCAATTAGCTTGATACATGATGTGTCAACTGTGTATTGGTACCCTTGTGGCGTTGAGCATGGAACAGACGGAACTTATAGAAGTGCATAGCTGCTCGGATAGACCGTCGATCACGTTCCGGGAGTTGTTATGCACACACGTCTTCGGATGTACTTACAGTAGATTGAACATCCACTTACATCATTATAGTTAATGCGACCAGATCCGTCGACATTCTGAAAGACGTTGAGTGGTTCTAGAACAACGGTGCATCTGGTAGTCAAAGTGAATTGGCAAAGCCCTAAGTGTGAGGTTATCCGAATGTTCCGTGTTGATGCATGTTTATGTCCGCTTCTGCGAGGCCACCAGTGCGCTGTGTGTAGGTCGCGCTGCCTAAGCCGCCTTCGCCTACATTCAACATTTGGGAGACATCCACACTCAGATTGATTGGCCATGGACTCGAAGCTTCCTCCAGATTCCGTACGCGCTCTTGACCAACTGCGCCAACGTCTTGCGCAGTTGAGCACCGGCATTGCCTCGTTGCGCGAGGAGCTCTCCACACATGCCTTGCCCACGTACTCACAACTCCATTCGGCGGCGCAGCTTCTCTCATATACCCTCACTCAGTACAATGAAGCATACACCTCACATAGGAACTTTCTGACCGAAGCGCATGCGTTCCCACTCCCTACGTATCCAGGTCTGGGAGAAGCTGCAGCTGGTGGGCGAACGGGATTGAGTGAAGAGGAAGGTCGGGGAGCGCTCGAGTATGTCCTGCGCAAGAAGCTCGAGCCAAGATGTGAGGCCTGGATCGATGCGCATACCACGGAGCGTGACGATGTGGACGAGATGAGAGACTTGTGGAAGTGGGCAGGACAGGAGAGCGTGGGGTTCTTGCAAGACTTCGTGGAGAAAGGGGCGTTCGAGGCGGAGTTCACCATGCAAGAAATGGAGGCTGGGGTGGATGAAGTTCGGACTGGGCTTAAGAGGAAGTTGGAAGGACAGCTGGACGAAGACAGTGAGGACGAGGACGAGGACATGGACAAAGACGACGACGAGGAAGACGAGGGGAAAGGCGTGTTTGATGGAGGTGAGCCAGGTATCGAGACTGATCTCAAGGGACTGTCGATGGATGAATGGCTGAACGTGCTGAGCACGGCGGGAGTTCATGCTGGCGCTGACTCTGCTGGGAGTTTCCGACGATGAGAAACTGCATCGTCTTTGAGGACCTTAGCAATGACGATGTGTGGTCATGTCCTACATGCGCCTATCTGGGGCCAATAGTCTTGATGTCAGCCAGGAATGGCCTGGTTCAAGGGATGCGCGCTCGGAGCAAGCTTCGAATACCTGGCTGTCAAGACCTCAAAAGATACTCGAGTCATTTGGCGCCACCGTAGAGCTCAAGCACGATCGTGCCCGCCCTTAACGTACATGTAGGTCGTTCATCTTCGTTCAGGGTGTTCTCAGCTACGACTTGTGTGTTCGCGACATAGAAAGCGATCACAGTAGTGTTACGATTGCATCATATTCTCTATAGCATGTATTGACGAACATTGGCAATCGATCACCAAGGTCTCAGAGATGCATCATATGAGGTCTGTCTATCATTTGCTTGTGCAACACATGTACATAGTTTCCAATGGCAAAGGAGGGGTGCGTGGGGTCGGTCGCAGCGTGCAGTCTGACATGCAGGAAATCTGAGCACTTGATGTCTACATCTATTCTCTTCTAAATATTCTCTAGACAACACCTCGTATTCAACTTCGTCCGGTGCCCGGTCAGACAAACTCAACTCAAACCCCACAATGTCGTCGCCGGAGCTGAACAAAGCGCCGTATACTTTAGCGAATCTGCCATACGGCGTCATCTTATCACAATCGAAATCGAAACCCAGATGTGCAGTGGCCATTGGCGATCATGCGATTGATCTCTCCGTCTATGCTAAAGAGGGTCGACTGTTCGATATCGAGAGCAGCGATAATGTCATTCTGCAGCAAGTCTTCTCAGAGGTACATCGTCTCATGTCTCCACCATGGCATCCACATCGCTTATAGAGTGATCTTTCCCAATGTCCTTCTCTTTCATAGCTCATACTGGATGCTTCAATCATCGTCTGATTTGTTTCACAGCCTTATCTGAACGCGTTTGCGGCACTCCCCAAGTCGACTCGCCTTGCAGTACGTTCAAAGATACAGCAAGATCTCAAGAATGGCAATGTTCCGGCTTCTGCTCTTGTCTTGCTCAAGGATGTCACGAATGCTCTCCCGATGAAGATGGGTGGGTTCTCAGACTTCTACACGAGTCTCGAGCACTGTCAGAATGTGAGCAGTATTTCCCTCGAACTTTCTTCGGTCTAGGACTAGATGAACATAATAGAGCTGATATACACATCGTAGTGTTCAGGAGAGATGTCATCTGCGAGCATAGCGAAGAACTGGTGGTATGCCCCGTCAGTCTACAACTCCCGAGTCTCGTCAGTCCTCCCAACACCCCATGATATCCCGCGATCGAAGAATGTCTATTATGCTTCGCCCCCAGATGGTGACCCGACCTATGGACCAACTCGGAAACTCGATTTCGAGCTTGAAATGGGATTCTTCGTGTCGAAGCCAGTATCTTATGGCGAACGACTCGACATTGCACAAGCACGAGATCACATTTTTGGCTTCGTGATGCTGAACGACTGGTCCGCGCGGGACCACCAGCTTTTCGAGATGAAGCCGCTGGGGCCATTCCATTCCAAAGGCTTGGGGACAAGTATCAGCAACTGGATCGTGCCGATTGAGGCTCTAGAGCCATTCTCCTGTGCGCCCAACACGAAGCAAGATCCTGCGCCTTTCCCCCATCTGACTTGGCCAGAGACTGGAGACGGTGCGTTGGACATCAAACTCAAGATCCGCCTCATCCGTTCGGGAAAGGAGCATGTCCTCGGAACAAGCAACCTCAATTACCTGTACTGGACGCCCTACCAACAACTCACACACCATGCTGCGAGTGGTTGCGGAATGGAGACGGGAGATCTGATCGGCACTGGCACAATATCAGGCGCAGGCTTGAATGACAAAGGAGAGAAAGCAGAGCTTGGGTGTTTGTATGAGCACGAAAGGACCAATACGCGTATCATGCCGCAAGCGCTTGCTGGCAGTGAATACCAAGAAGGGTATCTCGAAGATGGGGACGAGATCATCATGGAAGGATGGTGCCAAAACGAAAGCGGTGAAGTCGTGCTCGGGTTCGGTGAATGTAGAGGTCGAATTGTCCCTCCTAGGTAGATCATTAAACCACAGTGGGCGTTTCCACATCGTTTCCTTCCGGTATGCATCACCTGTGGCCTGGCAAGGTGCATTGACCGTACAGTCGGTCAAGCGAAAGCTATCGTCGTATGTTCACTCTTGCAAGCACGCGAACCCGGGGATAGCAGATATCTGAAACCAGCCCCGGGCTTCCCAACACCCATAGCTAGCCGCCCAGGCTGTATTAGGAGGATTGCTGTGCCTCACGATTACATGAACCCTACACACGCAAGATGTCGCACCATAAACATAACAACCACTCACCTCCTATCGCTTGATGGCCGAAACCTCTAGACAATACGTGAGAAATGATGGCTGCACTGTTCATCACATGCGCGGCTATCTGCTGGCTACGATCGACTACATGTTACCGGGACACGGTAAAGACGTGGACTTGCTCGGGTGTGCTCCACCTCGTGCCAGCCATGCCTCGTGAGCTCAACTCTCCTTCGTCGGAAGTGTTTCGCAATCACATTAATCTTATGTCTCTTATGGTTGATGTGTGTTGGAAGGAGGATGCTCGCGTTCATCAGTTCTCATGCGGATCGTGCTGGCGCCGGAGCGTCCCGCTGTGTTTCAGACGACGTCTTGTCTCCAACTTGCACGATTACATGACATGAGTGAACACTTTTGCATAGCGTGTCGTTGTTGAGTCCTGTGTGGCAGCGAATAACGTTGCTTCAATCTCCTGGACGCGATATATGGTCGCTCATGCTTTTGCCTTGACTGGAATGATGAAACAGTTCCGGACTTCAACCTTTTGAGAAGCTCTGTCACGCTGTTCGAAGGCCACCGCCGTTTCATTGTCGCGATTGAATGGTCATAGATCCGTGGAGAACTAAACCTCAGAGCTATGTTTAGCTCGTGGTATCGCCAGCGCTGGGTCCTGCATTGGTTCCCCGGCATTCGATATTGCTGCCAGTAGAGTGGCTCACTCCTCATGTCCGGAATGGCTGATCCGACTGGTAGTTCCTCGGACCACTGGGCGCTAAGCACGATCACTCTGTGGTCGTCGAGGAGTCAATGGAGTCTTCTAAAAATAATGCCCCGGAGAGCACACCATGGTGAGGGTGAATGCATTCACATTAAAGTGCCAGTTCCCCAGTACCTTTGTATCTTCTCCTCATTGCACCAAATTTCTTTACGTCCACACAATTATTGCACTGGTAGCATAATCACTTAACACACACAATAATTTCATCCAGAGCCACAGCATGGCATCCACAACCACTGGAACGGCAGGCCCGTCCATCGCACAATCGGATGCTGTCCTCCAGCTGCAATCCCATGAACAGGCAGAACTCCTCGATGCCATTGATGGTCTTCGCTCTGCTGATGTCGGGGCTGACATCAACATACCTTCGATCGTTGTCTGTGGCGATCAATCGAGCGGCAAGAGTTCTGTCCTGGAGGCGATAGCGCAGGTTCGCTTTCCTCTCGGCAGCGGCACGACAACGTGTTTCCCCATCGAAGTCGTGCTTCGCAAGGACAAGAAGAGTGCCATCAGTGTGAAGATTCGTCCAGCGCCCGACCGGAGCTCGGAGCATGCAAACCATCTTGCAAACTTCAGGTCTACCTTTGAGAAGCCTCAGCACGAAGATTTTCCTGCCATCGTCCAAGAAGCCACCGATTATCTCAAGGCATTCGAGCCCAATCGCAGCTTCTGGAATGATGTTCTATGCGCAGAAGTATCTGGACCGACCCAACCACATTTGACATTGGTGGATCTGCCAGGATTGATCCACTTCCAAGGACAAAACTCGCAGGCCGAGGATGGGAAGCAGATCGAAGCGATGGTCCGACAGCATTTTAACAATCCTAGAACGATTGTCCTGGTGGTTGTTAGCGCCTTGTACGATCTGGAGCTGCAACGAATCATGACTCTGATCAAGGAAGCTGGTAACGCAAAAGGGCGGACCTTGGGTGTGATCACCAAACCAGACCGAGTGATTGCTGGGTCGGACGAAGAGAAGAGAAGAGTTCAGATGGCAGGCAATGGTCCAATGCAGCTTGGACGTGGCTGGCATGTGCTCGTAAACCTGCCTCATGAGGATGAAGATCGATCGCCAGGTCATCGTGATGAACTCGAGCGTGCGTTCTTCGCGCGAGGAGCGTGGTCGAAACTGCCATCGGAAGATGTCGGAATTGCTTCTCTCCGCTACAAGCTGAGTCGTAGCCTGCTGGACTGCATCATTCAGGATCTTCCGCGGTTGATGGGTGAAATGCAACGAGAGCTTGGGGTCTGTTCAGGCCGGTTGACGGCATTGGGGAACTATCGTGAGACCGTCGATGACAAGCGGGAATACCTGGCCGAGATTCTGTCTAAACTGCAGCGACTGCTGGAAGCGAGCCTGAATGGCGACTACCACAAAGCAGAATTTTCCGCCTTCTTCGATGGCACTTCTGAGAAGCGACTCCGCGACATCATCACTACAGAAAATGTCACCTTTGCATCGCACATACGCAATGACGGTAAACAGTTCCAGATCAACGAGAAGTCTACCACGAGTATGTTTTCTTCAAGCCCAAGCCAGGGGTCTGTTGCAAGTTTGTCCACCTCAAGCACGAACCGCGTGCCTGAGCTCGAGAACGGGAAGCATCCGAACTTCGACTCCCCGTACATCCCCAAATTTCTCGACAATCCTGGTGTCCGATCTATCGGTATCATGAGATACTGCACCGCCCTCAATGAGCGTATCCAAGCAACCCGAGGCAAGAACCTGCCAGGTATTCTTTCAGAAAACATTATACAGGACGTTTTCCGACAACAGTCCGTATACTGGGGCCAAATTGCACGCGAACATACCGATCGCTGCTTCGGCATGACTTTCAACTTTGTGAAAATGGCAGTGTTGCACATTGCTGGCTCACATACAGGTCTCAAGCTCATGCAGCACTTCATCAACGGCAAATTCGACGCCAAGGGCATCAGCCTCGGGCACAAGGTGGAAGAGCTGTTGTGGCCGTATGAGCAATGTCACCCCATGACTTACAACACGAACTTTGAAGCTAGGACTGGCGCCAAACCCCTGGATACTAACAACGAAAGTCACCAGCCTGGAGGAGGCCGTCGAGAATGGGCGGACGTTGTTCGAGGTATGAGCTTTGGCAACGACCTTCTCCCTGCCGCCAAAGCTCTGGACCGCACGGAAGTCTACTATGATGTACGTTGGCTCCCTACTGTGCCTACCCATGGCTATCATCAAGCCTTCTCAACCTGTCAATCGTCCTGCTACCATTTCACTAACATCTCTACCTAGATCGCACTTGACAACTTCATTGAGAACGTCGCATCCCTCGCGATCGAGCGCTGCCTTCTCCACGATCTTCGAAGCCTGATCCAGCCAAAGACTATGTGGGGCTGGAGTGAGCAACAGCTTACAGCAATCGCAGCAGAGCCAGAAGATGCACAGCGTGAGCGAGAGAGACTTGCCGCCAAGATATCTGCACTCGAAGGCGCCGTGCAAATTTGCAAGCGGCATATGCGACACGTCAGTGATGGTGAGTAGTTATCAAAGCATACTCATGAAGAAGTCTCTAATCATACGTACGGACAGATCAAGTTCTTCCGCAAGTAGTTGTGCCGCAGGCTAGCCTCCTATCGGTCAGCTCCCAAAGCACGACACCGCAACGCGAACGATCGCAGTCCAGAAACAGTACCCGACCTAGAGCTGTAAGTAGACCATCATCAAAGGATGTTGCGAGTGCCCACAGAAATGGTAGGCTAACTGTGATTAGCGACCGCCTCAGCATCAAGTGCCGCCCGTCGAACCCACCGAAGAAGTCTCCAGTCCGCCGTCCATGCGGTCAGGTCTTTTCGGAAGTGCTACTCCGACACGGTCCGGTGGCGCACATACGTCCGGCGCTGTTGGCACGGCCGCTGCTGCAGGAGTTCCCATAACTACTTCCACCTTCGGTAACACTCCTTTTGAACACAACCCATTCGCTTTGGCTCTTGTGCAGTCTGCTCGAGCCTGATAGATCGTCGTTTGGTTCCACTATGGATTACTGGCTCTTGTTTAGGATGGTGTAAGGGGCTCTGGGTTTCCTATATAGTTGCGATGATTGGGAAGATAGCGAGCACGGATAATGGTCTGCCTGCTACAAGAAATACACGAGTAAAAGCGCGCCAAATATCGGAAGCCAGCGAACGTGCGATTTCAATTTGATACATTAAACGTTGAATGTTTATACGAGGTCATAGGGTATCATAAGCACATGTCCCTGTCGTCCGCCGTCACAAAATCAACACGCCATGCCGCACCATAGTGCAACGCGAGTTCGTTCCATCATGTCCACCGTACCAGCACAGCATCGCACGCAGTACGGCTATTCGCCCGCAATTGCTCGCTGCTTGCAGAAGATCCACTCCTACTTCCTCCCCCACTGCAGCCGCCGCTGTACTCGTGCTCATACGCAATATCTCACATACCTGTAGGCATAGACTTCAGTCATTGTGATATCCAACACTCAGCTCTTCAAAAGGACCCAACAGTGTCCATTGCACATCTATGAGCTCTCGTCACGGATGAGCGCAACGATCATCGAGTACAGGTAGAAGAAGAACATGAGCAGGTGGAAACCGAGCTTCATGAACGACTCCTTCTTGTGCACATTAAGCTTGCGGAAGATCTCGGTCGCGTCAAGCAGATGCTGCTTATCAAGGATTCTGCAATCGAACAGAAGGTGGTCAGTATGCAAAGATTGATAATTCCATGCAGACCCGCGGCAAAAGGCGCCTTGCATGGACTGAAGTCTACACGTGGGTATGTATAGCAAATCAACTCACTTCTTTCCATTGTAAGCCAACAGCGGCAGGTTCAAAAGCAGCGGGAGCCAGTATCCATTAACGAGGAAGAGCAGCGTGAGGAAAGCGTGGACGCCGGCTTCAGGCACGATGTAGGTGTTGAGGCGGTTGCAGAGCTCGATGGGGTTGATGTAGTCGCATTCGAGATCGGAGTACATGATGGTGAAGAAGACTTGCAGGAAGAGGTTGACGGCATTGATCAGGACCGCGAAGAGGAAGAGCCTGTGTCGCGACGGTCAGAATCTAGGCTGGATAAAGCTGGTCGGTGCCGCAGGATTGCTTACCATGCTTCGCCCGACATCATGGCAAAGATTCAGTAGCGCCGACCGCTACTGTGTGTGTGTGTTTTGAAGGTGGAAGGTGTCAGGGTTTGGAGATTGCAACTTATTGAGCTGTTGAGCTTGATAAAGCTGCTTGAAGATGATATGCTCAAGCCTGGTGTTCAAGCTATGGATGTGATCGGTCTGGTCTGGCGTAGACGGGTTTGCGATTGAAGAAACGCTATGTTTGAACGGTGACCAAGCTGGAGGAGGGTCTGCAACGTTGTATTGTTGTAGGGAGAAACAAGACGACTTAAGCCAGCGAGTTGAGAAGTGAGGTCAGAGGCAGGGAAGTGGACTTGCTGTGAGGTGCCGTCCGTGTCTTGGCATGGATTGGGCCAATCATACTGAAACATGCAACAACATAATCGCGACTATGAGCGAGTCCTATCGTAAAAATAATAAATACAGCAGTTCGAAGGATTGCCATCACAGTCTGAATACCCTTGTTGTACTACATACTTTTGGGTTGGTCAATACCTTGGACGTCTGGATAGCTCAAGTGAAATACCTCCCAACCTTTTCCGACCAGAAGCCCAAACCAGCGACTCCCTTGATAGCGCTACGAGTATTATGTGATGCTTGATTCCACCTCCAGAGCCACCATGATGACCAGCCCAAGAACGGAAGCAGCACCGTACTGACCATCCCTCCGAGTAAGATCATCTTCTGGCGAGATACCACGGCAGCGACTTCGGAATAGCGTTGAGTGCTGAAGCTGACACGAGCGTACTGCGTAACAAAGCCCGACGATGGTAACTTGTCTGAAAGAAATTCTTCGATACTTTTCCGTATTAGGTAGATTGGGGAGCGTACACCGGCGTGCATCTCCCAGTAATTCGCATCGGCCAGGTCATTAATGGTGTGTGCGTCCGGCACCCGCTCAGCTGTGTATGCGCTCAGCGCGACCTTCCGACCTGTTGACGTGTTTTCATGCGCGTCGAGATGTGAAAATAGAACTTTGACGTCCTCGAGTCCTGCATTCATACCCTGACCGTAGAAGGGGACCATGGCGTGTGCAGCATCGCCAAGAATGACTCCAGAAGAGCCATAGTGGTGTGGCGAGCATTTTATAGAGATGAGCGGCAGATGAGGGTTGTTCTTAAATTGCTCCTGTAGCTGAGCCGGCCCGATGAGGTCTGCTGCGCCGGGAAAGCTTGTGCGGAAGTAATGGTCGAGCTGAGATACGTTTTGTTCAAGCTTGGCGAAAGTGTGCGATGGGGCGAACATTGTGCAAGTGAAAGATTTGTCACAGCTGGGGATGGCGATGAACATGTCATCGTCTCCTGGCCAGATATGGAGATGGTTGGGACTGGTAGCAAATCCATCCCTGGCCGAGGGTGTGCTTGTGGATCCCTCAGCTTGTGGAGGAATATGAAACTCACACCAAAGCGTATCAATATAGCTCTGTTGGAAGTTCATCCGTACAAACTTCATCAAGTGGAATCGCACGCTACTATGAGCTCCGTCGCAGCCTATGATGAGGTCAAAGTCGACTTCGATCTCCTCGGCTCGCCGATTCTGTGATGATTTGTGTTTGTCATCGCTCTGTGTCGTTGCGGAATCACGACGTTCAAACCACGCTTTCTGTCGTTTGAAGTCGACTCCAGTGAGCTTATGGTGAAACAGTAGCTTCACATTGGCTAGCTCGTCTATCTCGTCCAGCAATCGACCATTGAGATTCGCTCGGTCCACGGCACGAATGAATCGGCCATGAACGTCATACTGCTGGGAGGTCTCGGTAAACTCCTTGTCGGCATTCTGTCCATGGATCATGCGGCCATGCATTGCTATTGTCTCCGCCAGGACAGAGTTCAAAAGCTGTAGTGAGTCGGATTTTCGTATGGCATCGATACCTCGCTCGGACAGGGCCAGGTTGATTGACTTTGTGAAGTTGAGTGGAGTGGTCTCATCCAGACGAAGGTCTATAACATAGGCAATAAGCAAATGTCGCATCAAAATTATATTTTTGGGTTCCCACCTCCTCTCAGCTCATATACTTCCACATCCCAGCCACGTTTGGCAGCATATAAAGCAGCCAAAGCGCCTACAGGCCCGGCACCCACGATCAGACATTTGCCGCGTTGACTTTCAGCCATGCCGATGTGTGTGAGCTGAGGAAGCCTGGAACAAGCTGGGAGGGAAAGTTGTTAATCGCAAAGAAACGATCATGTTCGACGAGTCGCATGATGTGATGGCCTTGGTATGACTAAAATATGTTTCATGTTGCTTTGAAATAGCGGTTCGCGTCATCGAAGGCGTAGAATAACTTAACGCTCGCGGCGAGCTCGGAGGCGGGTCGTGGGGTTCAAGTCTGCTGTGGCTTTACTGTACATATGTCTGCCTTGTTGCCTGACGCCTTTCGAGGTTTACACTTCATGTCACTCACGGTAGGGCGCAGAGCACAATATTCCAGGTTCTTACTTGTCTTTTACGACTAATTACGTAGCAAACAAAGCCCAGCCAAATTCGTCTTCTGTGTCTTCCTCGCCTGGCCAGCTACGCCGTACTCCTCCTATCCATCGACAAAGTCTGCAACACAAATTCTGGCCCCGCACCATGGACCAAGCACCGGCGAACGAGGTGACGGTGGCGCGAGTTCGCAAATGCGAAGGACAAGATTGTGATAAAGATGCGGGTAGTCTGCAATGTCCGACGTGCCAGAAGATTGGGAAAGAGGCATACTTCTGCTCGCAAGATTGTTTCAAGAGGAACTGGGTAGGTCAGTACCTATGGATCATGGCCCGCTGAAGAATTGGTGCTGACAGAGTGTCGCAATGACAGGCTACCCATAAGGCAGTACACAAGGCACAAAACAGTATGCTCTCTGCCTTCCTCACTCCCAAAGTCATTTCTCAACCCGATGTAGATGGCCATTTCAATCCGTTTCCAGCGTATCCCTTCACAGGCGCGCTTCGACCGGTGTACCCTTTGACTCCCCGGAGCAAGGTCCCTGAAAAGATACGGCTACCTGATTATGCAAAAGCTGGTATACCTGTCAGTGAGCAGGTAAGCATCAAGGACTTGAAGTGTTGATCATAATCCGTGCACTGGCTAACAGGATTAGGTGTTCACTGGCCGACACAAAATCAAAGTCCTGAACAAGGAGGAGCAGGATGGGATGAGGAAAGTGTGTCGCCTTGCTCGCGAGGTACTCGACATTGCTGCGAGAGCAGCCAAGCCAGGTGTCACGACCGACCACATCGACCAAATTGTGCATGCAGCATGTCTAGAACGTGACGTATGCTTTACCCTTCCTCGCGGAGCTGAGGACACTACTAACACGCTTACAGTCTTATCCTTCGCCTCTGAACTATTGCCACTTCCCTAAGTCAGTGTGTACATCTCCAAACGAGGTCATCTGCCACGGCATTCCCGACCATCGTCCTCTGCAAGACGGCGATATTCTCAACATTGACGTCACACTATATCACGGTGGCTTCCACGGCGATCTGAACGAGACCTACTACATCGGCGATTCTGCTTCAAAGAATCCGGACAATGTTCGCGTGGTGGAATGCGCAAGAGACTGTCTGGAAGAGTCTATCAAGCTCGTTAAGCCTGGTGCATTGTTCCGCGACTATGGCAACACGATCGAAAAGGTGGCGAAGTCGCGGAACTGCGGTGTGGTGAAGACTTACTGTGGTCACGGCATCAACCAACTCTTCCACTGTGCCCCGAACGTTCCGCATTATGCCAAGAACAAAGCGGTCGGAGAAGCTAAGCCTGGAATGTGTTTTACCATCGAGCCGATGATCACACTGGGATCTTATAAAGACAAGACATGGCCTGACGACTGGACAAGTGTGACTGCTGATGGAAGTCGAACGGCGCAATTCGAGCATACGCTCCTGGTCACGGAAACAGGGGTAGAGGTTTTGACGGCAAGATTGGAGGACAGTCCAGGCGGGAAAGTGGAGATGCCGCCAGTAACGAATGGGGAGGCCAAGGCGTAAAGTCAAGCCATATCAATTCTTTGAGCAGCAATGAAAATATGAAGAAGAGATTGTCTCCTATGGGCTATTTTGCCGCATTGAGTACATTTGAAGACCAGATGTTGGTACATGCATGTGTCTCCCACGTTTCATCATTGGATTCGACTACGAATGCGAGAATAGGGAAGACTCATGCGCTACCACATGCTCTGGTTTCGTTATGCATCTTGTTCCGCTGTCAAGAAAGGAGAAGTATACTTCATGGAAACACAAATCGAAGTGTAGCCATGTCTACATTCTGTACATCTCTGCTCACTCACACGCACAATTCATGAGTACATGTATGCATACTGTACAGTAATTCGAAGATGGAATATGCCTTGTGGTAAAGTTCCGGCCCAGCCGCCCTCGTGTTTTCTGTCGGGTCCCGGGCCGCACGCCATGTGGCATGCGGCACTAGCGCCGACCAGTCCCCAGCCCCACCAGCCATCTCCAAAGTCCAAGTTCAGGTTTCGTCAGCTTCGACATCATCACCACCAATACTTGACTTTAACCGCTTTCACTTCTTCTGCTGCACAGCAACCATCCACTTCTGCTGCAGAACACTTCACTCGTTGTACATACATTTCTTCGCTCAGTCTATCGCAGACTGTCGACGGCCCCGCTGCTACTAAGCTTATCGCAATCACACTCGGTCGACCACGGATTCAGACATACCGACAAGGCTACAGTAACGGGCTATTCTCGCCGAGGCATACGATCGCGTCCAAGACACTTCTCCTTCGCACTGAAGAGACGAATCCTCAGCCTACAGCACAATGGCCATCTCCGGCTTCCTGTTCCTCTCATGGCGACTCTTCGAGCTCATCACGCTGATACCCGTGGTCGGCATGCTCGGCTGGTTCGTACATCGGTACAACGATGCCAACCTGCTCACACCCACCTACATCTTGGTGCTCTTCATCGTCTCCGTCTTGGCACTAGCATGGGTGTTCTTCACCACCATCAGCTATCTTCGCGCCAGACATGACGCTCTCTTCGTCGCTCTTGTGGATCTCGGATTCGTCGGCGCCCTTATCGCTGGAGTCTACTACCTGCGTGGGGTTGCCGGCGCGAATTGTACGACCAGCTCTGCCAATTTCAGTGGCGGCATCTACGTCAACGTCCGGACGAACAAGGATTGCGCTATGTTGAAAGCCTCGTTTGCATTCGGCATCATCAACATCATCGCGTTCTTCATCACATTCGTAAGCACACCCAGCTTGGGCCAACTCGAGACATAGCAGACACTGACTTCAACTCACAGCTCCTCGCACTACTCGTCCATCACCACCACCGCAACGACGACGCCGTTGTCGTCAAGCGTGTGACCCATTCCTCGCATCGCAGCGGCACCCACCGCTCACGCAGTCGCGACAACCGCGGAAACTATGAACGACCCAGCTACGACCGCAACAGCTACAACAACCGCCCGAGCAGTGACCGACGCAGCCATCGTTCCCAAAGCCAAAGCCGACGACAATACTACGTATAGTTGAATGGCGTTAGTGGCGGCACACAGCATACCTGACACAAGATCGAAGTCACGAAAGCACAGCGAAGGCATGAGATGGACAGTGCGGACGATCCGGTACATGGGTTTTATCGAAGAGCGCGATGGAGTTTGGGACGGCCTTTTTATGAACGCTGATACTGCGGCTACATGGGTATTCTGTGGCATGGCAGACTAGGAGGAAACACATCACGGGAATACCAAAGGCGGAAGGGAATGTGACGGATTCATGGGGAAAAATAGGATATGATATATATGATACCAGCTCGCTTGGGAGCATCATTTACGGCTTGTAAGACTGCAACGAAGAATCTTTGTCAAATTTAGACCCTCATGTTCTCACGAAATGAAGAAATCACTTGTAGTTCATGTTACATGCTATGATATTGTTACAGGAAAAGGTAGGACTGGATGTCCCTTGACATCGAGTTCCGGGTATCCTGGTATTTCGGTCCTCTTCTCACCACACACGACACACCACTTGGCCACCGACCTTGCGCTCCACGCACTCCCGCGCCTCCAGCAAGCCGAGATTGGTGTACACGGCCATGATCTCGCCGACGCGACTCAGCGGCTTGACCTGACCAGCCTGCTGGCCACGCACAACGCGACTCAGCTCCGAGACGTTCAGGTTGATGCGCTTCTTGGGCTTGGAGATCAGTTCGGCACCTCGCAGCACAGGCTCGCCATCGTAGTATTTCAAGCCAAGCCATAGCCGCCGCGATGCGCGGTTCGCCATGGTAATGACATTTTCTTCTTCGAGCTGCCACGGGTCGGCGAGCTTTTCTTCCACAGGAGTGAATGTTTGGCCGGTGATGGTGAGGCCCATTGCCTCTTCGGTGATGCCGTCGTTCAACAGATGTCGGGGGGTGGCAAAGGCGGCGTCGCCAGCAATGTACGCTAGGTCTGCTCTCGAGAAGCCAGTGAAGTTGCGTAATTGTGTCCGTAGCCGGTCGGTGATGAGCATGCGCTTCTGTGATGGGGCTGGTGGGGGAGGAGGTTCGTAGCCGTCAGCGCGGTCACGTTCGACGGTCGTGGCGTACTCTTCGTCGATCTCGTTGCTGATCTTTTCTGATTTTGCAGCGATGGCATGGCGGTTGATGAGAGCGATGCCGGCCTTAGAGACGCCTTCCTCCACCAGCTGCTCTCGGGACTTAAGACCGTTCTCTACGAGAAACGAGACAAGTTTCTCCGTCCAGCCATCCGCTTCGAGTTGTTCTTTGCTCAACCGCGATTGCTCGTATGCCCACTCGAGATGCTCTTTCGGCCAGCCCTCTCTTGCTAGATTTTGCCGCGGTCGACCTTTCATGACCATCTCCGTCAACGCCGCTTCTCGACTCCGTAAATCGCGGTGTTTGTGGGGATGTGAGCTGACCACATCATTGTTGCGGACTCCATCGGGAAAACAAGACGCGGGCGGTGATTTGCCGGCGATCTTGACTTGGCTGAAAAATCCTTGCTTGAGAAGAAGGAGGCATAGTGATAATTGGGCTTTGCTGTAAGGGATGCTCGTCAGGCCGAGTCGCAGATTTGAGGCGTTTTTTAGATGTGAGCAGGTATTGGCGAAACGAGTGAGAGACATGGTGTGCGGTTTTCAATGGCCCGCAGGCCGGTGTTCGGCGTCCGAGAGGCGACAAGAAAAGACTTGCACAGTGAAGTAGTGCCTGTTCGGTGCTCTTTTCTAAAGTGATGATGGGAAGTATATGGAAATCGCAAATGGTTGCAGTCGGGTGATGTGCATTGCCAGAAGGAGATCGTGCTCGGGAGTGTCGCCACACCTTCCCATATGTCTTGACACTGCTAGCTTCTTGGAAGCATACCTTACATGCGAACTTACATAAACCAATGGCACTTGAAGTTACCATCAGTCAATGTATGATATATTTGGTTTGCCGTTGCTCAAAATTGCAGTGATTCGATCGAGCTTCAAACGCCCGTCTATTCAATGTTTGCAGGCACAATTTCAGTCGTGCACACGAGGCTGCATGAATTGGGCTACAAGATTTACACCCATTGCTTTGCTTTCCACCAGCAAACGTGAAATCAATAGCAACCATCGTGTCGGCATGCTGCATTGGCAGATGCCAATATATCTCTGTGACTAAATAGCTAGCTCGGGGGTATTGATAAGTTGATAGTCACCCACTACTTGCCCATGAACTCAGACGGATTCCACCACAGCACTTCGGTCTTTTCCAACTTCTCATTGCAGCCGGCGAAACACTCTGGCTCCATCATTACCCCGTCTTCACTCTCCAAGCAGGTCCTTCAAACCCTGAACATCCCAATAGAAAGGCCTGATCTCAGCGATCAGTCCGTTCACGACTTTGACATGCTGCACCAACGGCTGCACCCAATCCTTGCCGGTCTTCGCAACCCGCAGGTGTAAAGTACTGTAGACCAGCACGGTGTCGCCGCTTTCAAAGACCTTAGGGTTCTGCACGTCGAGTATGTCGAAATGCTGGGCCATGATCTCACCCCACTTCAGAAATTCGTCAAGACCCTTGTATTCGCCTCCCCAGGGGAGGTCGGGGGATTGGTAGAGCGTGAATGTAGGTGCGAGGCAGGCCGTCATGCCCGAGCTGTCCTTGGAGTCGGTGGGCGCAGACATGTACGCCCGCTCGGCGGTGTAGAAGCGGTTGAGAACCTGGCTGGGACTGTCGGATGCAGACATTGTGGTGACTGGCCTTCCTTTTGGCAACGTTTGATTCTGGACGTTGATTCAAAGTGAGGACTCTCGCGTGGTAGAGAAGGTGCACTTCAAATAGGTCGTGAGCGCCAGCATCCTTCTCATATGTGCTAGGAACGTTATGAACACAGTCAGACAGTTATATTTGTCAGCGAACTCTGCAGGTTCGCCGTGCAGCTAATGAGCTATGCGGGCCACCTCAACAGCACCACTGTAGCCAGAGGTGCGACTCTTAAGAGGTGCGACTCCAGTTCCAGGGAGGTGCAGCAAGTCGTTCCAGAGCAGTAGTGTGGGAGCGAGACAACTCGGAGTATGGATTCGGATGTCCCGATCGGGAAGTGCATTTGCATAACAGCTATACAGGGAAAACAGCAATACCACTTCGAAAGCAAAGCAAAGCGAGAGGTGAAAAGCAAAAGCAGCATACATGAGCCAGATTTCACCAGGATTGATGAATCTGTGAATAATTATACAGCCAGGAATATGAACGGGATCATCACGTCGCTTGCTAGCTATATATATCCTGATGCGCTTTCATTATTCGTAACACCTAGCCGTTGCCTCATCTTTGCGTTCCCTTCTTTGCGCCGTGGACGATGAGCTGGTCCTTCAATTCTTTCACCGCAGTGGCCCAACCGTAGACACCATCGATGCGATCGATGACATTCTTGGTCATTTTGCCTTCGTTGTAACTTTGGCCATACACAATCTGAGTGCTGGGTTGAATGGTCAGGTTCAATGCCAACCCATCATCCTCAGGTCCAGCTCCACTAAGTCCCGCGAACAACTCAAAAGCCACGAGCACCTTTGTCTTGACGGCTGGAAGCAGGATGAGAGATTCGATAGCAAGCCGTTCGTCACTGATAATCCGAGATGTCGTGAGCGTCTCGAGATTGAGACGTCGCTCTGCTTCAGCGACTGAAAGCGCAGTATCCCAGCCTCCACTGATAAGGTTGAGTAGATGCGGGATCCGGGTCGCGTACTGCGGAAGTGCTTGTAATGATGCACGGAGAAGTTGATGGAAAAATCGGAGAGTGGTAGTCAGGTCTTTCGATTCCTGCTTGCCAGCTTGCGCAATGTAATTCAGGCGGATAGGCGCGTTTGGACGTGGTTGGTCTGATCGCTGTGTGGCGACGTTGAAAGAGGATGGGTGGAAGTACAGTTGTAGTTGAGACTTGTAAGTCATGGTGACGGTCTGTGGTGAGGATTCGGCGGAGGTGATTGACCAGCCATACGTCTCCTCCAAGCTTGTGATCGAGTCTGTCCCACTTGTCAGTCTCTGCTTGATGCTTGCGGAATCGGGATTTGACTGACCTTTCAAGGAGGCAATTTCCTGCAACGACACTCCTCGACATGCTTCACGCACCCGTTCGGCTTCTTCGATAGCGCCATCAAACTCCAACTTACTCTCAAGCAGGTCGGAAATATGTTGCCGGCGTTCCAGATCCTGATTTCTCAAGTCGTCCAACAATTTTTGCTTCCGCTCCACCTCGCTGTCCACATCGAGTATCTTCCTCCGAGCGTCCTGGAGGTCTATCTTGTCTTCTGCTGGGATCTCCATGGCGGCTTGCTCCATATGATGTACCTCTAAGCTGAGTGATTGTTGTGTGTTAGTCAAGCCAGGGAGTGACTCGCCGACAATTTCTTCCAGTCCTCTCAAGATCTCGTCGTCTTTGATCAAACCTTCCGCGATACCGGAAAGAGCCTTCACAAGATCCTCTAGCAGCTGAGTTCTCCACGCGTACCAAAGCTCCTTGCTACGAAGGCGTGCATGCGTTTTCATGTCACGCATTTGCGCGTCCAATGCTTGCCGTCGATCATCCGATGATGATTGTTGACACGCTTGTACATACGCTCGGAGAAGAGGAGGAGTCTTGCGATAAGTCTCGTTCTCCAACTGCTTGATCACCTTCTTTCCATCGCTGATATAATGCTTCAACTCATGACAGGCGTGCCTGTACATTTCCAATTCAGGATTGATGCATGCCGACGCCACCACAGCACCATCTAGGCTGGTAGGGGTGTTTCCGCCAGCGTCTCTGAACTTTTGCATTTTGGATGGCGTGGCCGCTACGGTCATCCTGCGTTTCGTGGTCGTCAAATCCATGAAGCGGATCTGCGCCATTTCGAGGAAATCCTGAAGATGGATTTTATCTGCAGGAGCCTCTTCCGGTTGCGTTTCGGCTGAGTCTGCTGTCACTTGCGCATGTGGCGAGATCATGTCTACCTTGGCTGATCGCGGAGAAGGACGGCTATCGAATGCATCTGTTCTGTGTGGACTTGCAGTGCTGGCCTGTGCTTGCTTCCGTGGAGTGCCGATTTTGAGTGATTCTTTGTACGGCGTGTTCATAAGTCTGATTGACTCCGCAAGAGTGCGGGTTATGTCCACGCGCTCCGGCGTCACATTGACCTTATCCGGAGTGACAGGTGTTGATTTCGACGTTGCTAGCTTTGACGGTGAGGTGCGTACCGGACTCGATAACGAAAGTTTAGTCGGATCATTGTTGACTGTATTCAGCATAGCGCGTTTCGGAGAGGGCGAGGGTACCACCACCGGCTTTACAGGTGAGCTGCGTTGTTGCTTGGCAGCTGTTGGAGAAGCCTCAATATCCTGATCAGGAGTCTGAAACTGTGCGTCGAGCTGGACTTGCAGCTCCCCATCAGACGAACCCAGTACAGGTGTTCGAATCGGACTTTGCGAGTGATGTTGATTATCAGGCGAGGCAAGGTGAGACAGTTTGTGAGCCTTTTCATCTTCGTTAGCCACGTTCGAAGCTTGAACTATGGTTTTCGCTTCCGCCGCAGCCTGGCTGATTCGCCGTGAACGACGTTTGACTGGTGATGCTGACTTTCGTAGTGGCGATGATGCTGCCGCAACGTCAAATGCCACAGTTTGTTGCTGCAACAGCGGCGTTAACAACTTTCTTGGCCCAGAGTCTGGTACGTTGGTGAATCGTTCTTGGTCCTTAGGAGTTGTATTGACAGCTTCCGCCACTGGCGATGGCGAAACTTTGGGTGTGATTAGACGAGCATTCAGAGGAGCGGATGGAGCTTCTCTGATTCCGCCTAGAACAGTGGTCAACTCCATTGTCAGCTCCTCGTTCTCATCGAAACTTGATCCCGTATGTTCTGCGCGCACAGCAGCTTTGATACTGCCCACGGCCTGTGTGAAGTCCATTGTCGCATCGGCCTGCTCAGATGCTACGCCTGACGAACGCCGTCGTATACTCCTCCTTCTCGCGACTTTAGGGGCAGTGGTCGTGTTCTGGATACTGCCAACCGCCACAGTCAAATCCATCGTGTCGTCACCCATAGATGATCGTCCAGCTGAAGATCGCCTCCGCTTATTGCTTTCTGATACACCGGCAACAGTACCTGGTGATCCAGCTTCCGAGGTTGTTCGTCGCCTCTTATGAGATTCTTGTATGGGTTGAGCAGGGTCTCCATTGATATCGTGGACGGAGCCCATGACTTGAGTGATATCCATGGTAGCGTCGCTTGATGAACTGTTCTGTTCTCTTTCAGATCGAGTTTTTAAGATGTTTCCCACCACCCTTGTTACCTCCATACTCATATCTCCCGTCTCCTCTTCATCGATCGTTGACATTACATCTGCTTTGAAGGCTGGTGAAAAAGGATTTATGTTCTCCTGATCCATTGCAGCAGCGGCAAAGGAAGGTTGAAGACCTGCTTGTGCTGCCCATGGTTGAAAAGCGTTTGTTATGGCATCATCTGCCAACTCCATAGAAACTTCTTCATCAAAGTCTCCGTCACCATGCTCATCATAGTCAATCCCTCGTGTGCCAGCCTGCTCCGCCGCCAGTCGTAGCGACGCCTCCAAACGCGCACTCGATCCCGTACTTGAGTTTGTCCTATCTGACAACTGTGAAACAAGAGTCCCGTCGTCCATGTCCAAGCTCATGGCTGTCCCCGTCGCGTCTTCTGACCCGTCTGCCTCCTCATCCTCGTCTTCTTGTTCGTCCTCACTTTCCGACGCCTCGCTGCCGCTGCTCATTCCACTGCTGGAGGCTGCATCGTCCGGATTATTAAAGTTCATGGGCGGTATACCTGAACTTCGGCGCTTCTTCGTCGCGGGCAAAGTGTTCGCTGGTGATGACAGCAAATCTTCATCTTCAGCATCGGAACTCGTCTCGTTGCTATGTGGCACGCTAGATCCTCGCCGAGTATCTCCCGAAGAGTCAGTCGATGTAGTCTGATCGCGCATGAACTCAACTACATCCCAAGTATGTAGTGTCGCTTCCGGCGCAAAGGAGACACGTCGGTTTGCTGCCGTTCAGTCAGCGCTATTGAACAAACTTACACATTGTCATGTCATACCCAGTGTCTTTCGACGCGCAGCTTGGCGTGCAGTCTTTTCGGCATCTGCGGATATGATCGCCTTTGTGGTGGGCACGTAGGTAGACTTCCGCCTATTTTTTGCTTCTTGTCGCGAGTCTTTCCTGATGCTGTCGGTGATATCGTCCAGGCCTCCCGGCCCAATACTTTTGCTTCGGCCTTTTCTACTGGTACTGGGTTTGATCGGCGAGAATGACGAGCTTTCGCGAGCCAGCAGATTGCTCGATAGCTGAGGAGCGAGATTCTCCTTATCGTCCATGAGGGATGACATGCTCATCTTGTTTGCGCCAGCCTCGCGATGTTGTTGTAGAGCTGGTATGTCGGATGTGCACACATGTATTTACAGCATTGAATCGAAGCGCACGTCACGTTTCGGTTTATCCAAACAGATAAACAAAGCTAGACCGCAAACATGGTAAAACTTCGGCAAGTCTTGAGCCACAGTAGACGCCACACCCGTCGATGCCAAGCCTGTGCGGTCTGAATTTGTTACCCCGAACTTCAATCCACACGACATACGGTCCAGCCCACAACACTCGAGTTCTCTTCCCCGATCGCAATCCCTACCGACCGGCAAACATGGCCACCGAGTTGACTGTCCAAAGCGAACGCGCTTTCCAGAAGCAGCCGCACATCTTCCTGAACGGCAAAGGCATCAACGATCGCTCGAAGAAGAGTGGTAAAAATGGCAGGAGATGGTACAAGGACGTTGGACTAGGCTTCAGGACACCAAAGACTGCTATTGAGGGCAGCTACATCGGTGCGTTTTATCGCTTTTGATGCGCGAGAATACTTGTCAGCACAAGATGTTGGCATTGCAGCGCATGCAGTCCATGCAACGCGATGCACAAGGGACTGAGCTTGAAAATGGCGGAAGGCTGATACATTCTACTCTCACAGACAAGAAGTGCCCATTCACTGGTCTCGTGTCAATCCGTGGCCGTATCCTGACCGGTACCGTTGTATCAACCAAGATGCACCGCACTCTCATCATCCGCCGCGAGTACCTGCACTTCATCCCCAAGTACGCCCGTTACGAGAAGCGCCACAAGAATTTGGCCGCACACGTCAGCCCGGCTTTCCGTGTGGAGGAAGGCGATCAGGTCACTGTTGGTCAATGCCGACCTCTCAGCAAGACTGTGAGTGTCATTCATCTTTGCAGAATCGCGTACTCGATCGTCTTCAATGGACCATCCTCATACTAACCATTATGCTCAGGTGCGTTTCAACGTGCTGCGCGTCTTGCCCAGGACGGGCAAGCAAGTCAAGCAGTTCAACAAGTTCTAAGCGCTATCTGTGTATCTGCCACAACAATGACTTTGGGAAAACGGAAAACAGTGATGACATCGAGCATACTGGACGCCAGATCATGCATACCATACGGCGTTGACAGATGGCTATAGCGCGGAGGGTGCAGTGCACGAGGACGTGCCGGAAGCACTACAGACGTGAATAGCTTGGCGTACAAAATTTCGAAACCCCACCTTTCCTTTGGAAACATTACACGAGCAGTCTTTACATGCGTGAATCTTGCAAGTCTGTAACAAGCCGCAGTTGTAGCCTGCCGCATGTTATTCGCAACACGGTCCAGCACTCACCGATGTACTGGTATATGGAAACTGCTCAGACGCGCTGGAACACAGTGGTATTATTGTTACAACACAACTTCAAGACGTCCACGAATCAGTCATGATGCTGTGCCAGCTCTTCCATAGCCACAACCCCATGCTCCAGTTCCCTAATGCGTTGCCCGATCCTCCTCTTGACTTCTTCCGCCAAATCCGCATCTGTCCCTTCCACTACTCCACGATATGCCTCCTTGACTCGCTCTAACTCTTCGCGTGCTGCCTTCCGATCTTCCTCGGCATACACGGTCTGTTTTTCGGTCTCCTCCATTGCGATCTCGAATTCATCTTGAGCCGTAGCGTAGAGCTCAGTAATCTCTTCAATCTTCTCGTCAGCCAGTGATTTTGAAGACAGATATCGCAGCGTCTGGAAAGGAGTGTGCGAAGCCGCGCGAGTGGTCGTTTGTGGTCGATGTGAAGTCTGTAAGCTCCTGAAATTCGGGAGATGTGTGGACCGGGACGTTGCTGTCGACACTATCCATTGAGATAAGCATCGGAGGAGGAGTGTTCGTGGCGCCATCACAATCGCGGAAATGCCTTGTATTTTCAGGATGCTGTTTTCTTTTGTCAAGGGATGGAACCGACACGCAATGCCTTACACATGCTTGTATGCCTACTGTATGTATACGCGCTTGGTTTGGTGACGTCAAATTCAAGGTCTTGGCATCAGAACTTGAGACTCACAGTCTAACGAACTAACTTGCCGTGCTCGCCACTCTGTTCGTGCATGTATGCTAAGCGACCATGATGACCCGTTCTCTCCATAGCCACGGATCTCAAGGGTCGCATAGACTGCGCGTTGCTCGCAAATGATACATCAGCAATAGAATATTGTGTTACCCGGAGCAGGCAGCCACACCAACGAGAACGCCACTTTTAAGCAGAAACAACTGGCTAAGCAGATACCATGAGCTACTGGAGCGCAATAGCTGTAACATTCTCAATTTTTTTTCTGGCACTCAAGTATCCAAAGGCTATGGGGACATATCTTCCTCAATGGCTTTGGCCTGGCACCCAAAGTATTCAAGAACCTAAACTCGCGCTTGGTCCATCAAGGGCAGAAGCACCAGGGATCAATATCGAGGTAGAAAAGTCAGCAGAGATTGCCGATCGGGATGGATCAGATAAAACGCCGAAAGCAGCTGCTATCACTCCGCAAGAAAGTGTACCCAGCTTTTCCCTGACCGAACACGAAGACGAAAAAGGGGGAAGTGGGCAAGGAGAGAAGCACACTCGAAGGATGAAAGATTCAGATGACTCGCCCAGCACGTCTCCAGAAACCACCTCTATGTTTCCGGCGCCGAACAGTGCCCAGCGAGTGGGTGGTGGGGCATCTGCGCGCCAGCCAACTGCAGGACTGATGGCCCCACCACCACGGATGGCACCTTCGCATATGAATCCGGGCTCTCGTGGTCTATCTGCCGGCCCTCTGCCTAACCGAGGTCCTCCAGTGAACAATCAAAGAAATATCGTTAAGAAAGGCTTAAGCCCAGCAGGAACCGTATCAAGTCCCAATGCACGAGGCAGGGTCATCTTATCACCTGGTCACTCTCCCATGGATTGGGCAGCTTTGACTAAGTCTAGCAATGTCTCGGGTGTGTCGACTTTTCAAAGGGTCACACCATCTCAACTTCGTGCCATGACTGGGAGGAAAGGCAAGCCGGCATGGAGCAGCTGGCAAGGCAAGGTATACAACATAACGCCATATCTACCATTCCACCCTGGCGGAGAGTCAGAACTGATGAAAGCTGCTGGTAGGGATGGGACGAAGCTGTTCATGGATGTACATCCATGGGTCAACTGGGAAAATATGCTTGGTAATTGCTTAGTTGGTGTGATGGTGCCTGAAGATTATGGGAAGTCTGAACTAGAAGATATGGATTGATTACAATAGACATGAAATTCTCAAGCAATAGTAATTCGACTGTGCAAACATTGCAATGTCATCCAGACATGCAGCAGCAAATGAGACTCTCAGTATTGCTTAAGGCGCTGGAGGTAGCCTTAGATGTGATGGGTTGTAAATGTCCACAGGCGCGTTCAATTCTAGGAGCTGTGTGAACCACATCTCACCAAGCTTGGTTCCAAATTTGACGATCGATTTCATGGGCCACTTCGGCAGGCCATCACTATGTACATGCAGTAGGGACAATTGAGCACAGGCCACATGGATCTCGTTAGAGTTTCATGTGATTAACCAATCGCACACCTCAGGTCTTTCATCTTCCATACCACCCAACCCGACTCACTAACATCAACACATTCCAACATTGAAAGAACGGATCACCAGACGCTCGAATACCTTTCCTGTGAGCAGGAGTACATAGAGTACATGTCTTGCGCGCTTTCAAGAAGCAGCAGACACTAATGTTGCAAAAGCTTAAAAGGCAGCGGAGCGCGACCCAGGTACGCGAGGAGGCGCCTGATGTTCGGCTTACGTTCTCTCGCGAATGATTTTCCACCCGGTCTGTTGAACGGACATGGCGTCCGGCGAAGTCATAGATCTCACGTCCGGCGGTGACTTGAGGTCTCAGTCAGGCAGAGTGAGTGTTGTTGTCGGAATCGCGGCTGTGAAGCAGGAAAAGCGACCACTCGTGGCGGAGAAGCGCCAGGAAGGAAACGATCGTCTGCCCAGCATATCTAGACTTCGCGTCTCAGGATCGATGCCTGCCCGTGAGACTACTAAAGTTCCACCTCAGAACTCCAGTCGAGTGGCCACTCGTGACAACGACCCTAGGCCTCCTGGCGATCCACGGAAAGTAGCGGCGGTGGACGCCATACGCAGCACTCAGTCGCAAGATGCCCACTCAGCCAACGCAAAGTTCTTGCCGCGAACTAAGGAGCAGTTGAGTCAAGAAGCATCGCACAATTCACATGGAGCGGCGTCCTCTCATTTAGTGAAAAACGGATCTGGTCCCAAAAAACGCGAACCGCATACGGCGCGTCATTCCGATAGCCGTAGCGAAGGTAAAGTCTCATCTTTGCGAGTCCAACAAGGCGGCTCTGGCGACAGCCTGACCCCAGGCTCAAAGCGAGCCTGGGCAGAGGACGGACCGGAATCGTCGGCCATAGCCAAGAAACGTCGATTCGACCCACAATCATACATAAGCATGAAATCGACTGTTACATCTTCCCTGCCATCGACCGCAGATCGACCACACACAATACAGAACTTGAAACGATCGTATCTCGATAGGAATATCATCGATCTGACTGATGCGGGAGTTGTCCCCGAATTCATTATCATCGACGACGATGATGACAACATAACTCAAGGGAGCAATCCCAATGCTTCAACTTCGCGAGGATCGGCCAATAATTCAAATAGGAGAATCGCTTCAGGGACCCCGAGTCATAATACAGCCAGAGCTTTGGGGACAACTCCTACTTCGGCTGGTCGAGTGAAGGAGTCTGTTAATCGCACAACCCAGACGGGTCGCAGCGTGAAGACAGAAAGTGTACCAATGCCTTCGTCGGAATCTCACGCCGAGCACCCAATACACGCTGGGCAAGCTTTGCCACAACGAGATGGCCTTGCAGTACCTGCAAGGCTAACAAAGAAAGACACTTTACAACGTCAGGCTCACAGGACAGCTGATCTCAATACTGTTCCCCTGGGAATTTCTGACGTAGATTGTCGCGACCAAGAAGCGTCCTTGAACCAGGATCCAGGCGAGCCACTAGAACAGAGTGATGCCAGAACTCGACGTACACAGAGTAATTCACCCGCCGCTTCGAAGAGTAAACTAGTGTCTGAGCCAAAGTCACGGTTGATACAGCCAGAAAATGGGTTGCTTGACACTCTGTCCGCTCCACACCATGAGAGAGGAGACATCCACAGTATATATGCCAACGATGCTGGGGTTGTTGGTAAGGTCATTAGTAAGGAGGGTGCCAACGAAGCTGTTCAAGAAGCGCCGCGCATGTCTAGGAGCCATATCACAAGCATCAATGGTTCGGACATGCAACAATTACGGAAGGATTCACGAGATCCGCAAGCAGCAGGATCTCGAATACCTATGCAAGACACCCAGCGCTTATCTGAACAGTCAAACGTGCTGACAGACAGCTCTACGGTTGAACAAAGTGGTTCGTTCAGCCTCAACACTGCCATCCCTACAATTCTACACGCCATAGACCGACAACCTCCACAGCAAAAAGTTGGAAGCACAGCAGAAAGGTCAGTCTCTGCAGCAGATACTGCCGTAAGAAATTCCGTGGAAGTGGCGGGTGTTGCCGCAGCTGAGTCTTCGCTTGTCCTATGTTTACTGGAGGAACTTCCAACCACACTGAAGATCAAGGCCGTTATCGAGAAGGTGTGCAGGCACGAGCTCAGGACTGAGCTATTTCCACAGATGATGGATGAGTTTGAAAGCAGGAGAGATCTGAAAGAAGCAAGCTTGAATCTTCACAAGTCAGGAGTGCGTAAATATGGTGAAGAAGAATGGCAGCGAATCATGGCTAAGCTCGGAATGAACCGAAGTGGCAAGCGCGAAAAGCAGCTCGTAGCGTCTGGCGAGCGTAGAAACACACCACCAACTCCACGAGCTCCAGTCGTCAACGAGACTCCAAGTCCTCACCAGTGTTCGGAGCCACCGAAGCTACCGGGCCAAGGTTCTATTCGGGACTTGAACGATGCTGTGCATACTCTTGATAATGTCCCTGCTTTGCCCGTCGCTCAGAATCGGACGATGAGCGTACCTGACCCCGATCCTGGCATCACAGAATCTTCGACCGAGGAGTATGGGTCGAACGAAGTAGAGCGTGCTCTAGGTCGGCGTCTGCAAGAGCTCAGCAACGACAGTGAATACTGGACACGTTCCTTGCTCAAGCGAGCCAGATGTTCGAGAAGTCATCCCATTTCGAGCTGCGACTCGTCGTCAAGCAAAACTCCTTTCTCATTCTCCGGCATGAAAGCCATTCAGACCTCTACAGCCTCAGTCAAAGCCGGCAGCCATGTGGCTGTCTTTACTGTAGAGTGTGCGAGTACGAAGAAAAAGCTTCTATTTAGCTGCCCTGTGACGGCTTACAAAGTGAGGGACACCATGCCAGCGTTCTCGCACTACGTAGAAATCAAAAGAAACTTCTTGTCGCTGAACGAGAAGACGATGGTTTCATGGCCGTATTTTGGAGACGATTACAATGAGATCAATCGCGAGAAGGGTCACGATCCAGAACGCGAGATTGGCGAGTTGTACAGCTTAGACATAAGTTCCAGGCCACAGAAATTGTTACATATGCTTCAAGGCCAGAGGTATGATCCATTCGTCGAGAGTGCACTGGATGACCTCCATTTGTCATGGGCAGATCTCCTGCACTTCGCGCTTGACTTGGACCCAGACGTTGGCACGAGCATCGAAGCACGAAGTGCACTCAAACAGAGAGACAACTATTGCGAAGGTGAGATCTCTCGACGGACCAGTCGTACAGCGATAGTGTTGTCGAGCATACCGGATTCTGAGCCAAAGCAACTCGCCCTGGCTGCTCTACTCTTCGAAAACTTTCAAAAGATGACAGGGAACAGCCTCTGGCATGTTGTTCGACGACACATGTACGACCGGGTTGCTGAGGGCGGCACTGGGTGTGACAAGCAAACTTATCTAGACAAATTTGCTTGCCGCGTGTGCCTCCGCTTACAATGCCCGTATCATGGAGAGATCCAAGAGGTCGATGAACACGATGCAGCAGCTTCGGACGATGCGTCCACTGATTCCGCGTACATGGATATCATTAATCCCAAAGTCATCAACAGCCGCGAACGCATTGAATTTCGACCTGCACCGAGCGAATCGCCAATTCAGATGTCCGCGGACAATGCTCCAGTCAAGACTCGCCAAACTATGCAGCACTTGATTCAGCGAAATCTGGTAAATGAGGTCAACAGTGCAGGCCCATTCTATCCGTGCCATCATCCTGGGAAGTCGTGCGACGACGCACAATGCTCTTGTTTCGAGAGCCGAATTTTGTGCGAGAAAACCTGTAGCTGTGCGAGCAACTGCCCTCGAAAGTTTCAAGGCTGTTCATGCTCAAGCGAGAAGAGGAAGAAAGGTCAGAGAATGATGTGCTTTGATGACGACCGCTGCGCTTGCCTTAAGACATCACGAGAGTGCGATCCAGATCTATGTGGCGCGTGTGGCGTATGTGATGTTCTCGATCCTGTGCATCGTCATGATCCCGACATACTAATTGGTCGATGTCGCAACGCAAGCGTTCAACGTGGCGTTAGCAAGCATACTTTGGTAGGCAAAAGTCTTATCGCTGGTTTAGGCCTGTACACAACCGAGCCTATTGAACCGCATGAGTTCGTGGGTGAATACAAAGGAGAAATCATTTCCCACGACGAGGCTGAACGTCGCTGGACGGTCTACCAGCATCAGGGACTGCACTACATCTTCTCGTTGAACAAGGTGCAAGAGGTGGATGGCACATACTATGGCAACAAGACGCGATTCATCAACCACGCTCGTCCAGGGAAGTTTAACCTCTATCCCAAGACAGTTACCGTGAACAGCGTTCATCGTGTCGCACTCTACGCCGTACGAAAGATCAGACCTGGAGAAGAGTTATTCTTTGACTATGGACCCATGTTCCCAGACGAGCTTGTCGGAGGCAAGAAGAACAAGAAGAAAGCCGCGGCTCGCGCGGACAATCTGAAAGACTACTACGACGTCGAACAGACCGAAGACGAGCACGGCAACTTGCACGCCCGCAAAGTCACCGTCACAGGTCATAAGGACAAATCGCGTATGAAGCAAGGCAGTGGACGAGCCCGCTATACCAAAACTGTCCGCATTGGCGACACAGACGCTGAGCCTGCACAAGCGCCAAGTCTTCTTGAAGACATCGAAGAAGACGAGGAAGATGATGAGCAAGACTTCGAGCCGCATGACCCCGTCAGCTCTCAAGCAGCCGATGCAGGCAACGCCCTCCACCGCTTGTACTCGTACAACATTTCAGAAGAAGACGAACATGATGTCACGCTGGACATCCCCGAGCCAGAGGAAGATGATGACTTTGAGCCCGACGCCGATCCTTCGGAAGACGAGGATGAAGTCGACCCCGGCCACGATGGTGGCAGGCCACGATATGCGTCCCGTGAGGCTGATCGAGGCGGCCGCTACCCACCCACACGACGCACGCAGACGGCGAGCATATCACCGCAGAAGAAAACGGCAAGATGAGTGTGTCGCGTGGTGCCTCTAGCTGTAGCTCGTTTTCTTGGTTTGTGGAGCTGGAGAGCTTGAAGTGTATATTCTTAGAGCGCCAGAACTCCATTCATCTGAAAAGCGCGTCAGGGAGGTCTTAGTAGTCCCGTAGTCACAATGATGCCTCCCATCAACCATTTCATATTGGCCAGAATCCTCGCCTCTGTGAGCAAATTCTCGCCTAGCATGGGAATCCCGAAGCAGACATTGTACCATTGGGCTGCCCAAAGTCAGATTGGAGTACTTCACGGAGCTCAAAGAGCATATCACATTCAAAGTCAGATCAGTACGCACGCTTTCAGAGAGAGACATGAGCTGTTTTGAAAGCTACATGAGAGTGAAGACTTGATTAAAGGACATCAACGAAGTGACAAAACGCGCGATCCTCAATCAGGCTGAATCCATGTTGGAACAAACGTAAAAACCATGTGCCACTGTGACATGCAAACCAAGCAGAGCAAAGGACGAACAACATCACTAGCCCTCTGCTACATCAAAACCCAAGGCTATTCATGCATAGCAGAGAGGATGTTCTAGGAAACTTGAGTATAGAGACCGATGGCTGTCGGGCTGTCAGTACTTCTTCACGACGCATAGATGACGGGGACTTACGGCAGGGGTTGAAGTCCTGGAAGTAGTTCAGCGACGTGCCGGGGAGGGCAGAGATCTTGACACCAATCTTGGAAGGGGCAAAGCAAGGCCAGCTTCCAATGGTCGTGGCAGAGCCGGGTGTGAAAGTGTATACACCCATATCAGCCCATACAGCACCAGCATTGTTGAACGTAGTAGCTTCGGTCGCTGGGTTTCTCAATGTGGAGACATGAAATTTGCCTGGCCCACTGAAGTCGTATGCTGAGGTCTCGAGCTGGTCCTGGAGAGGGAAGAGAAACTCGAGAGTGCACGTCTTGCCTTTATTGAATGCGGGTACGTCGAAGTTGAAGATGGATGAGACGGTTGCGGTCATTGTGCCGTTGAAGGCTGTGCCGTAGGCGATGTCGGGATTGGCGCTGTCGATTGGAATGATAAGATGAGGAAACTATCATGATCAGTCGTGTCCCCTGAAGCTGAAAGACGGAACTCGCGGCGCGTTAAGGGTGGCTCAGTCGCGACGGCCCACTTACCTCGAAGTCATTATGTAGCTCGCGTGGACACGACCCAACTGGCGTCGCTGGTGCCGAGACGGACGGCACAGGATGTTCATGAGCCTGCGACGGAGTGCTCGAAGCCTGACCACTGGAAATGGGGATGTTGCTGGACATGACTGACGGCGTAGCAGTCGACGCGGAACACTGCTTGCAACCATCCGCTCTCATGGTGATAGGAACGCACTTCTTCTGGCCCTCGACCGGCTTTCCATAGATGTTCTATCCGCCGTGATCGCCAGTCGGGCAAGTGTGGAAGATTGGGCTGTTTTCGAAAGTAACTGTGCCGTCGCAATTGATGGCGAAGCCAGGGGTTGGTGATGCACCAATATCGCACTGCCACTGGGTTATCGGAGGAGTGAGTATGCAACCACGGCCCAAGCTGTCCGTCAAGCCTGTTACAAGTCAGCATTGAAGGGACAGCTGAGAAGGATGTCTTGTACCGCCATTATGATCAATCCAGTACTGTCCACGCGGTAGTCCCAGCTGCCCAATACGGTTCTGTCCATCGTTGAGTTGATCGACGGTGCCATTGGGTCCGCCTAGAGCTGACAGATGGAATGAGCTATATCGCGGCGGATGTGTCAGTGTGGATCGACATGAGCGGTAGACCGTCATACCATGCATTTGTGCGGTCGAATGCAGCATGTGATTCCACCACGAGGGCGAGGGTGAGGCTGGCGAGGGTAGTCTTCATGGTAACGTTGATGCGAGAAGGATGTTTTGGCCAACTGCAGAGCTATCAGTGAGCGAAGTTTCTTCACTGAAAGAAGCCATCATACGCTGCTATACTGACGAACCTGATGCTGAGCTGAATGTGTGATTGAATAGAGTACTGATGATGAAGATTTTGGTAATACTTGGATGTGTGATAACCGGAGACAGATAAAGTGGAATTGCGATGGCTGAACATATAATAGAGACAGTGGCTGTCTGGTTCCTACCATGCAGTCACTGCCGTTGTCCATCACAACCAATCTGACAAGCAGCAGCTGCCGTTGTTCCTCCTGACAAGGCTTACATATGCGGGCACTGCACGTTAGGTAGGAACACATTCGCACGATGCCTCAATATACCAGGCGAAAGTAAGCCGGCCTCAGGTAGGGTATATTCGGAGCATATGATCTGATGCATAATTGTGGCTAGAGTGCTAGGGTTGGAAGATTCAATATCACACTTTGTCGGCCACCCCAGCTAGCAGTCCGTTTTATTGAGCGTCTTCACGAGCTGGGTTACACAGGCAAAGGAAGATTGTCAACCGGGCAGTGTTGCAAATATCGCGAAGCAGGGTGAGCTCTCGAAGTTTTTACCGCAGACACAGTAGGAATGCAAACAGACAGAAGCAAGATAAACTCGCGTGTATGCTCGTCTTTGCATAGTCATGGCTTGATTGCAAGAGGAGCTATATAACACAAAATAAGTCTCGCGAGTCATCACCGCCTCTTCCTCCTGAATTTGAGACCGTCATCGTCGTCCTCCAGAACTGTTCTATTTTTGGCTCGTGAGGCTGGGGCAATCGTGCTCTGCTTGAGCTTTTTGGACGGAGGCCCCGTTTGTATAGACGCTGGTCTCTTACCCGTGCATGTATGCTGAGTGTCTGCCACGGCCCCTTCAGATTGTGTAGCATAGGCTTTGGCCTGTAAGTCCTGGTCGCGAGCAGTCCCTGCAATCTCTTCAGGGATGATTTGGCTGTCTTCGGCATCTTCGTCGCGACTTTGCTGCAAACGACGACGGAAACGCATCTCCTCGCTAGCATCGTTGTTACTTGGACCAGCTTGGCTCTCGCGCACAACTTGGGTCTGAGACTGGCTTTGACTCTTCGACTTGCCCGAACTTACATGCGACGGGATTGATTGCCAGTATTGCTCGCCAATGCCATGACCCTTACGCGGGACTTCCTCCAGGGTAACGATTACTCGACTTGGACCTGGACGTTCCTGATGCTGGCCTTGTCGGCGGAATCTCTTGAAATTCTTCCTGCCGTCCCAAGCTGGATCCCAGCGTTCACTATGGCTGTCCTCGTGGCCACGGCGCATTGGTCGTTCGCGCAAAGGCAGATCCATGCCCTCGATTTTGGCAACATCCCTCAGCTTACTGACATCCACACCGTCGGCTAACATCTGCAACGATTCTTCATCCTTGCGACGGTCTTCCTCCTCCTTCTCACGTTTCATCTGCAATTCAGCCATAAGGTCGCGTTGCTTCGATTTCTTCTTGGCTATTGACGACATCGCACTGCCTTTACTATCGGTTCCTGTGATATCTGAGGTGGAAGACGTTTTGTCATCACGTTGCGCAGCAGCAGATAGCTTGAGCCGCTTCATGGCCGCTTGGCCTTGGAGCATATTTGCATACATATCTTCCTCGCGCTCAGGCTCTGCAAGCGCTGGGCGCTTGAGCGTGTTTGTCTTGGCTTGTGCCGTATCTTTCGAGGTATCACCATTCGTTTCCCGTGTTACAACATCCGTTCCTCCTCCATGTCTCTGTTCAGTTGTAGTCTGAGACAAGGCGGAAGGTTTCAGTGTATGACTGGAACTCTCTTCGTCATCATCCTCATCATCATCAAATCGTTTCAAGCGAGACTGTGTCATGACACGCTTGCCACGTTTTTTATGTACAGGCTCTGGTTCCGGCTGTAAGGCTTGCTCTTGTGGCGATCTATTGGTTCGAGCCCCTGGAGACGGTTCTTTAGGTGGCGAGCTAGGAACACTCTCCGCCTGTATCACGTTTTTCGACGTCTGCACTGGACGCGATTGCGCTGGGGGCGGCTGTGAAGGTGGAGGGACAGATCCTGCGACACTCTCCGCCTCCTCGAGTGGTCTGCGCAGGCCGCTAGCATCAACAGTGATGATAGCATCCAGGAATTCACCTTGCTCGATTGAGCGTTGATCAAGGGTTAACTCGATTTCGATTAAGAACTGTACAACCCATTCATCATTCTTATCACTGAGGCGTACAACCACAACGCCACCCTTTTTCGTTTGTTGACTGAGCTTGAACTGGTGATTTCCTTTCTTGCCTGCCAGCTCTTTGACGTATGCAACAAGATCCTGGACATTGCTCTCGTGTAGAACGACTTCCCAAAGCATGGCTTTACCACCGCCACTCGTTACTGCAGGCATCAGCGTGTCATATTGGCTTTGGGATAGGAAAACAAAGAGGTAGTCTTGAAACACTTCAGCGCGCTCCACCCGGGGCTTGAGCAAGGAGCCAGGGCGCTTCACAAGTTCTCTGGAGCCAGATGGTGCAGGCATATCCATTGCATCTGGGAAGTGGGCATCGAAGTCAATCTCGAGTGGGCTAGGCAGAGGCTCGCCATTATCATCCGATCCTGTACTTGCTACAGCTCCTGCAAGGCTGTCTAAGAACTCCGGGGCAACCAGCCATCGAGCTTGAGTAAGAGCCTGAAGAGCTGCCACGATGTTCCGCTTATTCGCTACCAAGTGCGTGGTGTGTTCTTGTACATACTCCAGTACCAACTTCACGTCTGAGCCTGCAAATAACTGTCTTACTTGCACCATTCCTTCATCCTTCTTCTTGCTACCGAAGTGTGAGAGCGTCATGGTCACTGGCTGCCAAACGAGACGAAACACATGTTTGTAGCTTCCCAGCTTGATGGTGTATTCTTTCGCATCGGAGAGCGCCTTGGTTGCCTTGTGCACCTTTTCCCCATTGATCTGTGTTCCTATCTTCGATTCGTCCGTGACAGTGATTGTGGTCCGGACGTGTAGGTTACCGCTATCCGAAGGGTCGGCATGACCGACTGCGATAATGACATGTTTACGAGAGACGCTTTTGTCATCAATCGACTCTACTCGGTGACCTGGTTCTCGATTATGCGTCCGACCAAGGAGATGTCGAGAACCAGGACGAAGCCACCTCCGGCGACCACTCCAGAGCTCGCCGTCGCAGCTGAGTATCCACATTGCGGATGCAAAGTCATTGTTGAAAGAAAGTATGGTCTCGGGACAAGAAGATCATGTCTGTCGTATCAGACCTCCACTTACGTGCAGGCAGCACTGCGTCACTTTTAGATGCTTCACGACGGCAGCGCGCGATCACGTGAGCACCCTCACTGAGGACCTCCAAAATCCAGATACCTTAGGTCTATATATGCCAAACATGTTGCTTTGACTCAACGGGCTGTTGTTCAGGCTCCATGGCTACTTGTGGGTGCTGATTTTGGTGAAAGTGGGCCAATTCCTCCGGACGGTCAGCTGGCCGACTACATGTACTGTAGCTCTATAGGTACATGACTCGCCTATATCATAACAGAACTGCTCACACCACATACAATTGTCGACCAAAGTTGGTGGCCAACCACGAGACATGACGATCCTGGAGGACCCTGTGGACCTGTGCCATTTTAGGAACTGGTGCTTCAGTTGACATCACACGCTCCTAAGATTTCTGAACGTTCACTGGACTCCTCCTCTGCCTACAGGATATACACGCCGCGGTAGCTCGGCCTCCCGACACGAGAATCTGGCCTGCAGTCTTGCTACAACTAAGTTCCTACTATCTGGAGGGTACTCGTCTGTCCATGTTTAGTGGATCGTCAGTATTCCTGACGATGAACTCGTGTCGTTCGATGTCTGAGCTGGTACTATTGATGTCAGATTCTATTTACGGACTACCCTCACCAATGGGTCTACAAGCGAGTGCGTCCTTACCTTGAGGCCCAAATTTATAGTTTGCTCTGAACAATGGGTGCAGATGGCGATTGGTCTGACGCAATAATAATGAGACACTGCTGATCACTTGCATGGCTGAGAAGGATGAGAAGCCGAGCTGAGTGACTTATCACGGCCAGATGGTATGGTACCTAAGGTGTCCCTTGCTAATATCTTGCTCGTATTGGTAACAAGGACGCTGCAGTGCTAGGTACGTTACGATATATAAACGCTCGAGGCGGACTCGAAAAGCAAGATTTGTCGCTTCCACTTCACCCAACTGATCATACACTTGCTGTTCACCTCCTGAACTACACTTCTAATCATCCGAGATGTCTATCTTCACAATCTTCACTCTACTAGTTGCTCTCGCGACTGCCGTTCCTCAAGGAGGCCCGATCATATCCTGCACAACCACTGTCAGTGGTGGTGATAGTGGCTGTGGCTGCGATGCCCCTGCTCATACTTCCACACATTTCATCAACTGCCACGGCTGCCAGCTGACGACGAGCCTCTTCCCCCATTGTGATCTCTACTGCTTGTCAACGACCACAGTGCAATCATTGACGTCGACGGTGACTTCTTGCAAACCTTCCACTCCAGCGCCGACCAAGACACAATGCACGACAACATTTACGCACCCTACACTCGGTTATGGCTGCACATCGACCGTTGCTAAGCATACGAGGACGAGCAAGGTGGACTGCCACGGCTGTGTGGCTACCACTGTCACTGCAACCCAGCCGATTGTTCCAGGTCCGGTAGGTTGAGAACTGTCTGCTCCGAAGGACTTACAGAATCGTCAGATTGATAGGTTATTTTCTAGTTCTGCTTCAATGGCACGCAGACCGAGACCGCGGCGCACTCTACGACGACGGTCACGGCCTGTTCTAAGAAATCTAAATAGATGTCGAGCATAGGCATGACCTGCTGCAAGTGGGCGACCGCGTAGTAATGTAGATAGGGGTTGGACTGGAATCACTAGGTAGGGAGAAAGCATCAGAAGATGGTAGCGAAGAAGGATCTTTATGGCTCTACCGACCGAGCAGTCACGATCACTCACGTTTTGAACGAAGGAATCATGTATGTATCAGTCTGTCAATGCAAGCGCGTGCCTCCTGTTCAATCTCGTCTACTTAGAAGTAATACGTGGAAGACCTTTGCTGTGTTGACATAAATATGTCCAACACCTACTCCAACACTTTACACGACCTCACCTTGCTGTGCTACGGCGACTACTACAGAGACGTTGAGCCGTAGGCAGACATGTCTAGTTTGTCTTGGACCAAGATATATCGTTACGAAAATGACCTCTCCCTACATTTGATGGATGGCTCGTACTACGGTCATGTAGATAGTGGTCATCACGAACGTCAGATGTGCCATAGAAAGTGCACCCTGGTATCTGGAATATGGATACCGTCCGAGATTTCGTTCTCCTACCCCAGCTAAGGCGAATGGGCCGGATCATGATGTTGGCGACTGTGAAAGGACGAATAAAGGATTGAGCAAAAGTAATTATAGATGTTCCTCAACGTGTCGTGAGACGGCGATCTCGTCGCCTTCGAAATTCCCACAGATCGGACATCGAGACGTCGCGGTAGAGAACGTTGGAAGCGGAGATGACATGGACGCATGGTGGACCTCAGTGCGAAATGCTGGAACAAAGTCCGCGAGGCTTCTCGATGGAGGGGTGGATAAGTACTGATCGTCGGATCTGTGGTCGGTGCTGCTTTGGCCTGTGATCGTGGGATTCTGTGGTATGCCTGGTGGCGTTGACTGTCCGGCCATGCGTTGCACTCGCCCTACTCGGCCATCTTTCAGTCTGACCTTGATGCCACGAGGGTGATTGCCTCGCGTCAGTAGATCTTGGACGATCCCCTGTACTTCTCTGCCAGTAGGTTGATCTGCTTTCAGCACAATGGACACTGCTGCTCCTGGAACAACCTGCTGAACAGTAGGGACATTACTTTGGTATGATGCGCTTCCACGCGATGTGGTGTGGCGGGTCCCAGAGTTATTTGCACCACTCGTATCTCTTGGTGGTCTTGGTTGCCGATTTCGTGGTCGATTCATGGTACACATGCAAGAATATGTATACTGACTTTGGACATCGATATTCGTAGAGACGATGAGCGAACGTCTTGGAGGAAAAGTCGGCGCACGGACCATCAAAACGTCGACGAGTGTCACAAGACTTGTTACTTGATAAATACTTCCACATGCAGCTTGACCATGTACTGAGTTCAAGTGCGCAACATCTCCTGGTTACACACGAGTGAGCATCATGGCTGAAGTCATGGCATCCTCGGCACATCAGGCTATCTCGCGTTCGCCTGACGCGCGACAAGAGCGCACTCCTCGAAAGCGATCGCTGCCTTCGAGATCGCCATCCCCACGACGAGATGCTCCTGCGCTGCGAAGAAGATCTTATTCTCGCTCGCCGCCACCTCGAGATGCCCCTCTTCCACGTGATGTTGATCGCGCGCGCGCAATGGAGCGCAAGCGTCAACTTGAGATTCGACAACGGGACGAGAAGAACGCTGCAAAGCCTCTCACTGATGCTGAGAAGCAAGCAGCGGCCAAAGCAGAGTACGACAGACTGCTCAACATGCGATCTGGAGGAACATACATTCCACCAGCCAGACTCAAGGCTCTGCAGGCTCAGATCACGGACAAAAGCTCAAAAGAATATCAGCGGATGGCTTGGGAAGCTTTGAAGAAGAGCATAAATGGCATGATCAACAAGGTCAACGTTTCCAACATCAAGCACATCGTACCGGAGTTATTCAACGAGAACCTCATCCGGGGTCGAGGACTGTTCTGTCGGAGCATTATGAAAGCTCAGGCTGTCAGTTTGCCATTTACTCCGATTCTCGCAGCTATGGCTGCGATCGTGAATACCAAATTGCCCCAGGTCGGAGAATTGCTCGTGAATCGGTTGATCATACAGTTTCGCAAGGCTTTCAAACGCAACGACAAGAGTGTGTGCCTTAGCAGTACTACTTTCATTGCACACCTGATCAACCAGCAGGTCGCCCACGAGATGCTTGCTGCGCAAATGCTGCTGCTGCTGCTACATAAGCCGACGGACGACAGTGTAGAGATTGCAGTTGGTCTTATGCGGGAAGTCGGACAACACATCGAAGAAATGAACTCACAGATTGCCCTGGCGGTATATGATCAGTTCAGAAGTATTTTGCATGAGGCCGATATCGATAAGAGGGTACAATACATGATCGAGGTGTTGTTCCAGATCAGAAAGGACAAGTACAAAGATCATGAGGCAATCAAGGAAGAGCTAGATTTGGTTGAAGAAGAGGATCAAATCACACATCGACCAGGTCTAGAAGATGAGCTGAAGCCAGAGGATGGCCTCAATATCTTCAAAGTTGATCCAGAATTCGAGGCCAACGAGGAAGCATATCGTAGGCTCAAGGCGGAAATCTTGGGTGAGGTATCTGGAAGCGAGGACGAAGAGGATGACGAAGATGCAAGCAGTGAAGAAGATGAGGAAGAAGTCAAAGAAACAGCTCTGGAGATCAAGGATCAGTCAAACACGGATCTTGTCAACTTGCGCCGTTCCATATACCTCACAATCATGTCCTCTGGAGGATTCGAAGAAGCTTGTCACAAGTTGATGCGAATCAATTTACCTGCGGGTCGCGAAGAGGAACTCCCTTCCATGATCATCGAGTGCTGCAGCCAGGAGAGAACATACAACAAGTTCTTCGGTCTGATTGGCGAGCGCTTCTGCAAACTAAACCGACTATGGCAGGATCTGTTCCAGGACATGTTTACAAAGTACTACGAGACGATACACCGATATGAGACCAATCGCCTACGCATCATCGCACAGTTCTTTGGACACCTCCTGTCTTCTGACGCGATTGGGTGGCACGTATTCAATGTGATACGGCTGAATGAGGAAGACACTACGTCGTCCTCACGCATCTTCATCAAAATTTTGATTGAAGATCTCGCTCAAGGTGTGGGCATGAAGAGTCTCACCAATAGACTAAAAGATGAGGCGCTGCAGACTGCTCTTGCCGGCATTTTCCCCACCGACGATCCAAAGAACACGCGCTTCAGTATCAACTTCTTCACTGCCATTGGCATGGGTGCACTGACGGAAGGCATGAGAGAATGGCTGAAAAACATGCCCAAGCCTGCCCCTGCTGCTTTGCCACCTGCGAGAAGTCCAACACGAAGCCGAAGTGGAAGTGTGTCAAGCTACAGCAGCTATTCCAGCTATTCCTCCCGGTCGGACTCACGATCAAGATCACGAGTCCGATCAACATCCAGGCGCAGTGGCCGGGTTGGGCGTGATTCGAGATCAGCCAGCCCAGTCGGTACACGCCGCAAGAGAAGAGATTCATACTCTCGCTCACCATCTCGTTCACGCTCGCGTTCTCGAACTCCGTCCGGACGAGGAAGATCATCATCTTATGATTCTCGATCACCACCACCCAGGCGTCGACCGCGCGATGCTACCAGTCTGTCTAGGTCTCGCTCTCCGCTACCTCGGCGTAACTATCGGCGCGGAAGCTATAGTGACGCCTCTGGATCGCGCTCACCACCACCTAGACGCCGAAACTCTCGCTCTCGCTCGCGCTCGGTCTCAACCCGGCCTGTGAGACGTTCCCCACTATCTGTGCGCCAGAACGGAACCTCCAAGAAGTCGTCAGCTCGAGCTCGGTCGCCTATCCGTGGAAGTGCACGCAGCAAGACCAGAAGCTACAGTAGCCGTGACTCTCGTTCACGATCTCTGACCCGCTCAGCAACACCTCCGCGAAGCCATGCGACAGGTTCCGGGCCAGCCAGAAATCGGCGCAGATCCCCGAGTCGCACCAGGCGCTCTCCTTCGCCAAAGAGAAGTCCTGTTGGTCGTCGTGAGCCAGAAGCGAAGAGTAACGGCACTTCAAAGAACGCGGAACCACCGGAGGATTTGAGCCATATTCATCCCAGCCGTAGGGGCCTCATGGGAGGAGGACGAGGCGGAGGTGGGGCCGGGCGTGCACGTGCTAGCGATTACATGTAGTCTGGTTTGTTCTAGCCTTTCACTCAATGTCAGTCAAGATGTGAAGAACAATTGTGATTGTACAAGTGGCATAGTCAGGCACAATGTCGCAAAAGAGGTCAAAGTTTTCGTCACTAGATTCAGCCTGCTTAGTCACGAACTGACATACAGGTGACCATCAAGCAATTCGCCGATTCTGATTTTTACAATGCAGCATAGGTGATGAGTTCGACTTCAATATAAGCCTTCCACAGACATGGCGGATCGCTTCGCCGATGACGATCAGTTGCGAACTCGCTTTACCATTTTCTATATGCGGGGATATTATTTGAGGGTAAATTAATGCTACAAGCATAGTGAATCGGTAAGAAGCTCATCCTTCGTAGTTGCTTTCATAGCTTAGATTGCTAACGTTTTGTGTGTTTAAGAGTAGTGGAGCCAGTATCATTGCTCCGGCCATCGTTGACGCTGTTGTTGTTGTTGTCGTAGTTGTTGATGTATTTGCTGCTGTTCAGTTCTCTGTGGATTTGATTGAGCTTGGTTGGAGAAAGCGCCGCTCGAGCTTGACGCACCAGCAGCCATTGCATTGTCGTTTGACAAACCCCACGACGCCGATGGATCGGTGTTTGAATACGCCGCCATGTCCATCTGCTGTGTGGGTTCGTTCTGGAACGAAGCCGGTTCATCTGAGAAGTTCCATCCGCCCGGCGACGTGGCCGCGCTGATCTGCTGGGATGGAACAGGAAACGCCGCTATGGCTTGACGTTGGGTCTGATCATGTCGATCCTGATATAAGGCCATCTGACGGAGCGAGCGGGCTTGTTCCTCTAGAAGAGCCGCACGGGAAAGAAGGTCGGCTGCCGATTGAGGTTCGTTTTGGGCGGCGGACCACCATGCATCCGGCTGTGCTGGAGCCAGGCGCATCTGTCCTGCGGGAGATAAAGGCGCGGATGAATGGTAAGGATGGTACGACGTCTCTGACAGGGAAGTCCCGGGCTGGGAGCTGTAGGTGGAGATGTTGTCTTCTTGGAGGAAGCTCCATTCTTCGTCTTCAACTGCATTCAAGAAGACGCCAGGCGTGAAAGCAGTGTTGCTCGTGTCATCAAAGGAGACTGTATCGCCAAAGCTAGGGATTGTGAGTTGCATCATTGGAACGTCGTTTGGCTGTAGCAGTTGCGGATTGTCCTGTCCGCTTGTGGTGGGCCATGTGTGTGCTCCGTGGAGACGGAATTCGTTTTGCTGCTGTTGTCCAGCATCTCTAACCACGGAGGTTCTACTTCGCGAGGTGCGTCCCTCCTCCACCGAACTTTCCTGGCTCGATCCGTGGGATGAATGCTGCCTCAAAGTCACGGTTGGACGTTCGGGTAGATCGAGGCTGCCGGAAGGTCGTGTGGAGGAAGAACTTGCTGTGGGTGTATGACCTCTTGGACCAGACCTCTCAGATGAGACAGATCCTCCTGGTCTTCTTCGCTGAGGTGGACCCTCGCAGACCAGCCCTTTGTCTCGACATGTCTGGCAGTTTTCACCTCCACTACATTTGATCTTCTTTCTCCTGCAATTGAGGCAGGCTGCTGTGACACGACCTGAGAGGGTCTCCTTATGACTTGGATCCGAGATGAATGAGTAAGTCCGCTCACTCCGAGACCCAGGAGAAGGCATTGGGGGCAGCTCTAATGGCTTGGAAGACAAAGACAAGAATGAATGACGCGAAAACGAAGGCAAGACAGTTGAAAGCATTGGCACAGATTTTATTCGCCTGCGTCTGGGACTCAAAATGCCTCGTAGTAACAACAAATGGCAGTACTTTATCGCCACGTACCCGAGGGGAGTCGAGGTTGGCTGTATCGCGGACGACACGCGTGTAGCAGTAAGCTATTACACGCATCATTGAGACACGGCGGTCAAGTTCGGAGGGGGTCCGATATCACTGGTCTAGGCGGAATCAAAGGATCGAGAATGGGCTTGTGGACGGTGTTCCAGTGTGTACCAGCCCAGGATAGAGCGGACACTCCACGGAGGCGCAGCGACGCACTTGAGATCTACTCGGCAGTTGATGTGCAATCCTGCATGGGCTAAGGCCGGACTCTAGGAATGAGACTGGTGAAAACACGACCCCTTCGGCCCGATCGCATCCTGGATCACTCGACGCGTGTTTCAGTGATGTTAGAATGACCTTGTCTAAGGGTTGATCAAGTCAATATTTGGGTACAGATTCCAGCAGTAACGAGGCGCAGACCGCAAGCAGGTGCCGTGTTCCCGGCGCTGCGGAGAATGTAGAGTGTGTTGGGCCCATAGTAACCAAGACGAGCAAATCGTACTGAACTAACTTATCAACGAGCCGTGTATAGGGAGCAGTACCAGCACAGCCTTGAAAATGAGGTGCAAAGTCGTGCTGATCGCGAGGCGTAGCCAGATGATCAGCCCTGTGGTGAGTATTGGAATGCCGCTAGCGTCGGCTTGGTCCCATGTGTGCTAGTGGCATCGAACAAACACATACTGTGCATGTCGGACGCGTACCATTGCCAGAAGAACAACATGAGCGTATCTGTTACGGAAAGCGATTGTCGGTAAGACGAATCCAGCCAGTACCAATCATGATTGTCGATTCTATCAATCTCAACGACGGAAGACTCGCTTCACTCAGGGCGTCTAGACAAGATGCAATGTCCTGCATGTATAACGGCGAACGAAGCAGTTCCATCCGACCATGGGTCAAGTAGACTGCCGGATATGCGCTCTCGTGCGCGGAATCACCTTCGATTGGGCTCTTTGTGCCGCGGATTCTAGTCTATCGATGCTGATGCAGCACCTTATTTCCTACAATCAACACTCCTGCGGTCAATTCCATTACCTGATGATTTGGGCTCCAACGGCATGATGATTAAGCCCGTTGTAGGATTTCGTGCGGCAGGGCCTACGGTGGCAGAATGGATTGTTCCCCCCTGCCTATGAAGCGCAGCGACCCCGATAGCATCTGGATCTAACGATGGGACTAAACGGTCTGTGGGCGACAGAAACGAAAACTTTTAGCGAGAACTGTACGTGGACAGCAAATGCATTGACTGCGAACGAAACTACGGTCTCAAGGCGGGCGTGTCCTCGACCTTCCAGCACAGATTTCGGTACATGCCGAAGGTCGTTGATGGCATTTCGGCCGGCGGCCGCCATTCTTAGGATCACGCGCTCGGAAACGCGACTCCGATCCAGCCGTGGCGGCAGCAACCTGAGCATGACTATCGAGATTGAGATCAGGCGACGATGAAATGGACATCGCAACTAGTAGCCAATCTTGGATGATTCAAGCAGCATCGCTAATTACGAACATCAAGTTGAAGATCTCGGGCCAGATCGAATGCGGCCATAGGATTTCTACCCACCTACCTTAGGTTTACAAGGGTCCGATTGCGGTGGTCCCAATGATACGGACGATACCACATCTTTCTCGCTGACCATTTCCGGCATCCTCCAGGGCTGTGCAAAGTCATGTTTCGGCATCCTTCTTCCTCCCTCGTCCTTATGTCGCAAGGCTCGAGCTGTATCGTTCGCCGAAGCCCCCTTGATCGTCTTCTCCTTCACCTGTGGTCTGATTTGGTGGGTCCAGCGAAGATTTTCACCATTTGACGCATGGAGCTCGTCAGTATCATTCTCTGCAATCCTCATACCAGACCAATGTCTTTGGTCAGGAACTCGTCTTTCGTCTTTAGTCTTCCATCTTCCGTCTTTTCGTCTTCCGCCTTTGCCATATGCCGATACTGATTACGCGAGATCTCGGCCACATGGTATCAGCCTCACCTTAAAATGAGCATGATCCTGCAGCGCGCATGGGCGCGCATCCTTGTGAACAGCTTAGCAGCAGTTTCACGACAGCAACCACGGAACACAGCATTTTCATGGTGAATCATGGTTCTAGTGAAGAGGCGAAAGCAATTCTGCCCACATATATGTCTAAGTACTCGTTCTCGTCCACAAGGATCAACATGGAGTATTTTGTTTTTCTCGAACTTCCCCACAACTCTATCGGGAATGCCGTTCTCGGCTGTGACCTCAAGTCGTCATACATTATCTATTTCATTGCAGCCATTGTTAACATCTTCCTCATGCAGCAGCTCATCCACTATTCACCTCGCAGAATGCCGACTTCCCATCTCACCTGACGAACCAAACAGTGGGCCCGATCCCATGTCAAGACACCACCTGCCTATTTGGGACATCTCTCGACCAGCACAAAATTCTACATCATACATGTAGCCTCCTCCGATACCGCCCGCGTTGCCGTGTAATGCCTTTCATCAAGTCTCGATGAAGGGCAGTGATAGCAAAGATATACCGCGCGTAATCTTTGTTTCTACCAGGCCAATTCCCTTTGCACAATGGAGTCCTCTTCCTTGCTCGCATACCGACCGAAGACGTCACCTATGTCAGAACTTCCCCCATCTTCACTTCTGGCACTACCAGATGAGCTTCTCCAGCACATCTTATGTTACTTGGAGCCAGTCGACTTGGCAAGCGTAGCGCAGACGTGCCGCTGGCTACTTCAACAGAGCTACGATGACCACATCTGGCAGCCGCTTGTCAATGACAATCTTCCCCAACCGATATCCAGTCCAGCGCCGCTCAAGACCTTCCGCGAGCTGTACATCGCTCACCACCCACATTGGTTCCTGACTCGGCATCGGATATGGTTCGGTGATGATGAGCCGATGGGCAAATTGCTGCTCGCACGATACGACCCAAGCACAGGTAACATACAAGCACATGTGGTGACGGCCACGTTAAGAAGAGGACCAGACGAGTGGGAATATTGGGAGAAAGACTCGAACGTGATAGTGATTTCGTTCGCTCCTCAGATGGCATTAGATCTACATCAGCCTGTGGTGAAGCTGCAGGTGGACAGTCGGTCAAGGCTTCGCGAGAGAGATGACGACAGGACCAAACAACGGCAACGTACACCAGCGTTCGCGCGGGAGATATTGATGGAGACATTTGCAGAAGCTGGCCTACATGCTGCGTTCATGCTGTGTCGAGCATTGCCTGCGCGGGCTATCACCGAAAGCACCGAGGTATGGCCGCCATTGCGATTTCCAGCTCTTGCGCGGACCAGAAATGCGTCGAACAGCTCGTATACCGCGTCCGGTCATCATCCTACAGCGCTTTCGGAAGTCAGTCAACACAATTTTCGACTGCGCAAATGGATCGAATACCACCACCGACGAACAGCTCCCAGCTTCATGTCCATGGCTTCGCGTAGGATGGCCCCTGCCGCACTTGGCTTTGGCGGGCCTTTCTTTGCGGCGGGATTGAGCTTGACCTCCATGGATGGGATGCATCTCAACATGCCAGAAGCCACCACAACCTACGCGACTTTGCCGGAGTCTTCCTACATGCCCACCCCGGAAAAGCCATGGCAAGGGATCTGGTGTGGCGATTATTCCGCTCACGGGGCTGAGTTCCTCGTGATTCGTCAACCGAGCGCAGACGAAGAACAACCCTTACCTGAGGGGATGGCATGGCTAGAAGAGTGGTTCCGTGGAGGTCGCCGCGGCAGCACCGACAGCGAAACCAGTTTCGTGAGCGCACGGGAAGATGTCGAGGGCGATGAGATGGAGGGCATGACGCTTTCTCAGGCCATCGCAGACCCGCCAGACAACTATGTCGATGTGCCGAACCCGCCGACTGGCCGCTTGGAAGCGATCAAGTTGACCGGCGACCCTAATATCCCTCGTGGCGAATACACTTTCATTGCTCCTGACATTGGCCACGGCGGGTTCATGCGAATCGCGGATGAGGAGAGGTTTCGCGGTGCGCGTGTCGTGCGCAGTGCCGGGCATATCGCTGGCACTGGATTCACGGAAGGTAAGCGAACACTGCTCGTCCATATCACAACGCCTCAAAGCACGACAGAAGACACACGATACTGACTTGTTGTCAAATCTAGACTCATACACCCCCTCGCAACTCATCCTGCTCTCGCACGACCGCATCGCACAATTCTGGGAGGGCTTTCACCATATTTCGTATTTCCAACGGGTGGATTTGGATTCGCTGATGAAGTCATAGATGGATTGTCGTTTGCTCGAATTGGAATGCGCTTGGAGACAGATGCTGCGCATAGCGTGTTCACACCTGTACAGCGTAACTATGATACCCCTAAAATCGCATACATGCTCTTACATCAATCGTTCTCGCTTCTTAGGTTGTTTACTTCGGTGACTGCAGATGACTTTAGGTATCGTTGCGTTGGCATCTCGTTGAAGCTTGGAATATGGTAAGGTAAGCATGATCCCGTTGCGTGTGAGGCTTGGGATGCGGTAGAGATTATGTCTGGTCCTTGCTCAGGTCTGGGATTCATTTGAGGAAGTGTGTGATGCCCTCTGCATGAAGCAGATCGACATGGTGGTCAACGCGAAAGCATGGTGCAACAATACAAGAGATAACGACAATCTTCTGCCTAGATGTAGCCTTCCATAACTGATCGAACCGGATCCGGATCTCTTTCCCACGTCTCGTCCACCGCTCTGCTCAACCCCTCCTTTCCCTGCCTCTCCCTTCCTACGCCACACCCTCACCCTGCCCCCTTCCAACTCTCCATAACCCAACTACCCGCTCCCGACAACCTCGCCCCCAAACAGCACGGGCTTCGCATCCGTGAAATTCGGGATATCGCCCATGACGGTGGCCGTGCCGTCGCTGCCCTGCGCCTTCTGGATGGCGGCGGCGCTCTCGAACTCCAGCGTCGCCTGGATCTGGTACGGGCTGTCGGGGGCCTTGAGCTGCAGGATCTTGTACGACGTCAGGCCGTGCGGGCTCCAGTGCTTCGAGACCAGCGGCATGTGGGTTTGGAGGTAGTAGTCCAGGTCGAACTTGGAGCTTTGCGGGTAGAGGACTGTGACGGTGGCGGGGGTGGGCATTTTGGAGGAGGCGGTGGTGGTACTGGAGGATTTTGTAGGTTGGATATGGTAGGGTGGGTTGTTGATGGGGTTTTAGTTTGGGGTTTGTCTGGGTACGATATGGGTTAATATGTGGAATGGCCTGTTGGTGAGAAGACGACTTACCAATAAATGTGGTTGAACAGTTCAATGGTGAAGGACAATATAACAAGCTTAGATTCCTTGAGAGGAGGAAGAGGGGTCGGGAATGGGCACCTTTGACATGTACCTTTTATACAGCTACACTCAGGTGTCCAATGCCCTGAACCTGGGAGGGGTTCTTTTGTTTTATCTCCGGTAGATCCATCTGCCCATCCATCGCCAAGCCTAGCAATGAACAGGTAACACTGCTCAGCAATCGCCGAGAGATCCATTCGAAATCTCCAGCGTGAAGATCCGGCATATCGCTTGTATCCTTTGTTCCATTTCTCCATCTACCAATTTCCTTGAGAGTGGAAGTCCGAGTGACCATTGTCATCTCCCTTGCGGCCTATGTCTAAGCGACATACACTTACTTTTCATGCTAGATGGACATCACCCGATGACATCGCCGTGCAGGAGAAACGGAGAGAGAGCGAGAGAGGGGCAAGCAGATTTCGGCGGAGTGGAAGTTCCAAGCGCCGTCGTACCGTGCGTAAGGTAAGGTTACCTACGAGAGATGGAGGGGTTCGTGGAGTCGTGGACGCCTGAGGTAATGTGGATGTATGTGGGGTCAGAAGGGCTTAACCCTAAGGTACAGTACACCAACCCTAACGACTATACACGCATATGCACCCTAACGCCTGATTATTGCCGGAAGCGCAAACATGAGTTCGGTGCTGCGATGTGTACCCTCCGTATATAGGTAGACATGTACATGTATATGTATTTTGTCGTTGGAGCTACGGAGGCTCGACTACAGCTATGTACTAAACACGACCAACGGTTGGAGACACAGATAGAGCAAACTGGAAGACATAGATGAGAGACAGGTAGGATGGGATGACGAATTGTGTAGGTACCTTAGTATAGAAAAGACCATCTAGCACAAGGTATCGACCGACCATGTTCCAACATGTACTTGCCCAGCAGGCCTTCCCTTATAACATCGACACTTTAGTGATTGATAATTCATTGCTTCATCTCTCAAGCGTGTACATGTATATATATCGTACGGCAGCGCCGACGTGGACTTAGGTAGCGTAAATAGGTAAGATAGGTGCTCTACACTCCCTTTACCCTTCTTCTTCTTCCCAGGTATGCTTGTGTATATGTGCATTCTGATGCTATTCCTGATGCCCATTGATCTTTCTCGGATACTTTCTCCTAGTTCTCCTCGCTCTGTTACGACATCACCCTACACCCTTTGGCTCGACATGCCGCTCTCTCCTTACCCACTCCACATCCTCGTATCCAGCCATCTATCTCTTAAGTAAAATTGTGCGGTAAATACACCACCAAACATTTCACACTCTTATCAGACCAGCGTTTTCGTTCCAAGTTTCGCCAATTGGTATCATGCGTTTCCCAAGTACAAAATTTCCGAGTAGCAAAGAAGAGAGCACATCAATAAAAAGAATAAACGAATGGGGAATAAGTTGACAAAAAGAAGAAATAGATGAATCAATGGACGGATCGATAGAAGCAGCGACGGAGCTGGTTACCTGGGGATCGTGATGCGCGACAGGCGCGAAAGGTCGTGTTCGGTGAAAATTATGTTGGAGGGCCGAGCGGTAATGGTATGACCTAGGCGTCGGGCGCAGAAAGGGAGTTGCAAGAGTAAGGCGTTCGGTCGTGTCGATGCGCACTTCAGCTCGTCGTGATGGCTGATCCGCCACAGTCGTAAGTCTGGCAGTCCACGAGACAGAATTCAGCCTCAACCGCCATGGCCATTCTTCCCAATCGCCTCAGCGCGCAATTGCACGCGTTTATCCTTCTCCAACTGAATGGCCAGCTGATGGTTGCGGCGCATGTTGGCGACGTCGAAGCCACCGGGCAGGCTCAGCTTACTCAGTTTCCGCGACAGGCCTTGCTTCAGCGTCAATGGCTTGGCGGCGTCGGGTGGCGAAGGGACTTCGTAAGACTTGAGCGGCGATTTGGCGGGTTTCGAGACGGCGGGAGTGAGAGGGGTGAAGGCCGGGAAGTGGCCGTGTGCGCTCGGCGTCGGCGGGGCGGAGATGTGCCGCGCGTGGTTGCTGTACCAGGGGTAGTGATCTGGCTCGGCGGAGGGAGAGGTATCTCGCGACGATTGTTGCGAGGTTTGATAGTCGGACTCGTCGAGGATGTACTTGCGTTTGGGGTGGGGTTTGGGAGAGGCATCGGATGACCTGCGACTGTCGAGCTCGATCGAGATGGCGACGTTGGCGTCCAGCAGCGCCTTGGCTTCCAACAAAGGAGACTGAGGCATCGACCGGGCGGGACGCGGCGTGGGTGGTTGGCTGGGCAGATCTCGTGGTAGGATTGTGCTGCGCGCACTTCGGTGACTGCTCCTGCTCCCACCACGTCGAGAAAGACTTGGCTTGGTCGGCCGGGCGTACAGCTTCAGTCGCATATCTGCTTGACTCGGGCTGAAATGGGTCAACTCGGCAAGATTTTGGACAGCCTCGTCAATGCACAGTTCTTGAGCGAGATGGTTCTTTATCCGGCTCAGCTTTGGCCACGTCGCTCTCTCTCCCGCGGTTTTGGCGTGAATCATGAACTCCTCGGTGGGGTTTCTCAAGATTTTCGCCAGTTCACTGATCTCAATATCAGGTAGTATGGTGATGTCGCCGGTGTATTTCTGGCTCAGCGCACCGCGGATCATATCGGAGACCTGGCTACGAAGACCCATCTCAGCTAGGATATCAAGACGATGGCAGACCTCGCGATGTGCATTTGTGACGCAGGTACCAGCAAATCTGGTCGCCATCTGAAATAGTGACGATGGCTTTGCCGCATTTGGCTCGGCATTGTCTTCCTCTTTTAGACACAGTGGTACAATATGGGCGTTGGTCTGCGAGACGACAAAGTGGTTAACGTTCAGCATTTCCGACAGCCGCTTGATGGGTACGTCGGCGGTGACTGAACCATCGATCCATTTGTGATTCGATGCACCCCATGGCTTGATATGGCCTGTTTCAGCATCCAGGACAAACAGCTGTGCAGGTTTGAATATGCCTGGGACCGAACATGAAGCAGCCACTGCGGACCAAATCACCACGTCCGGAGCGGTCATGTAGTTGAGGAGTCGTGATTGGGCGAATTGACCAAGCCCCGAGACGGTGATGTTGAGGATGCGGCGAGTCCGAGAGTAGGCCTGTTGGAAAGTGGTGTTGCCCAGCAACTCCTGCATGACTCGTTCGAGATTCGCCATGTCGTACAAATACCAATTTTGGAACAAATGAATCGCATGTTCACCGACCGTCCTTTCCGCTCCACTCTTCTCAAATACGTCCAGGGAGCCCTTGCACAGGCTGTCGAGTTCGTCAATCATTTCGTGATCTTTCTTGACACACGCCACCGCAGCCACGATGCTTCCCGCCGATGTCCCGGAGATGATGCGTGGAAGCAGCTTCAAATCTAGTAAAGTCTTGACCACGCCAATGTGCTTCATGCCGAGGGTCCCGCCGCCGGAGAGAAGCAGTGCCGTCCGTCCAAACGCTTGTCGAGTCTTCTTCATCTCATCATGCATTCGTCCAGCGTCCATGGCGGGGTTGTTGCCTTGGCGACATTCCTCCACAATCGCCACCAACGTCTCCTCCACCACCTCGATATACCGCTCGATGAGTTTCTTTGTGCCGACATAGCTGTGACTGTACAGCGTGACGCTACCCATCCCACCCAGATCTCGCGTCAACGCGGTCCGCAGCAGATGTGACATTTGCTCAAAGTCTCCTTGTTCCCGCGCCTGCTCCAGCTGATGCAGGTTCTCCCGCACCAATTCGAAGTTGTACTCGGAGGACTCATCCTCGTTCCGCCAGTCTTCATTGTGGTCGAGTTCGTCTAAGCGGGCGGCAATCTCCAGATATGTCTCCAACTCGGTCGCGCAATCAAAGCGTAGTCCTAGTAGTTGTCGTTCCTCATCTTCCGGCGAGAGCAGTCCGGTTACCGGCTCCAATGCCTTGCCAACAACCTGATATGTTTGATCCCCCACTCTCACAGCGCAATCCACCCCAGCCCGGACTCGTTTGGCCAGCCCATTGAGCAGACGGCGGACGTTGGGCGGCTTGCCATGACTCGGCAAGACCGTCCCTAGCAGTTGCGCGGGCGGTTGGTAGGACTCCATGCGGCCTGTTGAGCCATGTGCCGGGACGAAGGTCGTGCGATCAGATCAGGTCCAAATCCAGCTCCAGATCAGACTGTGAATCGATATGCGACGATATGTGAAGGGCAAGAGGTCGTGCGACGGAAAGAGACCCAGGAACGTCGAAGCCTAGAGGACGAAGAGGCTCTGGTCAGCATGATGATTATTGCAAGGATCAGGAACGAGGTGAGTTAGGAACGGTAGGTGGTGGAAAGCTTATTGGGCGAGCGAACGCACCGCCTCCGAGCGTCACAGGTGACCAGGAGTCTCAGACCTCGCAGTCCAGTGTGAATCTCCAGTTGGCTGCCTCTATCGCTGGGCCCCCACACCACACCGCGCGCAGTCCGAGGTGCTTCGCGCGCTGGCCGCAAATGATGAAATGACATGTGCCAGCGGAAACTCCAGGCTCACCAGGGACGCGGGTACGCTAGTGCGCACGATGATGATCGCTCGTTTGGACCCGGCAAATCTTCCGGTCGCGTTCGGGACTTGCGGTGATGATGATGATGATATGTTCTTGATGATGATGATATTGTTACTGGGTTACGATTCTGCCCGGAGAGCCGTTGTTGTTGACGTCGATATGGGTGCTGCAAGCAGAGTAGGGTAAATGTAATTGCTGGTGTACAGTTGGCGACGTGAACGGACTAAAAAGCGATCATGCGCAGGACCGGCGATGCCACATGCGATCACATGCTCACAACCAATTCCACTCCGTTCGCCGGCTGACCTTTAATGATAAGTCTCACCGCAATGCGTCTGTAACTTGGGGCAGGGCTTGCCGCTATTTACAGTAATATCCGGATGTTCTACTGTCTCGTCGCTACGGACAAGTTGATCACACTGGAGTCATCCTTACATACATGTTACCTCTACTCGACCTGTACAGTATTTACGAGCGACTTCGCCTAGGTAGGCATTCCAACGCAACACTCGCCCTTACTGTCCTTTTCCTTACCTTCTGTACCGGAAGACAGCACCGTCTAGTCCTCGACTCAGACGCAGCCACGTAGCCACCGACTGGACAGAAGATGGAGGAAAATCTTCATTTAGCGGGACCCGGTGCAGTGTCACATGTCAGCCAGGGACACTCCCTTCCACACCGCAACTGGGACTGGAATCTGGAACCGCAAGCCCGCTCATCCAGACTTACCTTACATGTGTATACGACTTAGGGAGGACTTCCCCTTGCACATCTTGCCTCACTCTTGAACACCTCACAGTACCTTGCTTGATCCCATCTGACCTGACCGGACCTGACCTTACGTGCTGTGCTGCATGTGCACACCGTGGATAGATATCTGCTGTACTATGCCGTGCTGTGCTGTACCGCGCATGCATCTACATCTACACTATATACCGCAACATCCCTGCTCGCCGATTATGCAGCGACGCGGGTCGAATCAGATGATGTGTATCTTGCTGGGTGTCAGGGTTGTATAAGGCCGTAGTACCCGATGCGGATGTTGCACGGTTCTATCTGCGAGGACTGCAGATGCTATACTTCACCTCTACGCCTTGTTTTACCTTACCTTATCTTGCATATCGAGTATGACGGGGAGTCCCTGGCTATAGGTATGGATAAGGAAGGTAAGGTATGTAACTGCTGTGTTGAATTGTGTCATGTCGTCTTTCATAGACCAGAGGCTGGTGTACTTAGGTAAGGTATGTACGGAGTGCGGATACACATGTCTGCCTGCATGTACCTTGCCTTGCTTGCTGGAATTGGTTGAGATCAGCAAGGACAAATTGCGTATAAGCATAATACATGTGTATACGCATAGATCAAATATGCCACTGTAAGGTGTGTTGACAGATTGTGCAATAAGAGCCGAGACTTGCATAGACAGATGGCATGTCTGCATCCCATCCCGTCCAATCCCACTCCATCCCATCCCAATCAATCCCATCCAACCCAAGACAATCCTGATAGCGCCAACTGATCCGGTATACCTGCATCCATCCACATAGCAGGCGGTATGATGTGTCCATCGGCCTCGTTACTCTACCATAACGCCTTATGCATAAGTCATCACAATCCATCATCAATGCCTCATGTCCGTTACATTCCACCATCAGGCGCCGCTTGAACCACCAGAAGGCTCGCACGCAAGCCCGACGCGAGTACACGGTGGGCCATAGCTCCTAGACACTCGTCGGTCGACTGCAAGCCAACAGTATGAGCTACAGATCGCCCGGCGACAATCAAATCGCCACCACGCTTCGGATTTTGCGCGACTTCCTGGTGAGCTCGGGCAAGTGCATCGTCCAGGAGTGAAGATGGTGATTGCGAAGGCTCTGCAGTCTCGAAAAGCACACGAGGCTCTGTCACGCTCTGCTGGAAGAAACTGCGGAGACGAGCGAAGAAAGCCGTGTCGGTCTCGAGTGTGGCAGGGGAGGAATGGCCACCATGCGACTTCGGGACGATCGACTGTGTTGAGGTCCCTTCAACTGCATCGGACGAACTACCGGCCTGTGCAGTAAAGTGTACAATCGTAGCAGTGACTTCAGGACAGTTCGTAGCCAATTGCAGGACGAGACGAAGCGCGACTCGTCCGTCTGCTCGACCGAAAAAGGGCAGAAATATGTGATGGCTGCGGTCGGTGACCGGAAGCGTGACGTTGTCACGGTGGCGGATGCTATGCATGCTGAGTGTGCGCTGTAGTGTTGAAGGACGGCGCTTGAGAGATCCGCTAAAGCCGTTGTCGATGAAGACGGCGGTGTTGCAGGGTGCACTGGCGAGTGCAGCGACCACAAAAGCCGAGTATGCATCATTGGAGAATCGATCGCGGACCGCATCAGAAGATGTTGTCTGGGCTTCACTCATACCGCCAGTCTCACTCCACGGCAAGAGAAGAAGATCCGTCGACTCAGCTTCGGCTTTGGAGACAAGTGTCTCGGCGAAGGAGCTTTCGGGCACGACAGCAACCTCTCCAGAGACTGCAAGATTGTAAAGCTGACCTAGCACGCGGAATGCATTGAGGACAGGGTCGAAATGGGAATACTCGTCCACTTCGCTAACCTTCATGACAGTGGAGCCACGCTCGGTCAAAGTGTTCAGACGTACGGCGTGAACATCGAGAGAGCGAGTTCGCTTCGACACTGGATGTTCAAGAACGTCATCTGGCGTCTTGAGCGTAGGATGTTTGCTCTCCGTGGTCGGATATGATCTGTCACCCAACATGGAGACGAGCGCCAGCAGTGTAGGCATGGAGTCCAGACGCAGGTAAAGCAGTAGGCTCCGCACATTGCCAGACTCCGCCAGTTTCTCTTGAGAGACGTGATCAATATCTGAGGTAGCGTCACTCGTCGGCGCGCCAGTATCCCATTCGATTTCTCCTCGTCTCCATGCTTCCAGTTTCTTCTGATATGCCGGTGGGTAGATCCAAGCGGTCAGCGGTGTCGTCGCGAACGTCGTGACCAATGCCATGACAACCATGATAGTGAAGGTGCGGTTGCTAAGGATATGTGCTTGTAGACCAATGTTCAGCACAATCAGCTCCACCAAGCCTTTGCAACTCATAAGCACGCCGATCGTGGCTGCTTCCTTCCAGACCAATCCGTTGGCTTTGGCGGCTAGTGCTCCGCCCGTGAACTTGGCAAAGAAAGCGACGGCTATGACACCAACGACATACGCCCAAGTGGTACCCGTGTCAAGCAGGCCAAGATTCGTGGATAGTCCAGAAAGTGCAAAGTAAAGTGGCAGGAAGAGGGTGCTGATCAGGTCTTCAATCTTTTCTGTAACTTGAATAGCGAAACGCCCTTCATGGGGGCAGATCAGACCGGCCATGAACGCGCCAAAGATGGGATGAACACCAATCACTCCCGTGAAGAAGGCCGAAGTAAGAGCAATCATGATGGTCAAGACCATGATGGACTGGGAAGGTCCATCTGATAGAGCGTTGTTTCGGCGCAAAATCCAGATGAACGCCGGACGTACGGCAAAGACCAGGAATAGAGCATAGCCGGCGCAAACCAACACGATCCACAGAGCTGTAAGTCCGTTGCCCGCGTTGACGAGTGCCACGCACAATGCCAGCAGAACCCAGCCAATAACATCATTAGCCACACCAGCGCTCAGCACGATGATACCAACTGGTGTCGACAGGAGCTTGAGTTCGGTCAAGATCCGGCAAAGAACTGGGAAAGCAGTGATGGCCTGGAGAATCGTTAGTCATGTGCTCAATATCTCAGATACATGGTTCTTACCATCGCCACACCGATGAACAGTCCATAAGTCCCAAACGAAATTGGCACCGTTCCCTCTTCCGACCCGAATTGATGATACAATCCATACGCAATAGCATAACCCAAACCGAACGGTAAAGCCATACCAGCCGTGCCCACGCTCAGCGCCACTTTCCAGTTACTGGCAGCATAGCGTAGATCCACTTCTAGACCGACCAAGAAGAGAAACAGCACCAATCCCAGATTAGCCACCAGAGTCAAGGTAGGAATGCTTGCCGTAGGGAAGATCGCGTTGGTGAATCCTGGGATCCGGCCCATCACAGACGGTCCGAGCAGAATCCCTCCCACCACCTCTGCTATCACTCGAGGTTGTCGGAGTTTCGAGAGCGGCCAGTGGAGAAGACGGCAGAAAATAATGATAATGCCCGCCTGCGAATCATTCATCGTTAGCTCTCTGCCCAGCAACGACTCAGGACATCTGAACTTGCTTGGATGATGAACAGAATGATGGGATTCTTCGGATCATAATGGCTTGGGTTTCCTCCCTCGAGGATTCCACCTTGAGGAGTGGCGCGTAGTGTGCTGGTGGCGCTGGCAGAAGCCACTGTCTTGGTGACCGTCTCCGTGATCAGCACGCTGACGGTCGACATCTTGGTGTCTCAGCAGCGACGTCGACTGCTGCGGGCCGTTGAGCAAGATACAGAGAAGAAAGCTTCGCTGTGAGTGCAAGAGATGCTAGAAGCAAATTGCAGACACAGAAGCCTTCGTGATATTGAATCGAACGCAAAGCCTCGAAGGCAAACAGTTCGACCGCGCCTAGATCAAGCGAGATGCAGGCAGATCTGTTGTATAAAGCTGCGATATACAAACTCCGGTGGCGTTTTCCGGCTGACCCTCAGCACGCAATCGAGCGCTCGACGAAAGAATAATGTGACCGTCAGTCGTGCTCAGGTCTCAACAGAGATATGTCCCGCAAGCGAAGAAGCCCAGAAACGATGCTAGGCGAGCCATGTTCATCCGATGTGTCCGTGCTCGGCGTCGTCAGAAGAGAAGAGCCAGATAGAGAGAATTGTAAGAGGTAGAGTCGAGTCGTCCCGCATCTAGACCCTTCCGAACCAATTGTCCTGCCCGGCCACGCGACTTCATGGTACGTACACCGCATTGGCATTCTTGGTCTGGCGAGGCTGTACATGTGGCTAGGGTAGATTGCGTTATCAGTGATTTTATGTCGGTGAGGCGCGCCTTGCTCGCGAATACATGCTTAGCGACAGCCAGTTTCGCTACATCTCGAGAAGTAGAATGGTCGATCGGCTGATCAGACAGACGAAGTGCGTGGTGGCGCTGGAACACCATGTTAATCTAGACTTTCTTAGCTTTCACATGCCCGCTAGTAAACTGTAAATGCGCCCGTAGATGCTTACTGTACATCGATAAAATGCTATAATTGATGAATGCTGTTGATTGCTGTGCAGCACATGTGACACGTGTGACGAACGCACGTGGAAAGACGATCACGTTGTTCTGTCAATGCTGGTGAAACATAAATACACGTGTGCTAATGCTCCGCGCCTGATGAGGCTCATGTGGATCAGGAGACCCCGTATAGGTGCAGAAGGTGCTCGTACCGTCTATCAAACAGCTGACTTGTCGCCTACATGCCTAGAAATGCTTCTATACAATGGAACACTACCATCATACGGTGTATCCAGTGAGTGTATCGCCAGACGCAGGACTGGGAGGTAATGTGCCGTTGGCCCATCTTACTGGCTGAGACCCAAGCACAAACTCAAGTGTTCCTCCCGAAGCAAACACATCATGCCATGTCAACCATGCACGATCCCACGACTTGCCGTTGACCTTCAAGCTTTGGACATAGTATGCAGTGTCGGCGTTACCACCTGTGGAGGTGATGTTGAGCGTCTTGCCATCGCCAAGTTTAATGCTCATCTGCTTGAACCAGGGCGATCCGATCAGAAATGTAGTCTGGCCGGTGATCGGGTATAAGCCGATCATGTTCCACAGAATCCACGTCTGCATGGCGCCAGCATCGCTGTTACCGGGAATGCCGCCGGCCGCGGCACTATAGTATATTTTGGCCGCATGTCGAGAGTATTTGACGGAAAGGTCTTGGCGGCCGACGAAGTTAAAGAGATAGGGTGTTGTGAAGGCCGGTTCGTTGCCTGGGTTAAAAATGGTGTTCCCGTATGCGGCGTTGCCACCTTGATAAGCCCCGGGCTCGAAGAACTTTTCTAAGCGCTGCACGAATGTACTCGGCCCTCCACTTAAGGAGATTAGATGATAGATATCGTGGTGAGCATTGAACGAGTACGACCATGGAAGGTCCTCGTAATATGGATCTGACCAATAGCAACCGCCGCACTGTAGAGGGTCGTAGGGATACTCGAAGCTACCGTTAGCAAATCGTGGTACCACGAACCCTGTAAAGTTCAACGAGCTTTGTTTGGCGTTCCAGTGGTTCCTCCAGTTGCGTGACCGGTTCAAATACTTCTCAGCATCGCTGCTGAGATTCAGACTTGAGGCTACTTGATAGAGCGAAAAGTCGTTCACGCTGTACTCAATCGCTCGGGACACTGCGCGAGAGTAGTTGGGTGTGATATAACCATACTCTATCCAATCTGGAAGAGCCCCACGACCCTCTTTTGTCGAGGAGTCAGGAGCGACAGGATCATGGTTGTTAGGTGGCACGACTTCGGCATCGGTCTTGATCGCCGACCACGCATCTTGCCAGTTCACGCCTTGCACTCCCTTGACATACGCATCTGCGAGCACGTTGTCCGCATTCGAGCCGCCTTGTGTCCTGCCGGTATAATGCGAGGACCTAGCATCTGGTAACCAGCTTTCGTGTCGCCAGATATCGACAATCGATCGAATCTGCTCTGCATACGCTTGTGGCTGAAGTATTTGCATGAGCGAGGTCGAGCATCGAAACAGGTCCCAAAAAGTGAAGATGTCGTCGTAGCTGGGTTCTGAGGAAGTCCATAGAGGGGTTTCGCCAGTCCGGTTAGATGGGATGAGCTACTCCATGTCAGCAATTACCCAACCAAGAGGCTCAGCGTACTCGTACCATCATGCCATACATGTACGAGTACAGCTGTGTCAAGACTGTAGTATTCGTCTCGCTCGTTGTTACACGACTAAAGACTTGCTCGTTCCATCTGTCTTGAGCTTTGCTCACAAGACCTGACAGGTTGGCGCCCACTGGAATTTCCGCGTTGACATGCTGACAAGCTCGTTCGGAGGAAATGAAGGAAATGCCGACTCGAGAAGTGACTGTTGTCTGGTTGAATTTATACACACCGCCTTGCCGGTATGTGCTATTCGTGGAAGTCGTCTCGTCGAAAGAGTAAAGATTCGTACCATTGCCAGTGAATGTCCTGCTTTTCACTGCTGGCTCGTCAAAGTAGCCACAAAAGAAGATTTGCCAGTTTGGTGCCAGGTTCCATCCATTATTGTAGATACCGTAGCCAGAATAGCTGCTGTTAGTCGTGCTGAAGTGGCCGCCAGCATATCCTTGACCCCACCCAAGTCCACGGAACGAAGGTAAGACGTGCGAGATGTCAACCACAACGGATTTATCCAGATCATTGCTAGGAAAGGTGTATTGGTACATGCCGGCATGTTCTGTGCCAGCCACCTCGATTGCCACCCCACTTGCGAGTGAGGCTTTGTAGTATCCAAGGTGCGCAGTATCGTTGCGACTACGATTCTGTCCCAGGTCGACCAGCGGATTGGTCACGTTTCCCACCACTGGCATCTGCGAGACGACACCATATTTAGGGGCGCCGCCTGTACCACTCTCATGCATCAAGGAGAAACCATAAATCTTTCCTGATGGCAGATAGCCAGAATATGCATCAGTCTTGCCGGATTCGACATCGGGACCGAGCTTAACCATTGAAAAAGGTGCAGGCACCACGCCCGGAAACATGTTTCCTCCATTTTGAGTGCCGAGACTGCAACAGATTAGATACTGAAGTGATACGCAGGAAGCAGTCATACAAGGGATTCACGTATTTCGTGTAGTCCAATCCAGCATCGCCATGCTGGACAAGTGACAGCAATACCCAGCAGACCCCGAACATAGATATCCGAGCACTCATTCTGCAATGCGGAAATGGAACGAATGTTGTAGATAGACTTGAAATAGTAGGAAAAGTAAAAGTCTTTACGTCCCTACCTGTATAAACCCTCCTGACGTCGCTGTCTCCCACGTTACAGCAGCACGTTTCGCCATGATCTGCTACGAGTAATGTTGCATGCAGAGATCGGCCAGCTCTCCGGATGAACGGCGTAGGATTGTGACGACACGGGTGAAAAGTATTGGCTGTGAGTGCCGAAGGAAAGATGCAGAATGAAAATCAGCGAGCTTCGAGCAGGTGAATGCCCGCCTTACACACGTGATGCCGTCGATGAGAAGGAGTCTGTTGAGACGAGGTCCAGGCCTTCAGTCTGCTGCAGCATAACATACCGTACATGTGCATACTGCATGTCCCGCGTGGTGTGGAGTGGGCGACTGAGGTCGCGACTGGGGAAAGAAAGTGGTACGACACGCGGACGTCCCCCGCTCGCGTGGCCAGCTCCAATCTCGATCTTTGACCGTAAGCCAGTATTTATAGGGGTCCATTGAAATAGTTGCGATAACCTGTCACGCCCCCAGTGTTGCGCCCTCACCTTCAACACTACAATATTGTGCTCTCCACAACAATCACAATCGCCATCAGACCGTCCTTTCAACTTCTATCCTCTCCACACGTGCAAACTTGATAAAAAGAGTTCAAGACAAAACCGCTTCGCAACAACTCCGAAACTTCCTCCTCTCTGCTGCCTGTGCGGCCAGCATCACGACTTCAGGATGGTTTCTGCCAAATCAGTCGCATACTATCTGACCCATCCTCAAGAGCTACGAGCAATCATACAATGGGGAGTCTGGCACAACCCTGTTCACGAGCGTGACGAGAGCTCAGAACCTCCCACTGTAAAAGAATGCTTCAAATACCTCGACCTTACCTCGCGCTCGTTCGCTGCCGTGATCAAAGAGCTACATCCCGAATTGCTTGTCCCCGTCTGCGTGTTCTATCTTGTACTACGAGGTCTGGATACTGTGGAAGATGACATGACGATCGACATTACCCTGAAGGAAGTTATGCTAAGAGACTTCTCCAACACCATCGAGAACCCCAAGTGGACATTCGACGGTAATGGGCCAGCGGAGAAGGACCGCGAATTACTTGTCCACTTCGATTGCGTGGCGACAGAGTACGGCAAGCTTAAGCCTGCGTACCGCGAGGTTGTCAAGGATATCACCAAGCGTATGGGCAATGGCATGGCAGATTATGCAAAGAACGCTGAACACAACGTGCACGGCGTCAAGACAGTCAAGGACTACGAACTTTACTGCCATTACGTTGCTGGACTCGTTGGGGAGGGCTTGACCCGGCTGTTTGTTGAAGCCAAACTTGCCAACCCTATTCTGCTCGAACGATCAGAGCTGGCTGAGTCGATGGGTCAGTTCCTCCAGCAGACCAACATCATCCGTGATATCAAGGAAGACCACGACGATGGACGATATTTCTGGCCGGAGGAGATCTGGAGCAAGCATGTGAACAAATTTGAGGACCTGTTCCTAGCAGAGAACAAGGAGAAAGCACTCAACTGTAGCAGCGAAATGGTGCTCACTGCTCTGCATCGTGCGGAAGACTGCCTCTTCTACATGGCGGGCATTAAAGAACAGAGTGTGTTCAATTTCGTCGCAATACCGCAGACTATGGCGATAGCCACTCTAGAGCTGTGCTTCCGAAACCCTGATCTGTTCAACCGCAGAATCAAGATCACCAAGGGAGCAGCATGCCAACTTATGATGGAGTCAACGCAAAACCTGCAGCTCGTATGCGAAGTTTTCCGACGATTTGCCCGTAAGATCCACCGCAAGAACTCTCCTCGTGATCCGTTGTTCTTGGACATCAGCATCGCGTGCGGAAAAATTGAGAAGTTCATCGAGACCATCTTCCCCACGCAAACAGCACGAACACTGCCTGCTGGTACAGTAGACACAGTGACGGACCCGGAGCAAGAAAAAAAGCGATTAGCAGCAGATGCCGAAGCAAAGACCGATACGATGTGGATCATGGCCGCTGTGTTCGGCAGTCTGATCGTGCTATCGTTGCTCATGGTAAGATCCACTCCGACACGCTTGATTTACGAGTGATTGCTAACATCCTACCTTAGTTCGGCGCAGCATACCTTGCCGGTGCACGATTCGACCTCGCATTCGATGCGATCCGCCAAGGCAACTTCTTCCCACCACAAGACGCAGCCAACAGTGCCGCAAGCAAACTCAGAAGCTCCAGCAGTTCGCTCGTCCACAGCGAGCTGTAATCACGGCCTGTTCGATTCTTTCTTTCTTAGCAGATTTGAGCCTGGTTCGGATATCTGGTATCGATTTCTTGTCAGCACTTTTTCGGCTCGAGCCCGGCGCGCGCAGTCACCAATTACCCTCCAGACTACGACTTCGTACAGTAATATCACGATTGCATAATCATACAAAAGAACAACCCACGTTCTATATCTTCCAACCTTCCGCTGCATCCACATAACAGTGCCTCTACCTCCCCGAATTCACAGACTTTCAAAGCTGAGCTAAGACAAGCCACAAGCTTAGCAGTACGCAAAGCCTTAACTCCCCAAGCGTTCTGCGCAAGCACCGAAAGAACAAGCACTCATGTCAAATTGCAACTCTGCCTTTAGTTCTCTCAATGGCTTTCCAGTTGTGCCGAAGATGTGCTGATATCGAACCCCTGCCTTTCCCACGCATTCATATCACCCCGAAGCTTGAGCAACATGTTGCATATTCGAGCTTATGGATCAGTGTGGGTGGCGGACAATACTGCCCCTTCCTTTTTATCTCCATCATCCCTTTCGTGACATCCTGTGTCTTGCCTTCTGTATGGACCGCAGAAACCGGCTCGCGGGCGCATCTAAGTAACACGAACTTTGTTGCAATGACTGTAGGGTAGGCAGGTCAAAGGCTTGTGCCTGCATCAGGCTGCTGGTAGGTGACATTGATTTGTCGCATGCTAAGGACCACATCTGCGCCAGATCCAAAGCATGGAAGTGGTCTCAGAAGCTGGCACGGGCAGCGCCGTAACGACCATAATACTTTATCTTCGATACAATTGCAAGATACGTACGGATATTTATGCGAGGTTGAAAAGAAGTATTGTAGCAAGCAGTGAATTGAACATCACTTAGTCCTATTAGTGGTTTTACATTGACTTTCTACATAGCATCGTCCAATTCTTCATCAATCGTCAAGGCGACACAGCCTGCTGGCGCTTCTGCTGCTTCCTCTTTGTGCCGGGCTTTCGCTGTCGTTTGGGCGCTTCGAAGTCACTTTCGTCGTCGTCCGATGTGGCTGAAGAAGCTGGTGCAGCAGTCTTGGTTCGTGCAGTAGTCTTGCGCTTGCGGCCTGTAGATGATGGGGCCTCCGGTTCTTCGACGGGAGCAGCAGCATCATTAGGCACCGTCTCACCTTGCTCAACAACGTCGTCGTTGACCGTGAGAGCAGTAGTAGCCTGCTTCTTACCCTTCGCCTTGGCCGCCATTCGTTCCAACGCAGTGCCTAATCGCTTACTGCCTTGCTCCTTTTTGCGGGGCGCAAAGGCGTCCTTACCCGCGGCGCCGACACCGACTCCTCCGCCGAAGAACGCAGTGATGTTGCTCTGGGTGCCCTCGTCTATTCGGCGATTCATGTCGCGGATGACAGGGACGAGCACCTCGTCGGTGCGCTCCTGTGTCCAGCCGATAGTGGCCATGAGGAACGAGCGCAAGGCATCGAGATCAGGCACGCCCCACTGGAATGGTTCCGGGTCGGTGTCGACGTCGGGTTGCTGATATGCGAGGTCGACGCGTGCATCAGGGAACGCTGGAGGGAGCATGAGCTTCAGCGCTTTTTTGCGGAACTTCTTTCGGAACATATTATCCTGGTCCATCTCCTTGGTGATCTGTTGCATCTGCACGCCGTCCAGCCAGGTTTTGAACTCGTTGAGAGTGTGGAACTCGCTCAGAATCTCGAGGGCGGTGACATGGCCGACACCTGTGAGCCCTTCTGTGTAGTCGGACCCGAGAAGGTGCGCGACTTGGATGAGCTTGTCGCGGGTCAGGTCGAATTCTTTCTCCATATCAGAAGTGAGGTAACATTCGACAAACTTCGCTTGGTTAAACATATTCTTGTACACGCGCGTGCCACCGAAGAGAAAGCAATCGCTGTCGTCGGTGACAATGCCATCGACAAGGCCCAGCTTCACTAGCTCAGCGCATTGCGCCTCGGCTTCCATGGGTGCCGTTACATATGGCAAGCCAAAGAGGCGGAGGAGTTGTTGGCATTCAGTGACCATAACGTGGGTGACTTCGTCAGCGTCTCTTCGGTCTTTCTTTTGTTGGTTTCGCAGCTGTTTGAGCTCTTTTTCGTACTCCGCGATGTTCTCGGCATGAGACTTGTTATTGAGACTGCTCGCAAACCGGGCATGCTCTTCTGCTTCCAGAGTCAGGGCTTTCAACATTTCTTGCTCTTCTGGGTCAGAGAAGTCATTGAATTCATCCTCTAAGTCATCAGGAATGAACTCTTCTTGCCGAACAGTCCCGGAGGCTGGGACTGGGACATCCTCAGCGTTAGTTTCCGTAATTTGCGGCGCGGGCTCAACATGGTCCGACATCCCAACATCTTCAAACTCGAGTGATGGTGACCTCGACTTGCGATCTTGCAGGGTTGGACCTCTACTGCCCACCTCAGCCGCCTTACTATCTATGTCTGTAGGCTCTGTGGATGCCCTCCGAATGGAGCCACCTAGAGGTTTTGCAAGCTGTTCGTTAATTTTTTGCGTGGCTGCGTTCTTTTCATTCTCGCTGTCACTCCAATCGATAGCTTCATCATCTGTTTCTGGAGCCATATCCATGGAATCTGGCCGTGGATCCATCGCCTTGGGTGAGTCCTGAGTTTGCTTTTCCATACCCGAGGGCTCATGCAGGACAGGTACATCGGCTACTTCGGACTCATCGTCACTCTCATCTTGTTGGAATGGTCCTCTTTTGCCTCCTTGTCTTTGATCAGGCAAGGCAGATGTTGGTGGCTCAACACGCACAACTTCAGCCATGTCCCCCATTCGAATGGCATTGTCTCTTGGTTTGTCCACCTCTGGTTCGTCATCCACATCTATCACTTCAACATCTTCATCCACCAAGTCTATTACAGTCTGAGGCTTGGTAGTGTCATCTTCGGCATCAAGATCAATGATCTCTCCTCGGTTATGTCTCAGCGTGTCTTCCTCCCGAGATTGGAATTGGTACATTCGCCGCGACGCTTCATCCTTTTCTCTCTCCGCCTTTTCGAACGCTTTCTGGCGATCCATATCTTTCTCCAGGTCGCCGCTGAACCAAGGCGGCAATGGCTCCGCCTTGTCTTTCTTTGCTTCAAGCTCCGTGTTGACGAAGCCTCCTGCAGCCTCTTCGCTACGCTCTTTCATCTTCTTTTTTCCAAGAAGACTTGAGCCAAGATCGAGCTTCTCAAACGGAAGTGGACCTGAGAAACCAGCTTTTCTGGCTATATCAGTTGAGGTGTCTACAGGTTTTGCTTTGGCATTTGAGGCAGAAGCATGAGCTCGCGGCGGAGCTGCTACTTTCCGCTTCCCGCGTCTACTTTCCGCCAATGCAGCCTGTAGGTCCATAGCATCGTCATCACTTGACACTGAATCCGGCCTTGGCACTGGTACGCCGAAGCTCGTAGTCTCGTGACTGTCAGGCGCAGTCTTGTGGGCTCGCTTGTTGAGTTCGTCCGCAATGGCTCTAAAGCTGCCTTTTGGTATAGGTCGTGCTTCTTCCACAGCAGACTGCTGGAAGACATCAAGCATGTCGCTGTCAGACTCTTGTAATTCTCCAGAACCATCAGCTGCATCTGCTTGGCCTTCTTTGCTCAGAGACATGGCAATCGCGCGACGGAGCTCTTCGTCTTCTTCTTCTATGTCACTCTCTTCTCCGAAGAGGCTGCCATGAGCATCGGCATCCTCCCACCCACCTTCCTCTTCACCTTCGCCCTCACCTTCTTCCGCTTCAGATGCCGAAGCATCATTCATAAACAGTGATGTCGGATCTTGCTTCTTAGCTTTCCGCTGTCTGGGTCGCTTGGTTGCACCATATCGACGTGACTTGTATAATGCTTGCCTTTGACGTGTCAGGTCATCTTTCGCACCCGCTATATTCTGTCGCTTGGGCAGTCGGTTCAAACCCTCTATTGGAACATCTTCGAAACCATCGTCTTCGTCTGATTCCTCTTCTTCCTTCGTCATAACTACAGGCTTATCCAAATCGATGGGCTTATCTGCAACATGACCTTCATTGGTCACAACACCAAGAGCCCATCCGCCTTCTACACCATCATTCTTTACCAGCACATACTCTCTTCCTTTCTCTCCAGCCACTCTGCCCATCCCATTGATACCGAAATCGGCTTCTCCGTTTGGATCATTAATGTTCATTAGTCGTTGAGTCAGTTCGTTACGTTCGGCGACTCGCTCTATTTGAAATTTCGAGAACGCCATTCGGTCTGGAAACATGCTGTCCAATTGCTCCTTCGAATGACCCATTCGAAGTCTACTTCTTAACCGTGCAGCGTTCAATATGTTGTATCGATCGGACGCAGGAAGCGAGGTGAAGAACGCCGAGTCATAGTCGATCTTAGAAAAGTCGTATACATTGATATCTTCTCCTGTATCGAATTGGCGTGCGTAAGACTGCAGCTCCTCCAACGACATGACACGCGGGTCGTTTGGCCCTCCCATCTCGGACATGGAGACATCTAGCTCCGGCAAATGATACTGATCGGTCTTCTTGAACTTGCGGCTCTGCTGGCGCTCCTGCGCCGTCATGTGGATCTCGTCGACATATACCAGGTTCTCCGGCACTTCCTCCTCCACCGGTTGACGCCGACCATTCTGTCTATCCCGCTCTTCCTCCTTCCGGCGCTGGTCTTCCTCCTCGGCACGCCGCTGCATCTGCACCGCCAACAAGCGTCCTGCTGTCCGTACAGCATCTTCCCTCCTGCCCTCTCGCCGTCTCTTCCTTCCCATGACCGTCTGTCGCTTGAGCACCGGTGCGCCGCCATCGAACACGAACACCGGCTTGATGCCGAAAAACAGCAACTTACAGATGCGGCGGAAGAAGCCCACGACATGACTGTTGCGTAGCGCATTGCCTTCCTTGTCCCGCACGGCTTTGAGGAACTGGTAGATCCAGATGCTCGCGTCCACCGCGAGACGCTTCCGGTTCAACGTCTCGATCTTGATCGGCCGCGCGCAGGGCTTCACGATCTCCCAAAGACCTGTGACACCCATGTCGCCACGTCCTACCAGCCATCGGCGGAGAAATTGTAGGACTGGAGCTGCAGATGCTTGATGATGTAAGAGTGGGCGAGGTGAAACGCGCAGTCACGTGAGGCGTTCATTGCAGTGAATCTCGGCTGCTTGGATGACTGGGAACCACTTGTGCTGCACTCACCTGCAGTATGTATACATATTGAACGAGCACCGGGTAGGGTATCACGTACAAGCAATTGGCGGACAGGATCAAGCGCTTCTTTGCTCTTGATGCTGTCGATCTTGGAGATACTTGCTTCCAATAAAAGGCTTACGAGTCATGATTAAAGGACTACGATCACATATCATAGTAATGCATTAATACATATCTAGAACCAGCGCCGGCCAGTGCAGCTCGACTAAGCCTTCACATGTAGCATTACGCCCCAAGCACGCCAAAAAGGTAACTGTCAATGGTATATGGTGGTACAAGAAGATGCGTCACAAAGAGTATTCCCACAGGATGTTCCTGCGGGCGAAGAGTGCAGCTCTAGCGGCTTTGAAATGCAATGAGCTGGGAGGCTTATACAGCACGAGCAGCTTGGTGGAGGGCGCCGCTTCAATTCGCGCCTCGCATGAGAAACGTGGCATTGTCGACAAAGCCCGAAACGATGTCCATGGCAGCATTGCGTTGACCTGCATCACGAAGTTTGAGGTGATGGCGGAGTAGTCCGCCGTCCACTTCGAGCTCTAGCTCATATTTGGGCTGGTCCATACCGGGCGTGTCAACTCTTGTGAGGTCGACGGAATAGGCCAGATGTTTGTAGGATAATCTGTCCTTTTTGCGATCCGGAGGCGCGGGCCGACTTTCGTTTGGCGCGATCGTGATGTCGTCTTCGTGCAAGTCCGGACGATCGAGGTTCACCTCCAAGTTCACCGATATGCGGCAGTCGTAGTCGAAGTTTGGATTGAAGATGTGTAGGGATGAGAGCGAGATCTTGACGATACGGGCCGTAGTTTGCCCTGTTTTCGAGTCCGTGGTGACTCGCAGTCGAGGTTCGCGTCCGACACCTCGTCGTTGGAACGCTTGAGGAAGAGCCTGTAGACCTGCCTTCGAAAGAGCACGGAATGAATCAATCTCCCGCGGGTGAGAATGGCGCATTGGGACTCGACCAGGAGCGTGTGATTCTTGTGTGCGTGCATTCAAGTATTCGTTCATCTTCTGGTGTTTCACCTGAGACATTGTTAGCTTTCTTGTACTGATAATCTCTGGTGTTTCGCCAAGATCAATTACCTGGTCCATCCTACTTTCGAAGCGAGTTTGCTGTTCGCTCCATGCCGGGTCTAGCACGCATGCGTTCTTGACAGGTAGCTGTATTCGCTGATCCGAAGCTTTGGCAATGATATGTCCAAACTTGGCTTCGATTTCGATCGCTCCTTCGGCTGGATCATTGCCAACATCATTGAGTAACGCCAACTGACTTTGCAAGAACTCTAAGACCTGTCCATGCAGCTCGATGTAGGGCTGATTCCATTTGAAGGATTTCTCCCACGGACCGTTCATTGCCAAACGTGCTTCTATCAAGTCCATGTCGAGAGGTGGATCTTGTTGCCAAGGGGGAGCGTTAACTTTGGGGGGAGCGTTAACTTTGGGGGGAAGTTGAGTACGCTGTACATGATTCATGACTGGAGCCGGTGGCTTTCCTCCGTCGCCTCCTCCATTGGTAAAGCTTGGCTGCGACTGGATTTGCGCTTGTGTTTGACCTTTACTGAGAGGATTTGTAGGGACCATACGAGCCCATATGGGTGGAGTGATATACTTTCGTTTGGTCTTCTTCGAAACAGGTCCTTCGCGTTTCGTTTCAGGATCATGATCGACATCATCTAGCGGTCTTTTGCTCGGCGTCGCAGGAGGTGGCGGGCGCATGGTAGGCTGAGCGGGTGCAGCTCGCGTCATGTCCGAATCGTAGAGCCCATTCGAGATACCAGCGGGAGGCACCTCAGATGTCGGCGTTAGGAGATGACTCATACCCATTTTTTGAGTGTGGTGATGTTGAACCAAAGGGGCGCTGCCAATATTATTTACAGACATCGGACCAGGGGTCGAGTTCGCTGTAGAGTGCGCATGCAGTAATGGTGGCGGTGCTGATGCTGCGCATGAAAGCTGTTGAGCAGCCACGTCTGCTCGAGACACCGGTGACACAACCTGTTGCTCTGATTGCATGTGAGTTCGCCTGTGATCCAGCCCTTCTGAAGCAGGCACGGCGCTCGATGGCCTAGCGCTTTGACTGATCTGGGTTTCTTGCTGGCTTGCGTGGCGCGAAAGTGACGGATGTGGCGGAACTCTGGTCTTCGGGCTGACAGACACACTACGTTCGCGATCCAGATGAGCAAGGTAGTCACTCGTTCGTCGTGAAACCTGCGGAGACTGCCGGCTCACAGCGTTGGGCGCATCGACGAGGTTCCCAATACTCGGATGATGCTGTGCAGGTGACGCGATATTCATACTGCTTGATGCGCCCGACAGTGTCCTTGAGTGAAAGGGACTGTGAATGTCGTGGTGACTGCTATGATTCGATGTTCGGTGGTAGTGAACCGAAGGTGGTCCCAATGGAGTGCTTGGCTGAGACTGGTGGGGCGGTGGCTGCGTCGGCGGAAGCGAATGGCCGGGGATGTATGACAGGGGACTTTGACGTACTGAGTGCGGAGTCTGGCTGTGTACTGAAGATGGAGTCGGAGAGTGAGATGAACTATGCTGAAGTGCAGGCGGTAGACCTGAAGCATAATTCGAGGGTGAAGGATGCGGATGAGCATAGGATCCATGGCTCAATGGTCGAGGTCCAGGAGTTGTGGCCGAGTGAGGATCTTGAGGCTTTTGCTGTGCAGACGCGAACGATGCTGGACTCTGCGAAAGCTGTTGTTGGGTGGCATGTGATTGGTATTGTTGCTGCTGCTGAGACTGGGGAAAATATGATTGTTGCGACCCGCTGCCGCCACGATTGGGCGTTTGCAATGGGGTAAGACCCTGCTGTAGCAAAGTAGGGGGATGGTGATTGGGTCCATGGGAATGTGACGTCTCGAAATCCTTTTGATTATATGCAGAATGTCCGTGGTATCCAGGCACAGGCGCGGGAACTCCATTGCGAGATGCTGGAGTGGGTACGACATGTGAAGACGCCGTTTGTTTGGACGGTGCAGCTGCCGGGCCACTATTAAGCATAGAAGACAAATCCATGCTATTTCATGCCCTCTCCATTCACTTGCGACCAGCCCTCCAGACTGGCTTGTGACCCTCTACTCCAGGAAGAGTGCGACCTTGGCCAAACCCCTCCACCAGCGCATTCGTCCTACTTGGCCAGATTGTGTCACCAGCAAATCCGGCCGATTCAGACGCATGCGCTCATGGATGGCCGTTTCTGTCCAGTATATCGAAGTGTCTCTATTGCCACTCCCTTCACTTCTGCTCTTCCTATCCGGCTCCTGTGATTGATTGTCCCTTTGCGTAGTCTACAAGTCTCCGCCTTGTAGCCCAACGCGCGCGACTGCAATTTTCGCTTGGGTACGTCCTATGGTCCTGCAGTCGACACTGGCAGAAACGTCGACGATGGATCCTATTATATCAGCGGTTGGGCGGGGGTATAATGCTTGCGGTGATGATGGTGCTGCGGCGTCGCTGTTCATGGCAGACGTTTGAACGCCAAGAATTGAAGCACTGCGGCGATCAAAGGGGGAAAAGAGAGCACATGTACAAACAGTTTAGGTGCAAAGATGCGGTCTACAACATATAGGAGGGTTGCCAGTGTTTATCAAGATCAAGAAGAGGTATTGTATAACCGCTTTGGCTTGTGTCCATGTATGTTCTGTTCAGTATCAATTATCTGCCATGCTATACACGGCTTTAGAGCCGTCACCAAGAATCATAGTAGGGCGGATGTTTCCTTAGAATAAACCCTCTAGCCAGCGGCGGGAGTCGCTGCCGCTCGCTAGCCTCGCATGTCCGATGATGCGCGTCCGAGAGCTGCCTCAGTCACATCAGTACTTGTGCCTCAGTGCTATCGAACACCTCACGAGGGCAAACACCACATCACCTCCATCCATTTCAACGGCTACCACGCCATCTTCCAACACAGTCCTTCCAGCCCAGAGCATCACCGCCTCAAAATCATTGCACACACCAAGCACGACCGGGTCCCTTGTGGTTCCACGCCACGTCCCATCATCGCAGCAGCGACTTTCGCGGGTCAACGACACCTGCTTTGGCTTCCACTCCATTTGCGTTGCAGCTAGATTCTCAAGAAGAGGACAAGAATCAGGATGGTTGGCCTTACGTCCGCGGCTGGTATTGTGGCCTTCCTCTCCGAGCCAGACCCGGCATTGCAAGCATATGCACTGGACAAATTGAACGATGAGATCGAGAGCATTTGGCCAGAGGTGACTGCCTCTATCGGAACAATGTAAGTAACTCCCACTCCGTTGAATGTCATCATGGACCTCAGCGGGCTCAGACATCAATCATCGATCCATTGTGCTGTATTGTGAAGAGACGAGGCCTGTTGTTTTTGCGATGGCGATGCTCACACATTCCTCACAGAGAAGCGTTGTACGAAGACAAGTCCTTCCCGCAGCGCGAGCTTGCTGCCCTCGTCCTCTCCAAAGTCTATTACCAGCTTCAAGAGTACGATGAGTCCATGGTCTTTGCCTTGGGTGCTGGCAAACACTTCAACCTTGAAGAGTCTGGAGAATATGAAGAGACCATTGTTGCCAAATGCATTGACACCTACATATCGCTATGCGTCTTGCATAACCCGCCGGCTCAGTCATCGCAGATGCGAGGAGCGTCTGCTGAGTTTCAGCGTGATGGCCAGTCTTCTCAGGTCAACATCGCATCACCTACAACGCCATTTTCACAAGCAGCACTTCCATCCAAGTCGCTGTTGTCGCGTGAGGAGCACGAAACTGCTTGGGATCCTTCAGTCCCTGGCGGTGGAAACGCCAGCATTCCGGGCGCACATCCGAATCCTATGACGCTTTCCCCGGCCGTCCAAAAGAATCTACGGACGATAATCAGCAGGCTGTTCGAAAGCTGCTACGAGGTTGGGGCTTACAAGCAAGTGGTCGGAATCGCGGTTGAGGCTCGGAACATGAGTACGTTGAGAGAAGCCATCTTGAGATCAAGTCAAGAAGCGAAGAGCAAGGGCAAGAAGGCCTCAGCAAGCACTACATCAACGGAGGAGCTTATGGAATATGTTCTCGACATCTGTATGAATGTGGTGCAAGAGCGTGGACTTCGCAACGAGATCCTAAAGATGATTCTGGAGCTTTTGAGTGACATCCCAAACCCGGACTATTTCGCGATTGCTCGCTGTGTAATCTATCTTGATCAGCACACCATGGCATCGGACTTGGTCCGATCACTGGTGAAAAAGGGTGATGGCAAATCGCTTGCTGTGGCATACCAATTGTCGTTTGACCTCTACGAGAATGGAACACAAGAGTTCCTGCAAAAGGTCATGGAAGAACTGCCGGAGACTGATGACGCCGAGCAGCTGGATGCCACAAAATCTACCAGCGATGCTGTGCAGCCGTCGACACCACGTGCTAATGAAGACGAGAATGCGGCTGAATCGGATCAGCTTTTGTCAGAACTTCAAGACAGTGCTGGTGCACCCGCCACATCCACGATTGTGACATCAAGAGTTAAGCCAAGTGCCGAGTCCGAAGAGGCGAAGAAAGCTTATACCTTAATTCGAAGTATCCTCAGGGGCACAAAGAGCATCGAGCTCAACCTCGAATTCTTGTTTCGCAGCAGCCATTCTGACAAGGCTGTACTGAACAAAATCCGAGATTCGCTAGAAGCTCGGAACAGTATCTTCCACACCTCTGTCACATTCGCAAATGCCTTTATGAACGCTGGAACCACGATTGACAGCTTTTTCCGGGAAAATCTCGAGTGGCTTGGGAAAGCGGTTAACTGGTCCAAATTCACCGCGACCGCTGCGTTAGGCGTGATCCATCGAGGCAATCTCAGTCAGGGTCAAAAGCTTCTGGAACCCTACCTCCCCAAAGAAAATGGTGCCGCAACCTCCGGCAGTACGTACAGCCAAGGTGGTTCTTTGTACGCACTGGGTCTCATCTACACGAACCATGGAACACATGTCCTGGATTACCTCCGAACACAGTTCAAGGCGACGCAAGAAGAGGTTGTACAACATGGTGGAGCGCTTGGGCTTGGTGTTGCTGGCATGGCTACTGGCTCTGAGGAAATCTACGAGGAACTCAAGAACGTACTATACCAGGATTCCGCCATAAACGGTGAAGCTGTTGGTCTAGCGATGGGCCTTGTCATGCTTGGAACTGGCAACGTGAAAGCGCTGGAAGACATGATCCAATATGCACATGATACCCAGCACGAGAAAGGCGTTCGTGGCCTGGCGATGGGCATGGCACTGATTATGTATGCGAGACAAGAGGCTGCCGATGAGCTGATCAATGGGCTGCTCGAAGATGCTGATCCAGCATTGAGGTATGGTGGTATTATGACTATTGCGCTCGCGTACTGCGGCAGCGGCAGCAACAAAGCAGTACGGAAACTACTCCATGTCGCTGTTAGCGACGTCAGCGACGATGTCCGACGAATCGCGGTGATGGGCTTAGGCTTTGTCCTCTTCCGAAAGCCAGGCAGTGTTCCTCGTATGGTTGAGCTGCTGTCCGAGTCATACAACCCCCATGTGCGTTACGGTGCCACCATGGCGCTCGGCATTGCATGCGCTGGCACTGGCTTAGACGAGGCAATTGATCTCCTCGAGCCGATGACGAAAGACACGGTCGATTTTGTCAGGCAGGGTGCTTTGATTGCGCTGGCCATGATCATGGTACAGCAGAACGATGCAATGAACCCCAAAGTCAGCGCGATCCGGAAACAACTACAGAAGGCCATCGGTGATCGACATGAAGATGCCATGGCAAAGTTTGGCTGTGCACTCGCTCTCGGCATCATTGATGCTGGTGGCCGCAACTGCACCATCGGTCTTCAGACACAGACCGGAAACCTCAACATGGCAGCTATCGTTGGCATGGCCGTCTTCACTCAATACTGGTATTGGTTTCCTTTGACTCACTTCCTAGCATTATCCTTCACACCTACAGCTATCATTGGTGTGGACCAGGATTTGGAAGTCCCGAGCTTCAAGTTCCATAGCGACACTCGCCCTAGCATGTTTGATTACCCGCCAGAGCAGGAGGTGAAGACAGAAGAGGCACCAGAGAAGGTGAAGACTGCAGTATTGTCTACCACCGCACAAGCAAAACGACGAAAGCTTGCCAAGGATAGACAAAACAAATCCGATGGCATGGACATCGAACCCACTTCCGCCACACCAAAGCCGGATACCGAAGATGACAAGATGGACACTGATGACGGCCTCGAAACCAAGACGGGAGATGAGAAGGACGGAGAGAAGGACAATCTCAAGAAGCGGATTGAGAAGGAGAAAGTCGGCTACGACCTTGAGAACATGAAACGTGTCCTTCCTGCGCAAATCAAGTACATCAGCTTCGCGGCGGATGGACGATATCAGCCGGTCAAGAAGGTAAGAAATAACCAGGGTCCCACATGGCTTGAACATCTGCTAACAATGTCGAAACAGCCTACCGGCGGTGTAATCCTTCTCCATGACACCAAGAGCTCTGAGCCGAAGTCTCTTCTTGAGCTCAAAGCACGTAAGAAGACCGCCGCTCCAGCTCCAGGTGCAGGAAACAGTGTAGGCACGGCATCAAGGGATATCAACATGGCTGACTTCGCTCCTGTTGTCGGCGGAGGCGCTGCTGCCGCAGCTGGAGTACTCACGGCTGTAGACGAAGACGAGGATGGTGAGGAAGCACCTCTGCCTGACGAATTCGAGGTCGACGATGATGATGACGAGGAGGACGAAGAGGCGGATGATGACGAGTAGGATTGTACAAGAAATCAGCTTTCGCGTGGCAAGAGCGCTTTGCAACCGAAGGCCACAAGTCACATGTATTCGTAGACTAGACTTGCAACTTGCTACATCTTGTAACAGGAACATTCACATCATGACGGCCGCCGAGGAACAGTCAAGCGCAACAATCCATGGTTCTGTTCTGAGTAACATACTACAGGCAAGTGACGCATCGTGTTCAGACCGTGTTACCAAAATCGCCTCGGCCAGGCGGAACCACACACGCACATCACGTAGGTATGTAGTCAGGACGCTTGGACTTACCGTGGTGACAGGGACACAAGAACGCTGTAGCAAGCAGGCGAGCTGTTCGTGCAACCGGCTGCTTGCGTTTCGTGCTCGGCGCTGCACCAGAAACCAGGGTTCCGACATGGCAAACATGGAATGCTGGTTTTAATGGCCATAGGACGCAATGTACCGCTGTCCATTTGCAGCGATTGTCGCTGCGTACGGTTCCAATGAATTGCTCCGTATGCTGTATGGTTAGGAGAAACGTCGGTTCTCGGCTTGTCTTGGCAGCTGTTCCGACTGCATCTCATCAACGTCGTCCTAGTAACATACCTGTCTCATGCGTCTTCTTCGTTCAGCAACACTCCGAACACGGGATCACTGCTTAATGCTTTCGAAGATTATTGACCCGTCACGTAGCAATGACTCTGAGTACCAGTTGGATGCAGTCCTGGTGTCGACATGACGATGAAAACCCAATCAGCCCGCAGACCGGCGTGGAAGTCGTAAATTTGTCTGTGCTACACGGCATAGATTTCAATTACCCGGGCCCGTATCATGCGCGAATGATCAGACAGCTTAACCGAGCGCGGTATGTGAGGTCAAGCTTGTTGTCATCGAGGACTCCGTGGTAAATTTAGCATTATTCCGCTGCTTCATGGAGGTTCAGTGATCGAAGACTTTTCGGCTGGATCTACTTCTGGTTCAATACTCTCAGCCTCTGCTACGTTGATCGGAACCGTACGATACGACTGAGCCTTCTCGAAGCATTCGCTGGAGCGCCTGTTTGCGTAGGGGTAATGGATCCCGACACGACAATGCTTTTTCGAAATTGTTCTTTGCGAATCGGTAAGCACTCGAGGTATGGGTACGTTGTCTTCTGCTTCCCAGCATGAAAATCTGTAACCCATTCCAGCCATCATGGGGATTGATGTCTAGTTGAGAAGTATGGTTTGGATTTCAGGTTTGTGGTCTTGTAAACTGTCAGCGAGTCGGAGCCGAAGTTTCTATTTTCACGGCTGTCACAAGCTTCTTCACGTTCACTCTCGTGGCCAACCCCTCCAGATCACATGCTTGCTCAACATGTTGTGCTAGGCTCACTGCCCTGCTCTACGAACGCTGTCTCGCGTGTCATACACCTCTTTTGAACTCACTCGACATTCAGAGAGTCTTACCTGAGCTGTCCTCGACATGGTCGCGGACCCGTCAACGACCAGCCCGGAGCAGACGTCTTGGAAACGCAATTTGTCACATCCTGTGTTCACTCGACCATCACAATTGTGCGGCAGAATCTGGTGTTCTAGCAATGAGAACTCCTCCTCTCTCGGTCATCCTCGGATGGCCGAAGGCTGACTACGACAATCCTGTCACCAGAGGCTCAGCATTACTGATAACCAATATCGTCTTCATCAGCTTGGTATTGATTGCTGTCGTCGGTCGCTTATATTCCCGCATTGTGGTGAACAGATGGTATGGCATCGACGACACCATGATGGCGTTTGCTCTGGTATGTCGTTCTCCTGAAGTCGAGCCTCACAGTCATGAAGCTAATCGAGTGTTGTAGCTCTTCACAATCGGCCTCAACACTTCCGTGATTTTGGCCAATCGGTACTACTGCTGGGACAGGCATGTCTGGGACATCCCACTGGATATGTTACCAAGTGCCAACATCATCGCTATGGTCGCCAAGCTGATGTTCACGCTTGCTTCCACCTTCACACGCTTGTCACTGATCAGCTTTTATTATCGGTTGGTCAAGGACAGTGGTCGTCAGGGATATAAAATGGTTCTGCACGCCAGTGTGGTTTTTGTCATCGCTGTGTGCATCACGTTCATTTTCCAGACCATCTTCATCTGCACGTATGTATTCCATTATGTCAATTGTTTAGGCATATCTGACATCAGTCTTCTAGGCCAGTGCAAGCTTACTGGGATGTCTATCTCTCCGAGACCGGGCATTGTCTAGACGAGGGAACCATCACTCTCAGCGCCGGTATCATCAATTGCGTTGCCGATCTCCTGACGACTATCTTGCCAATCCCAGTCATCGTCAAGCTCCAAATGCCGCTCAAGCAACGGTGGGGTGTCTGCATTTTACTTTGCCTTGGTTTCATGGTGACCATCGCTGGTGTCGTGCGGACATACTACATCTGGAAGAGTCTCGTACAGAGTTGGGATGAGTCGTGGTACTCCTATCCTTTATGGATATGCGCGACCGTGGAGATCGACCTTGCTGTCGTGAGTGAACCATATTCCACCATGAAATTGATACGTTCCAGCTGACTCCAGCAATTCAGATTTGTGCCTGTGCGCCAGCATGGAAATCTCTCCTGCAGCACCCCATCACGCTCATCTCTTCACGATTGTCACTCAAGCTATCGTCGCTGCGGTCACCGCAAAGCTCGCAACGAGCTTCTTCCAACACCAGCCGCTCTCTGGCCTTTAACCCTCTTCGTAGCCTACCTTGGTTCCAAGTGACACGACTAGGATTTGAGAAGGAAGAAGATCGATGTGATCAGGGTTCCGCATCATGTCTGCATGGTGTGGACGTTGAGAAGAATACAATTTCTTGCCTAGCTCAATCATCTCTTACACCACAGCTCGACCTCGAAGATCAGGATCGACATCTTCTCGGCCATACCGACCAGAATGCGATTGGAGCGATTGCTCCACTACAGATCATCAAGCGACAGAGCATCGAGCAGAAAAGTGCGTATGCAAGCCCACACAGCGGCTCAGTCCAGGACAATGCCACTGGGGTGAGGATGCCTGTGTTGTGGTCGGAGGCAAGCTGGTGAGCGCAAGCTGGAAACTTTTACAAGCCTCTGGGTAATTGTGCAAACGGTATATGCTTTGATGCAACGTCCTCTTCGCGGTCCCTAACCGGATCTTTTCCAACTTGTGTAGCTGTCGTTGCTACGGAACAGCAATAGACTTGGTTTGGGAGACTGAAGGTAACCTATTTCAAAATAAACACGGTTTTGTGAATTGAAAAGTTGCACTGATAGAGTCGTGTCATAGGATTTCCGACACGTATTCAAGGTAGATTTGTCCATTCCCCAAAAAGGGGTAATGCTGCTGGGCAACGTGATGACCCTGGGAAACAAAGTTAACAATGCTTCAATAACATGCGATCCCTATTAACACATCCCCATCCTTCCGTTAAACATAAGCGAAAGATGTAGTGGCAACGTATCAATGATGAACTTTTGGAGTCGCATCTCGATTCAATGTGAGATCTACAAACAAGGCAAGAATGTTGAGGTTTCAAAGGTTCTACGCTGCGCATGTGAAGGTAGTATCACATCAAATGACCGGTATCACAGCTGATGGAAAGCATTCACAGGATAGCCGTATCGGTACCATATTGGGTTGGTCTCCATCAATAGAGCAATGGACTCCGTTGTCTATATAGCCTACTTAGCTCCCACCCGGTCGTTTCTGACCTGTACGCGTCAATTGCTTTTACATCTTCCACCACCCTCCACCCTGTGATCAAATGGTCAACCCGGATGTCTTTTTCATCCTGACAGCTGCCGACCTCGATCACAAGGCAGCTAATGCTTTCCGCTTCCGGCACAATCGAGAATGGTTCTGCAGTACAGTCAACACAGACACAGAAAACTCTCCTGCCTTGATCGAGGATCGCGAGCATACTGAAGACTCAAAAACCAACAATGCCGAAGTGGGCGGGATAATCGTGGAACAGCTCGTGGTCACGTTCTCAGAGATATTCTACCTTGCCGAAGATGACAATTTCGCAGGAGGACTGCGGTTTGGGACAGACCGGCAGTCATCCCATATTCTGCTTGGCCTGCCTGGTGCAAACGGCATCAGTGCACAGCAGTACACCATCTCGGTGGACAACGAACTTCGCGTTTGGTTGCGGGACTATCATTCCAGATATGGCACGTCGGTAGCGTGCAACGGTCAGGGCCGCCAAGTACGATTGAGGGAGCATTGGATACTAGCGGGGCCGGCGGGCACAGGAGATCTGCTGAAAGAAGTCGTTATCGATGCTGGGGGTCTTGCGTTCAAGATAGAGATCCCCAATCACGCAACAGCAACGCGGTCATATGTGCAGAACTTGCGGCAGTTCGTCAGCTTGTGCGCAGGCTCTACAGATTTGGTCAACGACAAACCTGATATGGATGAAAGACAAGACTTACATGTTGAGAACACCACAACGACACAACCACCAAGCCGAGTATCAACGCCTGAGAACGGACTCGTTTACTATGACGATGGTTTGATTGGAGAGACCGTATACGCTCACGTTCGCCGGCTCGTATTGGCATGTACTGGGCAATACTATGCCGCCAAAACTTTCCCACGGTCGAAGCACATATACGTACTGGATGAAAAGCCATGGCTTGCATCGATTCGCACGCAGTTCGCGTTGATGAAGACGAACCGACATGTAAGTAAACTATGGTCACAATATAGGTGTACGACAACTGACAGAGAGATTAGCCAAACATTTTAGAGGCTTTCGAGCTTCGGGAAACTCCCGACCCTTCGATCATAATGGCTTACTATGCAGACGGAGCTATCATGAATGCGGCAAGCATCAATGAGGCAACATATATGACTTTCTTCGGGCAGCTGCTCGACGGACTCAAACACCTCCACCAAAACGGAATCGTACACAGGGATTTGAAGCCGGACAATTTCCTGGTCAGACTTGAACCCATTCCTAAAATCGTCATCGCAGACTTTGGTATTTCCAAAATCGTTTCAGAGGCCGAGTTACTCACAGGATTTGCTGGAACGGTCAGATATATGGCGCCGGAAGTATTTCCCAAGATCGGAGGCGGGTACGGCGTCTTAGCTGACGTATGGTCATTGGGAGTGATCGTCGCCGAAGAGTGGTACAATGTTCCGGACACGCCAGACAGGGCTGTATTTCATCAGCATGAGGGCCCTACCTGGCGTCATATGGTTTCCAAATGGCACATGCGGCTTGTCGAATACCTGCATGAGCAAGATGATAGCCGCCTGCTTTGCATACTGCATGGCATGATCGAGATCGACGTCCCCAATCGGTGGAGCGCAAGCAAATGCCTCGACCATGGGCTTACCTGTGGCTTGTTCAGGAAGAGGAAGGCTGATGGCCTCATCGCAAGTGTGGATGACTCAATCGACACTGCTCCGTCCACCGAAGTGCAAGATAGTGTTGGAAAGTATCCCGTGGTGGTTTTAGCGGCCTCGGACCTGTAGAGTAGATAGTGTCATTACTCAATATGTACATTCTTTCCAGTCTACAATCGACCGAGGGCAGTCTCTAGATGTATTGAAGCTTCTCTCCCATCATTGTATCTTTCACTCTCCAGTCGGATCAATCTAGAACACCAGGCCCCTACCCTCTGCATACTCTACTTTCTCTGCGTTGCTCTCCCAGAAATCCGCCATAGCATCAACGCACTCCCTTGGTTTGGTCACAGCAAGGTCGTGACCAGCATCGATGCGCTCGACGATAACATGCTTGGAACCAAGGAGGTGCACAGCATCTTGTTCCACTTCATCAGGCACGATGAGACCGTCCTCCTCGCCAAGCAAGATGAGGACTTTCCGCTCGTTGAAAGCGGTGAACTCGTCGAGCTGGTTATTGCCAATGATCCGCCAGCGATCATCAAAGGCTGGCGCTGTGATCGGTCCGTACTTGATACTGGACACAAAGGAAGGAAGGAATCCTCGATGAGTTTGTATTTCCCAAGCAGTGGCCTTGGTTACGGTGATAGCCGGATGGTCTCGAAACAGTTTGAGCTCGCCACTTGCCGTTGGTTTGGCATTTGCGCTAGCAGGCACTTCTGAGGCAGCAATACCGCCTTGCGGAGCCGATGATGTTTCGCTGGTGCCCTTTGTGCCGACTCCGGCGACCTTTCCAACACCTCCAGCGCCCAGTCTGCGGCCGATGAGGAAGTGGACTAGTGACTCTGGAAACAGTCCACTGTACACGAACTTGTTCAACATGCTGATGCGCCATGGCCGCATGATTCCAGCTGGTGCAATAAGAATCAGAGATGCGACCATGCGAGGAAAGTAGCTTGCAAATCCTGCTGCAATACCGCCTCCAAGACTGTAGCCCAGGAGCGTGAAACGCTGCCATGCCAATTCAGACGAACTCAACACAAGTAAAATTTGAGTGCAAAACAGCGGTAGATCCTGTTTGTAATGATCTGGATCGGGTGCGTCGCTATACCCACGTCCGAAAAGATCAAAGAGCATGACGCGACAACCCTGAGATTCAACAAGATGCTGTGCCATACCTGCAAGAGCGATGCAAGGCGTGCTGATGCCATGGACAAGCAGAACTTTACGCCCTGTACTCGGACCCCATTCATACACCCGGATGGTACCGTAGGGAGTACTGACATCCCGACTTCCTGGTAGAGCATTTGATGGATAGGCGAGGGTAGACTCCAATTCTGTCGAGGGTCTTGGAGGCCGTGGCGCTGGATATATGGTAGGATTGTGAAAATGTTGACGGTCAAAAATCGTGTGAAAGATCCGCAGAGTCGGTATAAGTACAGACGATATCAAGAGCGGTGCTGTCAAAGCAATATAAAGGTTTCGTGGGTCTTGAAGATCGACCTCGCGGACGAGGTCCTGAAAGCGGTCCATGTCGGTTTCCCAATGTAGCACTCCTGAGCTGCGACAACGCTAACCTGACGTCCTCTTTCTCTTGCCACGAAGAAAGGGAAATGTGTATTCAAGGCATTACTTGACCGGCGTAGATGGGTGCAGAGTGCGAATGGCAACTACAGGAGAACGTGAGGTTGAACATCGTCAATGCGCGATTAGCCTCGGTTGGTCTCGATCCGGAAAAGCGTTTACTCTATCGTAGCACCACTGGACTAGGTCGCCTAAAGGACTTCCCACAGGTAAAGAGGCCATGTACATATAACACTATGTCTTGCTACGTAAAGTGATCCCAGCCGGCCAGCAGCTGGGCTTTTGCATTCATTAACAGTGTTCACGTCAGTCGGGCTAATACCGCCAGTCATGATCATTCCACCTGCAAAGCGTCCTCAAAGTTCAAATTCTCGCTCTGGTGCCAGGTCGTCCTCCATATCGCCCCCTTTCAAAAGTCTGGTCATTTTCTCATCGCTGAGTGTGAACATCGCTTCAAGCTCGGCCTCACTGTAAAGATCAAAGCCTGAACTCCACTGCACATCTGCCCTGTCATCAGCACTGTTGACAACGTGTGTGCTTCCTGGGCTATCCTGCAGGATGATGGGATTGTCACGGGAGCCCTCAGCACTGCCAGCATCACTTGGGCCGTCCTCCATAGGAACGGATGAGTCATTGGAGCCGTCTTCATGCTCTGAGAAGACGGGAAGCTTCATCCATTTCTTTTCCGTGGGTCTTTTGCTTTTTACTTCTTGACCTTGGTACACACGCTTGTCATAGTGGTGTCTGATCGCCTCGAGCACTCTATTCAAGTCTTCTGCCTCCATGCCCAGGTATGTTCTGCTCAGGGACGGATCTATAGGACCGCTGAACGCTCGACGGCTGATTGCGTTTGTCTGTGCACTTTGTATCACATGATATGCCAGTCTCATGAACGAGAGGACCTTGCGTCCTCGAAGTCCTTGATAGGTGGCTGGGAACGACGGAGGCCATGCTTCTCGTACGTCGGTGACCAGGTCCATATCTATGTCACCGAAGCGAACGTACTTCGCGATGAATCCCATGGTGACATGGGCTCGCTTGGCGTTAAGCGAATTACCAACTGAGTCTCGGCAGCCAAATGAATCCTACGCGGAATGACATGTTAGCACACTGAGAGTTGCCAACAGCAACACGTCGAGCGCCAGGCACTGAGCAGTAAAGAACGCCTTTGGGCGTGACAGGGAATTCAGCTAGTCTTCAGTGGTTTGAAGTGAAACATGGCAGCAATGCTTACCTTCTGCAAACGAACATAGCGCTCGAAGTGTTTGGACACGCCATCTGTCTCATTCAGCCAAACCCAAAGCTCGTCGTTTGAGCGCATATTAAGATAACCGGCGACCCTCGGTGCCGCCGCGGGAAAGTGAAAATCCGCGATCAATCGGACGCCAAATCCGCCTTTGACACCTGGATGATACGCGCCCCGTTGCTTCAGCTCGTCTGTAACCTCTTTCTTCTCTTCGGCAAAGACCAATTGATTCATCTGCCAGGCTTGCTCGATGGACTCAGCATCGCTCCAATTGGGCGTGACGAGCCTCGCTTGAAATGGTTCAATTGGTTCCCCCGGGCCTTCGTCGCTCAGGTCGCGTACATGCTTCCTCGTAACTCTAGAATTGTCAGGGCTATAGTGATCGTTGTCGTATTGTTGTCTCTCTTTACCCTTTCCCTTGTCCATCGCGGCAGGGGAGCCCGGAGGATCCATTGTGTCTTCTTAATATTGCCGACCTCAGGTGCTGTAGACTTGGTGAAAACACAATATTAAGTCTGTCGAAAGCGTGCAAGGAGGAACACAATCGCGTAGCAATGGCCGATGTATATGGTCGGTGACCTGCTTCGGTAGAGGGCTTGTTGGGTAGGCGCTGGTCAAAATGCCAAAATGAGCCTGGGTCGAAGGCCTATATAGTGGCACGATAATTCTGCGTTTGTGAAGTATAAGCTTGGTGCTACCCTTTTGCTGTAGAATCGTGATGTGATAACTCGTGGCTGCTGTATGGTTCATACTGGCAGCACATCATGTGCCGTGAGCATTGTCCGTATGTCTCGCAAGTCCCACGACGTTCATAAATGGTACTCGTGCATGACGACCGTAGAATAGATATCTTGAAGTTGAGGTTGTATCTGACAAGACATTAGTACTGTAAGTGACCAAAATCACCACACAGACCACTGATGACATGCGTCCCTAGCAGTCTTACTGGTGAGAAATGAAGAGACTTGTAGAGTTGAGGTGCTGCTATCATACAGATCGCTACATATTGGGTATCGTAAAGCACAAACGAAAAGGGGTATATATCCGAAGGGCCAAGTTCGGAAACAGGAGGCCAAATAGTGCGAACCAGATCGATGCCGCAGCGATCCAGATGCCAACGCAAACCACCAGAAGCTTCGTGATCCCAGACTGTACAGTGCGTCTCATCGTGATCCGCTTTCACGTTTGTCGACTTCTATTCCGGAATCACGGTCTCCTCCTTCACTACTCCCAAAGCTGGGTCGGCCCACACCTTGCCATACCTGAAGAAGTCCATGTGCGCTCTCCATATCGTCAGGGACACTGTCAGTCCCCAGTAAAGTTTCATCCTGAATCTCGTTGACTTCGATTTCTTCGTCTTCGTGTGCCATGTTCAAGACTCTGCCACCTAGCTTGACATCCGACACACGGACATGATATTGCAGTGCTTTCTTGCCTTCATTGATCATTTCCTCCGTTGCGTACATACATCTCTTGATGGTCTGGTTCATCATCTGACTTTGCACAAGCAGATCTTTGTGCTTCGCAAGATCAACTCGCAAGCGTTTTTCATCCTTGGCCAGGCGTTCGTTACCTCTCGACGATAGAGTGGGAGGTGATGTCTGGCCACCCGAGGTAACACTCTCGTCTTCGTCGTCTTCATCACTAGAGCCGTCGTACAGATTTTCCGTCAACCTGGACAAGATCCCAGCATCATCAAGTTCATCTTCATCATCCAATTCTCCCAAGGTGGAAAGACCTTCCGAGAACCGAGCTGAAAGTTCTGTAGATATAGATGAGAAGCGCCCCGCACGGGAAAGCCGGCGATATCGCTTCAACTCAGCTTTCTGACGACGGACTTCGCGCTCCAGCGAAGCATTAATAGCCAATAAGGAGCTGTTGGAAATCTCAAGATCGAGTACTTTGCGCTCGCGCCGAGCGTCAGCTGCAAAGTCAGCAAGGTTCTTGGTAGGACTGAGAGTCTCGTCGGCAAGAGGCGACTGTATCGCCACAGCTCCTAAAGAAGTATCGATAGTCGGCAGGTCTTTGGATGAGCTGGAAAGACGATGCACTGCAACGGGCCTCACTTCTTGGAACAGTGGCGAAGGGGCTTGATAAGATTCGGCGTGAGTTGCTGAGCGTCGCCTCGAACTCTGAGAGATGCCGGAGTCGATAGAGGACAGACTAGGGGATTTTTTGTGTTGCGAGCACAACGATTGCTCGAAGCTTTCTCGTTTGTCTTCTGGGATAGTGGTTACCTCGTTGGGAGGCATCAGTGGACGAGACAATGGCCTAGTCCCGAATATCTGAGATGCGCCTTTACGATAGGAGAGATGTATGTTCTCTTTACTCGGTGATGGGGATCTTGCGATTATCTGCGCCGGGAAGAACGGTGAGGCATTGGAGACCGAACTAAAGGCTGGAGAGAGCAAAGGTGGGCTTTTCGGTAGGCTTGTTGAGCTCTCTGTCCGCATCCAAGGCACAGTTGGACGATGCTCGATTGCCGGTCTGAGTCCTGATGAAGCTGTACTGCGGATTGTTTCGGGCTTATCCTCCTCATGACCATCCGCGTAGAAGAATGAGGGCGTCTTCTTAGCCTCTGGTCGTTTCGGTTGAGCTGGTTCCTGCTTCTTCACATCACTGGCATGAAAAAACCTACTCTCGATGGTCTCATCGATCGCAGAGCTTCCAGCGCCATTTGGACTGACAGCATTTGTCAAAGGCGACTTTGCTCTCTGAGAGCTGTCGTTGTTGCTGACCGTGCTCTTGGGCCTGCCAGGTCTAGGTCCTCCTTGTCCGCTTTCCATGGTAGACCTAATTCCTCCATGACTTCCATATCCATTGCTCGATGGCTCGCCAGAGACTGCTAATGTACCCACTACACTTTTCGATTTTCCAATGCTGAGGTTGCCTTCTGTCGATGCGGGTGGCGTCTGAGAAGTGTCACCCACTCCAACGCGCGAACGCCGTGCTAATGATCGAGGTGTGATGTTACCGGATCCTGCCGTAATGCTGCTTGCTGCACTGTCCTCTGTCTGCTTTACCCGGGGTGTCAGGCGAGGAGGCTCCGGAGTTCCGAAACCAGCGACTTTTGCGCCTGCTGCACGAAGCGTTGGAGTGGAAGTACCGGTCACACGTGGTGTGAGAGGCGTTCGAGCTGTACGAGTAGAAGCGAGGGTGGGTTTCAGCGGGCGACCAGCGGCGTTATTGCTTCGGTCGGAAGACATTGCGCAGAACTACCGCCCTGCCATGGACCCACCCTGAGCTTGTTGTGAACCGAAAGGTGTACCGCGTGCTCGAAGGTGGAATTTCAACCGTGTCGACAGATCAGAATGGGCTGCAGGTCGAGTCCGCGCATAGGTACAATCGAGGTGTTTATCGGTATGCGAGACTGGATATATGGTTCGAAGACGCAGATCCGAGATTATTCCAGACTGATTTTGAGGCGAACGGCGTTGGGTAAAGACAGCGGGATATTGAACTGCCGTGTTTCGAGGTATTTACAACACTGTTCATTCCCGTCAACAATAACACTGCCGTCACGGTATACCAGGGTGTCTCTAGCCCCGGTCCTATACGCCATCCAAAGATTGAACACCCCCGCACGTGATACCGCGATTAGAGATTGGCGTTTCCGTGCCTAGCGCAATCGATTACGCGCACCACCTGCACCTCATGCTGTGGTGGTCTGGCAACGCTGCCTTCGACCTCCCAGTTGTTGTTGGAGATGGAGTCGGAAGGAACCAGAGACGTTGTGTCGACTGAGGATTTCCCTGGCACGCAACATCACACATTGAAATATCAGCTCCTGGGGCCATCACTCACGAAGAGCGGCCAAGATGGAGTGGATCAGAAGCGAGTTTCGGAGATCATTTACAATGCCTCGAAAGGCAGCAAATACTTCAACAACGAGGAGGCGAGAGACAAGACTTTGACAGTCAAGATCGCCAAGATACTGGCAAAGAAGCGAGAACTTCAACGGATCGAGGGCGCTGGAGGACTGAAAAGTGAATTGAAGAGAGCAGACGACTATGTGACCGAAATGGAATACGGGAGAGAGCTGAATCAGGTCGTCGTTCATGTGGACTGCGATGCTTTCTATGCGGCAGTGGAGGAGCTGGACCGTCCGGAGCTGAAAGATCTCCCATTCTCCGTTGGCAAGGGTGTTCTAACAACCTGCAACTACATTGCGAGACAATCAGGGTGCAGATCCGGAATGGCCGGCCATATTGCACGTCAACTGTGTCCAGAATTGATCCAGATACCTGTGAACTTCGAGAAGTACGTGGCTAAGGCAACCGAAGTACGAGCGGTTCTCGAGCAGTACGATCCCAGGTTTCAATCTGCTTCGTGTGACGAAGCTTATCTCAATTTGACCCAGTACTGTAGCGAGCACGAAATGGACCCAGAGGAAGCCGTGTCTCAGATGCGAGCACAGGTTTTCCATGAGTGCAAGATAACCATTTCTGCTGGGATCGCAGCCAACGCAAAGTTGGCCAAGATCTGCAGCAACAAAAATAAGCCTAACGGACAATTCCGACTGCCATCGGAACGCACGGCTATAATGTCCTTCATGCGTGACCTACCAACTCGTAAGGTAAACGGTATAGGGCGTGTATGGGAGCGCGAGCTTGATGCAATTGGTATCAAGACATGTGGCGACATCTACGCGCAGCGACATTACCTAAGTCGACTGTTTGGGGAGAAAGCTTTTCAATTCCTCATTGGAGTTTATCTTGGTTTAGGCCAGACTGAGCTCCGTCCCGCGGAAGAGACCGAGAGGAAAAGCGTTGGGACGGAGTCGACTTTCCACGACATGAGTGATCCTCAAGAACTACGAGACAAGCTCCGACATACAGCAGAGTCGTTAGAGGAAGATCTCAAGCGCACACAATTCAAAGGGCGCACACTCGTGTTAAAGATCAAGCTATACACCTATGAGGTCTTCTCACGACAAGTCCAACCTCCTAAAGCGGTGTCCACTGCTGACGAGCTGTACCACTTTAGTCTACCGATGCTTGCGAAACTCGAAAAGGATATGCCCGGCATGAAGATTCGACTGATGGGACTGCGCTGCACGCATTTGGTCAGTACGAAGAAAGGCGAGATCGACTTCTTCGGACGAACCAGGCAGCCGTCGCGGGAGACTTCCTCGGATCCAACAGCCAACAAGGAGGGCATCGAAGTCGACGAAGACGGCTGGCAGAAGTGGCCTGTCGATGCCGAGTTCGAAGATGCCGCGCGACAAGAACGTCAAGACGAGATGGACGAGCTGGAAAGACTGTCCCAAGAAGAACCGGGCGCACATGAACCGCAACGACAGGATGACAACAACCAGCCGACAACGGACTATGGCCGGTATGCCAACGGCTTCGCGTGGCGTACGCTGCTTGAAGAAGAAAAGAAGCGCCAGCAACCTCCGTCACCGCCACCCGCAGCTCCCGAGCAGTGGAATTGTCCGATTTGCGAGTTACCTCAAATCGCGGAGGAGCGGCAGTTCAACGAACACATCGATGGTTGCCTGTCGCGGAAAGCGATTCGTGAGATAGTGCGGCAGCCTGAAACACCGACAGTAGTAATAGAGTCACAAGCTGCACATGTTTCGAGTGAGAAACCTGCCCGACCTGCATCAGGCACAGCCAAGCGAAAACGATTTGGTGGAGACATGGAAGTGAAGCGGCCACGGAAAGCATTCTTTGCATGACCATTGTTGGTATGTAGGTCTTCTGGTATAGCCCATACTCAGCAGTATCCTACACTCAAGCGAACTTTCCTCCTTTGGTTTCATTATCATTACTGTTGCATCGCCGCTACTTTGGCTCCGCCTTCTTCTCCTTCTCCCTTTCCTCCTTAACTTCAATGCTTCTCCGCCGAATCTTGTCCTGATCGCCGAATACCTTCTGCACAAGATCTTTCTTGTTCACCTTGCCCATTGCATTGCGCGCAATCTCGTCGACGACCTGCAAATCCTGTGGGATCTTGTATGCGACCAGGCGACCTTTGAGCGCGCGCCGCATGTCCATAGCGCCCCAAGCTTTGCCGCCCTTGCCTGCGGTCTGGCCAGCTTCATTCAAGACTACTACAGCAGCTACCTTTTGGCCCCATGCTTCTGACGGCAGGCCCACAACTGCGCACTCTCGGACTTCGGGCAGCGAAAGCAACTCACGCTCGATCTCGAGCGCCGACACTTTCTCGCCACCGGTCTTGATGATGTCGGCGGAGGCGCGACCGCGGATGAAGAAGGCAGGCCCGGTGGCCCAGGAGCCGCTGGCTCCTTCACCAGCGCCTGATACGACCTGGCGTACGGCGATATCACCTGTCTTGAACCAACCATCTTCGGTGAATTCTTTCTGCGTGGCGGTGGGGTTGCGCCAGTACTCTTTGAAGATCGTGGGACCGCGGAGTTGGATTTCGCCCGTGACTTCCTTGCCATCAGCGGTCTCGTCGGCGCCTGGCTCGATGATCTTGTTGGTATCGGGATCCACAAGCCGAGCTTCCACGCTGGGTAATGGCCAGCCAACTGAGCCGTCGATGCGGTCTTGATCTGCAAGACCACATGAGATCGCCATGCCGACTTCTGTCATGCCGTAACGTTCGAGCAGCACATTTCCCGAGGAAAGATCAGTCCAGGCTTTCTTGGTAGGAGTGGGAAGGGCTGCAGAACCAGAAATGTTCAGACGTAGATGTTCGCGTTGAATGGCTTTTTGTGCACCGCTCTTGACATCCTCGGGCAGCTTAGGTTCTGATTGTAGCATCCGAGCCCAGATGGTCGGGACGACGGTGAAGAATGTGATGGGGGCTTTCTCGGGGACGTCCTTTGGTGATGTGTTCATGAAAGGCGCGGCAAAGCGTTTCCACACAGCATCAACGTTGAATGGGAACATGAACTCAATCGTGCTTCCAGCCAGAAGTGGCGTTAACAGTGCATTGACCGTGCCGTGGATGTGATGTAATGGTAGAACATGAAGCAGTCGGTCTTTGGGCGTGTAGTCCCATGCTTCCACCAGGCTCCTGGCCTGCGCGACCAACACATTCGTTGGCAACAGTACGCCTTTCGGCCTGGCTGTGGTGCCGGATGTGTACAGCATCATCCCTCCCTCGGCATTGGCCGCCTCTCCTGTCAACTCGACACGTCCTGCTTCACTTGCACCTTGGGCTATCTTCTCCAATGTATGGCCGACGACTTGTGTTTCGATGCCCTCTTTCAGCACTTCTTCTGCAAGCTTCGCGAACTTGGTAGACGAGAGGAGGACTGCTGCCTCACTGTGGTTGATGTTATACCTCAGCTCAGAGGCTGGAAAGGACGGAGCGAGAGGTACGGCGATGGCATTGCTAGCCAGACAGGCGAGGATTGTCACTGTAGGAGATTGAATTCAGCAACAATTCTCAAGCATGGACAGCAATGAAGAGCGGTAGATAGAGACACACCTACATAGTCATAGCTATTCTCTATCAAGAACGCGATCCTTTCGCCCTGGATGCTCTTCTCGTCTCTGCCTGTTACTTCTAGGAGCTTTCCTTTCGCTTGGGAGACATCCTGTAGTAAGGATCCATATCGAAACGAGCGGCCAGAGAGCGAGTGGACTACAGCTTCAGTCTTTGGATCATGGTTCTGAATGGCCTCGAAGAAGGCTGAGCGCTGAATGGATGCCATGTTTGCGCGCGGTGAAGTGGTGAAGCTAGCACGCGAGCAGGTTGTTCGGAGGGAGTGTGTTACAGAGGACGAATTCAACGAGCTCTCGAACCTACGTACAAGCGAGGTAATGTGGAGGGGAGAAGTATGTTGGCGCCAGAATAACATGCTGTATGAAAAGAGGATGCATCAACATTGGCCCGAGAGACTTCTTTGTGATTATGGTTGTTTGCAGTGATGATCTTCCACATGCGGTGATGCCATGATCTACGTTACGCCATGTCAAGTAGTAACTATACCTTATCACTCCACATATCTCCGCTTCACTCCGGGTCGAAGGGTAAGTCACTCGAAGAGAAACAGGTCTTGTCTTTGGAACTTCGTATGAGACTAAGTGAGCTTCCTGACCAATGTCACGTTGAAACGCTGTAAGATGAGTGATAGGCAGCGTTGCGCATTCGGCATGGGCGTGTTATGGCATGAGTATATGCTCAATGGATCCATGCGAGGCAAGAGGAGCTATGAGTGAAGGAATGATGTTTATGCATCTATATTGGCTGTAGTGAAGATACCGAGCAGAGTTGATTTATGCCATTGTTGGATTTGTTATACGATAATAATCACATGAATCTTTTATCTCCCGATAAGTTGACTACCTTGCGACCAGTTCTTGAAGCGGCTTCACCCGCAGACATTTCAACGCACCCAACGTCATCCGACGGGCTCCTTGGGCATCTTGATGTTAAGATCTACACTGTTCGGCCTATGTTCCCCCTCCAGTCGAGTGACACAAGCAGCACGAGATTGTAAATTTCAGTTCGCCGACCTGCTCAGCTGCATCCTTTGCGTCTGAGCCCACCCTTGAACGAAACCGGCAGGCATTCAACATGGTGGTGGACACCGCATATTACGATGCCTTGGGCGTGGCCCCAAACGCAACAGAGATCGAAATCAAGAAAGCGTACAGGAAGGCTGCAATCAAGCTACATCCGGGTATATCTGCGCATCCGACCCTGGAAGGTCAAGATGCTGACTATCTACAGACAAGAACCCTGACGACCCCACCGCGCACGAAAAGTTCCAGGCAGTCGGTGAGGCATACCAGGTTTTGAGCGATAAAGACCTTCGTGCTAGCTATGACAAGCTGGGTAAGGAGGGCGCAAAGCCCGATTCTGGGTTTGAGGACCCGGCAGAGTTCTTCACTATGATCTTTGGTGGTGAGACATTCGTAGACTGGATCGGTGAGATTTCCATGATGAAAGACTTGACCAAGTCTATGGAGATCAGCATGAAAGACATGGAGGAGCAGGAACAGAACGCTGCGGAAGCCACCGCGGCCGCTGAGAGCAAAGCAAGTGAGCCGACTACACAATCTACCGCTGGCGCTCCGCCAAAGCCGTTTGTAGCCACTGAGACTGCTTCTGAGACACCACCACCTGCTGGAGTGACCACCGAGATCCCGATTCGAGATAGCACCCCTGTCTCAGGCACATCTACACCCCGGCCGCAAGGGATACCTACACGCCTAGCCATTACAGAAAAGACCGAGGAAGAGGCTGCAGCCACGGCGGCGGGTATGACCGAAGAGGAGAAGAAGCTCCGGGAGAAGGAGAAGAGAAGGGGTCTGAGCAAGGAGCAAAGAGAGGAGTTGGCCGCGTTCGAGGCTGAGCGAAGGAAGATTCGTGAAGAACGTATCAACAGTCTGGCAAAAAAGCTGACCGACCGGATATCTGTGTGGACTGAAACGGACAAAGGCGACGATGTTACTGCCGCGTTCAAGGAGAAGATGCGATTGGAGGTGGAGAATATGAAGATGGAATCCTTTGGTATCGAGATCTTGCACGCCATCGGTCAGACATATGTCATGAAAGCCAGCACTTATATAAAATCGCAAAAGCCACTCATCGGAGGTGTCTCGGGTTTCTTCAGCAGGCTGAAGGACAAGGGTACCATGGTGAAGGATACCTGGGGTACGGTTTCCACCGCAATTTCCGCCCAAATGGAGATCGAGGAGATGGCCCGCGCTGAGGAGAAGGGTGGCGATGAGTGGACAGATGAGCGAAGAGCAGAATATGAGAAGCGTGTCACCGGCAAAATTTTGGCAGCGGCTTGGCGAGGATCACGTTTCGAGATTACCGGCGTGCTGCGCGATGTGTGTGATCTCGTGCTCTATGACAAGAAGGTGAAGCGGGAAAAGTGCTTGGAACGTGCTCACGCGTTGGTGATTGTTGGAGAAATGTTTGCCAAGGTACGTGTCACCTTCAAACACTGGAGTACACCAAAACACATCACTGACGATCCCAGGCTGAGCGAGATCCTGACGAAGAAGGCGAGTACATGGCGTTCGAACAACTCATGGCCGAGGCCACCGCGAAACGTGAGAAGAAAGACGAGAAAAAGAAGAAGCACGAGGAGAAAGAGCACAAGCATCGCTTCACCGGCGGTCGGAGTTCTTCGGCGGAACCCTCAAAGGCGGAGAAGGTTGATGCATAGACTGCATCTTCGACTACATCTTTGCAGGAAACACCGGGCACACCACGTGCTCATTCTTTTGGACTCCATCTTACTGCTATCATGGACGATGTGAAGGTGCATGAGGGAAATTTGTCCCTTGAGAGGAAGTCGACCACTACGACAGCCACTGATGTGAGCCCAATACTTCGAGACTCTAGTTGCAGCAGTTCTCCAGGAGCTTCGCCAAGCACGTTCGCTACGAAGAAACGCAAAGTTGGTCGTCGTTTGACCAAGCAGCCTCCCGAACACAGCGAACGTCTCTTGTAGGGAAGTGGCAAGCAGACTGAGTGATGCATCGAGGAAGAGGAATGCATCGTTGTCCATCTTGTGGGAAGGGTGCGGTCTGCTTCAAAGTCACAATTTTCAACATAGATGAACCTACAGCCTCGTTTTGATGCATCAAATGATACCCGCACCAGCTGATGCATTTGTTCCCCGTACCATAATATTCTTCAGCTTATACATTATGAATCATGTCTTCTCATCAAATGTGACGACCTGCATCGTATCTCCACTCCGTTATCGGATCCCGGCTAGATCCAACCTCGCACTTCACTCCACAAGCCCGTGGCGTGAACCGCGAGATCCGATACAACTTTAGGAATGATCGAGTGAGCCGCATGATTCATATAATAAGTTTTCTCGTTATCACTTTGTTTCTTTTGGACTTTACATGCATAGTTGCACTGATGAGAAGAACAAGGTGGAGTGTCGTGGATTGAGCCCACCATTTTTACGACACTAAATCAGTGCATCTTTTGCCTCAATACCTAAATCATAAATCCATAATTATATCTGCCTTCTCATTCCTAGTCCTCATGTCAACCAGAAACCCATTCAAGTGGTTCTACCATCACTTCGGCTTGGTCTCCATCCATCAGACTGGCCGCGATGCCTACCTGGTCATCGTCGCCCGCAGCCTGCGCATGTTTGCTTATGGCACGACAGGGCTTGTTCTCGCACTGTTCTTTGCTGAACTAGGGTTTCCTGACTCTCGCATCGGGCTGTTCATGACTCTAACCCTGCTCGGGGATGTCGTACTGGGCCTTGGGCTTACACTGATTGCGGATCGTGTCGGACGACGACGAATTCTTTTCGCAGGCAGCGTGCTCATGATCCTGACAGGGTTGATATTTGCTATCAGCACGAATTTTTGGATACTGCTATTTGCGGCGGTCGTGGGTGTGGTCAGCGCGACAGGAGGGGATTTTGGTCCGTTCCGAGCCATTGAGGAGTGAGTGACTGCATTGTCAGTTGTTGAGGAGGCAGACTTACTAAATCTGACTCCAGGTCGATTATCTCGGAGCTTACCACGCCAGAGACTCGAGCTGATGTTCTGTCCTGGTATATCACTTCCAGTGCATGGGGAAGTGCCGTCGGAATGGAGCTAGGTGGAAGAATGGTTGAGAGTCTTCGGACACGCGACGGCTGGACTCTACTTGATGCATATCATAGCCTATTTTGGGTCTATTCCTTCATGGGCGTGGTGAACATTACGTTAGTGCTTCTATTGACGAAACACTGCGAGGCTGGCCAGGCGGGAGAGAAATTATACAGCCAAGTACCCCAGGATGACGCCAATGCTGATACTGATTCTGGGATCGAAATGGATGAGAATCCTCAAAACGGTAGTACTATCAAACCCATGGACGTGCCACAAGGTCTCTTCAAAAGAACGATACGTTGGCTAGCCACTTGGATGGGCGAAATCTCCGCCTCAACGCGCGCTGTCATGTACAAGCTTTGGATCCTCCTAGCCCTGGACTCTGTTGCTGACGGCATGGTCCCATATTCACTGACAGTCTACTACATGGATACGAAATTCCACCCTGCAAAATCCACTCTGGGAGACGTTAGTTCCATCTCGTTCATTCTTGCCGCCATGTCCGGCATCTTTGCTGGTCCGCTCTCGAGAGGTATTGGACTGATCAACACAATGGTCTTTACCCACGTACCGTCTTCTGCAGCGGTGCTCTTCTTCCCTCTACCCTCTGCTCTGTGGATGACTGTTGTCCTCCTCTTCATCCGCACTGGACTAAATAACATGGACCAAGCTCCACGATCTGCATTCATCGCTGCAGTCGTCAAACCTAAGGAACGTACTGCCGTTATGGGCATCACGAACATGGTGCGCACACTTGCGGCGACAACTGGACCGACGGTCACAGGCGTCTTAGCCGGCAGTGATAGGTTCTGGATTGCCTTTGTAGCAGCGGGAGCGTGTCGGCTGGTCTACGACTTTGGCTTGTACGCCATGTTCGTGAACATGAAATTGTATGCGTATGAAGGAGGCACATCAAGTAAAGCTATCAGAGACGAGGAGGTGGTCGCTGGAGCTGGAGAATTTGAGATTGCAGGGGATAGCGATGAGGAAGAGGCAGAGGAGGAAGGTGGGCGGGCCAGTTATGACAAGACCCGGATGAGCAGAGGAAAGGATCATGATGATGATGACAGTGCAATGCGTTGATAGATAATGATAACTTTATGTATCACGATCTAATGCAATCTACCTGAACCGACCAGAGTGCAATCACTATAGTTCTTTTGCAAGCTGGTACGCCGATGCTTCTCGATGTACAATTGACATAGCACGGTTACCTTGCCTGCCTACGCTCAATCAATACAATGGCATAAACTGTGTACAAATGCAATGGTGTCCACATTTACAGCCTAACATCTGGATGTCTTCTTGCTATGCGTGCGTAGCTTAGCTTATGCGTCCGGCGAGCATAAGCATTTCCTGCGAAACGAAGCCCTCGAATGGGCAGGCAACACTTTTCCTTCCAGGCACCTTCACATTTTGGTGTTATAAAAGTCATTGATGAACTATGATCTACGAATTGCCTACGCAACACGAGCCTTGGCGTACTACGATCATTTACCCAACATGGCGAATGCTGTTGAGGCATTTGAATCAGGTCCCACCCCACCGAGCCATCTCTGGAGCTGACAGACGACGTGAATGGTTCCCTTTCCGTTCAGGACCGGGACTACGTGATTAGTCTTCTGCAATAATGTAAGATAACGGCAAAAGTGATGCATCTCACCAGCGCATTGCGCGTACGTAGGAGGCCATCTCAGCTCCTCGAGGCAGCAAGCTTTCTGCGGCACAGCATCTCTGCTTCTCATACACGGACAGAGAGAGACACTTGCATTTCAGGCTGCACTTATGGTTGTGAAGTTATAAGTTGATCAATTGTTCTTTTCGTTGTGCTGTGCAGTCCAGACATGAAACCACCAAGCGCCGAAGTTCACAACATCAAGCATTGCATAGCTGCCCGATTCATCAAACAAAATCATGACTTCTCAGCTCATCCTGTTCTCTCAACCACGCAGCGGCAGTAGGTCTTCCCAAACCACACCACATATGTTGTGCCACGCTGCTAACGCACTACGTCAGGTCACTTGCTAGAGCGTATGCTCACCAAGCAGGACGATGTCAAGTTACTGTGGCACCCCTTCTCAACCAGTCGAGGCATCCAAGTGACATGGCTTCGCAAGGACGACTACGCCGACGGTATGCCGGAGCCGACGCGATCTGAATATGTCGAAGCAATCGACAAAAGCATTCTTGCGTGGCAGGATGCACTAGCTGAGGCCGAGAAATCTGTATGTTGCGTGGATATATGTCTTTCACCCCTACTGACTAGCTCTCAGAATCAGAAGTTGATGGTACACTCCCACCCTTTCTTCCCGATTACTCCGGAGCGCCTTATCGAGTTTGTTCAGCTGATAAGCGACGAACACGCTCCTCGGCCGGCGCTCGGAAACATCACAATGATCCCCACGGATGTACTGTTGCGCCCAGGGACGGTTCCGATCTTTTCAATCCGCGATCCACGTCTCGCAGTGCCGTCTGCCTACCGTACAATGGCGAAGATGGACATCCCTCGTGGCGGCGAGCGCCCCAACTATCTTCTTACAACCAGCAACATCTGGAGTCGTATACTGTACGACTTTTACGTCTCCCACGGGATCAAGCCGCTCGTTCTGGATGCGGATGATTACATGACCAGTGAGGATTTTGTCCGGCACGCATGTGTCAAGGCTGGGCTTGACCCGGCACATGCATGTTTTTCCTGGCCGGCAGCAACAGAGGAAGAGCGCGATAAGACGCATCCGATGTACTATGCAAGTCAGAGTACACTGATCAACTCTTCTGGCGTGAACCCGGCTCTCGCAGCAAAAAATGTGGACCTATCCACTGAGGAAATCAAGTGGGAGGCGGAATTTGGAGAGGATGCTACGCTGGTTAAGGAGGTTGTCAGGTTGGGGATGCCGGACTATGAGTACCTATGTGCGAAGAGATTAACGGTGGAGGAGTGAATTATCGCAGCTTGTGGTGTGAGATAGGGCGAAATGTCTTTGCGCACTGGACGCAGCCACACGAAATAGACGCGCGGCATAGCTGGCTCTCGATCCTACTTATCGACGTTCTCGGATTCTGGCATATAAACATTCATTCATTATTCTCGTCATACTCATTGCCTATCCCGTAAGTACGTTTCGATTGAGGGAGGTGATCGCTAGTCTCGAGGGTATAAGGCATTGGATCTTTCAAAGACACTTCGTGAGCCCAGATGAAATCAGCTAGAGTCGTGAGAGTTGCCACATTGCCAGAGCCGAATCTTTCGACATTCGAAGCTTCGCTCATGATGATTTTGCTTTCTCGCAGATCCAGTCGTTCAAGCCAGCACGGTTTCTGTAGTACCATAAGCAGACAAGCCTTACAAGTAGGTCGAATAGAAGCGGCTCAGTAACATACCTAGCTATTTCGATAGCGTAAAACTGCATTCTCACAGCTGTGTCGAAAGAATGTCAGTTTCAAGATATATGCTCGTCCGACCGGTTTCAAGGTCTCACCGAAAATTGTTTCCTTCTCTCCGTATTCCCAAGCGGGGTTCGCACGTAGCATCGTTCCATAGTTATAGTCCTCGACCTGCTTCTCGTACACCTGAATGAAGTTTCTCCACTTCTCTTTGCCTGCTTTGCTCTTCATATCGTCTTCATTGATGGTCGCTTTGAGGTCGAAGTCAGGAAACTCGCGATTGAAGTGCTCGTAGATCTCATCGTCGATTTTTGTAAGTCGAAGTTTCGAACCGGGCATTTTCTCAAGGATAGCCCAATACGTTGTCATATGGTCGACGACTGGAATGGTGCTGGACCGTCAGTTGTGCTTATGGTGCGAGTGGTTGAGTGTGGTCGAAACCTTTTACAGCAAACTGCTTTTCAATCTCCTCGAAGTTTTCCGTCTCCTCGGCATTGATCGGGCCGTTGCTCGTCTGGAGTGACATCTTGAGAGTTCTATTCAATCCTCGTGTGTTCGCTTGAAGCACATATGAACAATAATCTTCAATTAATCAAGCACTGCAGTCTTTCGAAAATGATTGACACGTGAGAGACTGCCACAATGACGTAGAAAGAACAGCCTAATTCAGACTCTGCTGCTGGCGGCCACTTCCGCCGCTAGTAAGACTTGGCCAATTGAGAACAACATCCTCTTATCTTTGCATACCCCAAGCTGGCCATGCACGCCATGCCTTCGCTTGCGCCGTATCTCTCTGACACGCGGAAGCCATCGACAGATCTCCTGATTGCCCACCAACCATGAGTGCGATCAGGATGCAGGCTGGCCACTATGCGGCGATCACAGCCTCGGGCGACGATACACAGCGCGTTGGAACGGCGTCATCCCCGATCTTTTTAAGCCTCCCAACATGTCCTACCGCTGATAGAGGATTAAAGATGGCCTTTCGCCCAATCAAATCTCTTATATTGAGAGATTAGAGTGACTATTGTCGAGCAGCGGTTGTAAGCAACCTCTACTCAGCGTATGTAGCGCTTCCTCACCGGAAGTGCAAGGAAGTGTATGTTTTGCCTTCTGCTATGTGGGTTCAAAAGGTGGAGTGAGTTTCCGTAATGCCTTTTGCGCGCTGTCTACATTTCCGCGAGTCTGCCGCGTCAATTACAGCATATACGTTGTGCCGGCTGTGGAAATCTGGTTTGGTTTTCTCTTATTTCTTTTCTCTTCGCACCTTCTAGGCGGTAGAGCAGCGAGTCTATCACAACTCAGATCGCTTTGCCTTGCCAGAGCAAGTTCAAGTGAAGCATTGTGGCGGTGAATATCACAAAACCATACAGCCATGGATGCCTTCACTCCCCAACAAACAATCGAGCTATGCTCGCGGATCGGAACCAAGAAAGCTCATATGCGACTCGACAAACTGTTCATCAATTCTTGTATGACTGGACCTCTGCTAGGATTTGGTTGTGCTGTCCTAGTATCAACAAATGCTGCACCTTGGTTCCAGGAGAACGCCCCTGGTCTCATACGCTCCATCGGAGCCTTGTTCTTCCCAGTTGGCCTTGTTATGATTGTACTCTCGGGCGCTGATCTTTACACCTCTAACGTCATGTTTATGACCACCGCATTTCTGCACCGAAGAGTCACGCTATGGGACCTCTTGAAGATCTGGTTCGTGTCCTTCTTCGGCAACCTGGCTGGCTCGCTGTTCTTCATGGCCATTATCACGGGATATGGTGGAGTTTTCGAAGAGTCAGCCGCATATCGAAATGCAGCCATCAATCTTGCTGTGCAGAAGGCGGTGAACCCGCAGTGGCATCAGATCTTCCTCCGCGCTATTGGCGCGAACTGGCTGGTGTGCTTCGCGGTCTTCATTTCAATTTCCAGTCGAGAGATTTCTTCGAAGATTTTGGCTATCTGGTTCCCGACTGCCACGTTCGTTGCATTAGCTCTAGATCACGTCGTGGCCAACATGTTTTTCATCCCTCTTGGCATGTGGGTTGGGGCACCCATCAGTGCAAGCTACTATATCTGGAAGAGCATGATTCCGACGTGGCTAGGAAACACTGTTGGAGGAGGTCTGTTCGTAGGTGCCGTGTAAGTTTGACCGTCGTTCGAATTTTCCGACAATGATTCAATATGCTGACATGGAAATCTGTAGATACTGGTACCTCTATCTGACAGGCGAAGGCGACGTACCAATCGACTTCAATCTCAGCAGTATAGCTACAGCTATGGAAGTCGGCGGGCCGATGTCGCGAGCAAAACGCCCTATGGCCGATTCCAGTTCTCGAGGCAGAGGTAATGTTCCTCCTTGCACAGTATCATTACAGAGGCCAGGGCTAACACACCAGCAGGTCACACTACGTCGTCTTCTTCAGAAAAAGACCCGGAAACCATCATTGGTACCGATCCTAACCACCTTCCCAACTCGAGTGGCCATCTCGTGAGCGCGATCGGCAGGGAACTTAGTGACGACTCACCGTATGCCAAATCGCACCGGGAACGTATGGAGGAGGCCCAGGGGCAGGATGAAAAGGTCTAGGCTGAGCAGTGCTTTCAATCTGCGGCCACGAAGTTCACTGTATCATGCAATTCATCTTTAAGAATATAATGACGAACAAACCGTAAAGTATGCAGGTCAAGCGGCTATATTTCATACCAGAATTAGCCACAGCAATCAAGTATGAGGCGAAGCAAAGTTGCCACATTTCGTGATTTTCAATTTGTGTATCGTCCGCTGTATGTAAAGCGTGCTCGTTGCGCTACATTCCAAAGGAATGCAGTTCGCGTCAGATATGTGAGATTACAGTGAGTATGTAGGCCTCCTGAGCAACAGTCAAGCCCTACCATGAACATCGCGTTGAGAATGACTCCAACGAGGACAATCTCGAGAAAGTGACAACGGAAAGATCGAATTTTAGCTGTGCTATATACACAAGCACCCAAACGCCACGCTCCGTCCAATGCCGCTTGTCTACAATCCCCCTATGCACGCCATTCCCAGTCGGTCACCAGAATTACACGAATTTATAGGACTAGCCTGCCAGGCTCTGTCTCCAATGCCATCTTCATACGCTCTAAATACTCTGCTGCACGCGCCTCATCACCAGCCTTGGCTGTAACGCTGAAGATGTTTCCACCAGTCGAAATGCCGACAGCAGCAGCAGTCGATACTGGGTTACTCTTCTTGGCAGCAGTCTTGGGTGCTAGTAGGTCGATGATATCCAGCTTCTTGTTGCTGGATGTCCGTGAAGACAGGGCAGCAGGCGCAATGCCGGTGATCTCGGGTGTGAAGTGGCCACGGCTGGACTTGGTGACCTTATCGAGCCCAAGAACGGAGTTGAACAGGTCGTCGGCAGTCGGGCTGCGCTTACTTGCAGGAAGATCCTCGTTGGCAAGCTCGGATGCTCGCGCAATGAAGGTGGAGAGCGGGAGGAAGATGCCGAGTGAGTCCTGAACGCGCTTTTGTGTGGCGATGACTGCTGACAGGGAGATGGGCACAGCAAGCTCGGTATCTTGAGGTACTTCGGGTTCGACTGCTGCGGCTTTCGGAGCTTCCTTCTTGGGCGTGGGCTGAGCGAGCTGTATGTTAGAGAGATCCAGATGTGCGAGCTTGTCGAAACGCGCGGCTGATTTTGCTGGGGACTCCTTGTTGATTCGTCCTAAATGTGCCAGCACGTCACCCTTCAGTAGCCGACCTTTTGGCCCGGAGGCAGGAATGCTGTCGGCATCCTCAGCGGAGAGCCCGTTCTCGTGCAGCAGATGCTCCACAGATGGGTAAAGTGGGTAGGTCTGCTTTTGTGCCTTTCCGCCTTGCGTTTGCTTCGATGCATCAGCGCTCTTCTTAGAATCAGGTTGTTTCTCTTGCGAAGGCTCCTTGGGTGCGCTCGCAGCTTTGCTATCTTCGGCCTTCTTCTCGCTGCTCTCAGGCTTCGACTCTGTCTTCGCGCTTCCGCCGTTCTTCTCGTCTTCGGGAATCTCAAGGCTGCTAATGTCGTCCTCGGGTTGTGCTGTGACCGCTATTCTCTCTCCCACTTTGACACCTTTGCTGCCGTCCTTTTGCATGATCTTGAACATGATGCCGTCATCCTGTGCCTCCACATCCATAGTCGCCTTGTCTGTTTCGATTTCCAGGAGAACATCGCCGGCGCTGAACGAATCACCTTCTTTTACTTGCCAGGTAGCGATGTTCCCCTCCGTCATGGTCGGCGACAGAGCTGGCATGGTGAAATTTTGTGCCGCTCGGTCTCGCGCAGAAACTTGAAACCCTGTTCATACTCATTAGTCCAGTAGCAGGTATCACACGGCGCAAGTGAGAACTACCTCGACTTGAAGCATACTTGTGGCCATGTCTGCTCACCAGGCGTGCAGTATAGCGCACGGATTTTGCGACACCAGCCATTGACAAATAGGAATCGTTGAAGACGTTATAAGAAAGAGAAGATGTTGTTAAAGGTCAGAGTGAGATTGAGGAAGCTGTTGGTGCTATGGTTGGGATTCAAGAAGCTCCGACCTCACCTCCGGGCGCCGTAGAAAGGCCGACTTCACTTTCTTGAGAGGGTACTTTTAGGTATCATGTGATCTTGTCGCAACTGTGCATCAACACATCAAATAAGGCATTGAGGTTTGCCGTTGGCATCAATTTTTGCCATTGGAATTTGTGGAAAATGTCTGGGTTCATGTTGCCTGTACACCGGGCGCCTGCTGGCCCACGGTCAAAGCAATGCGTACAATGCATTTCTTGGATTTCATCTCCTCCTAAAGCAATCTCTAGACGGACCATCAGCAACACTCTGCCACGATCGAAAGGACCCAGGAAATCAAAAATTTCGCCAACAGCTGGACCATCATCGACACGAAGCACTCAGGCCAGACCACCTCCATCTCCTCTAAAAAATGTCCCGCCACCCATTCCAGCAAAAGTCTCATCAGGGCCAAGCCATGGACCGATACTTGATCGATTACTCCAACTCGGCGACCAAGTTCTTCTTTACCGAGCACCCAACAATCACAAATCATTCACTGTCCTTTCCATCACGACAGCTGCTCTGATGACCACTGGCGCATACCAGAGTGTCAAACTCTACTTCACGGATGAAACCCCGGATGGCAGTAAACCGCTCCACCCCTTTATCCGCTTGCTCGGAGTCGTCCCTGCCTTGTTCCTAGCCTTCGGAGGAATGGTCCTGTTTTCCGCCCCATCTCGACTGATCAAGACGATCACACTGGTTAGCCCGCATGTGAAAGGGGTGAACGAGCGCTCCCAACCCATCGTCCGATGTGTCTCTACCATCCCGCTGCCCTTTATGAAGGCAAAATCATTCGAGTGCTCTCCCGGCAGAATCTTCGCAAGCCGAACTGTCCGCACCGTGTCGAACGAGAAGGGGTTCAAGTGGACGAGCATCGATCTGGCAGACAGCGAGCGCTTCTCCCAAAGCGAGCTCGACCCAGCGCAGCAGCCGCAAAGTCGCAGTTCGCCATCACTCCGCAACTTCTGGCCGACGCTCAAGCTGCAGGTCCGGCGGATGTGTCTCCGTGATGGATTTTACAACATTCGATTTCCAGAAGGCGGGTCCTGGAAAGTCGATCTGCAGGGTGCGGAGGTGTTGGAGAATGCGCACCCCTTAGCAGCAATGATGACATATGAAGCAGGTGAGCAGCAAGGTCTGCTGGGACGACTGTCGAGTGCTTTTGGGCGGGGAGCAGAGGCGGGTGCAAATGCTGCGAGAGGACGGAAATGAGACTGTTCGCATGTACATTATTGTCCTGATGGAAACGGGGCCTTCGATGTATCGATATTCATGTACATGTATGAAATGAAACTACTTTGGTATCGCACTCGATCATGTGTCTATGGCCATCGCTATCAGCGGTCGCAAACAGTCCATCCTGGAGACAGAAACAGCCAGAATCGACCCTCCCATTTCCTCCACATACAACTCAAAAAAGAGGTAGACATCCTCCCATGTCCACCAATACGTCTCTGCTCCCCACATAGCCACACCTGACCACCCAGTAAACTCCCAAATCAGTTTCCCTCCAAGTGAGAACTCCGAAACGATGCATTATGTCTCTGCAGACTCAGAGCCTCTCACGTTTGGATCATATCCGTGGCAAGTGGCAACTAGATGTACCTTGCTGTCAAGCTGCTGACAGGCATTGTAACAAGCACTTCTTCTTAGATGTGAGTCCGTAGTGGTGTATGCCTATCAAACGTACTGTATCTAGGTGCCCACGTGCCACAACCCCATCACGGTACGCTACCCTATCTGGACGTACAGATGTCTCACCATAGCGATATGTTTCCACAGCAGCACAGTCACGCAACGCACCAACCCACGGAAAGAACGTAACCTCGTCTATACGTACATCACGTACGTCCATGTACAATGCTAAAATAAACGTGGCTGCGGCGGGGCATATACAAATAATCTCTCTCCATCTCAACCCTCCACTCGCGCCCTCATATCCGCATCTCCATCACGCAACCAGGCCATTTGACCTTCTCTCCATTCGAGTCGTACTCTTCTCTCGTCGCCGTAAACTCCCCGAGCAGCTTGAACCCTTGACTCTCGTAGTACCTGTCGCCGAAAATCAGTCTGACTCGCCCTTTGGATACAACACCCGCAGGCAACTTTGATGGAAACCTTATGGAACAATGGACAAGGGGACGGACGACTCACTTGACCAGCTTTCGCTCATTCCCCCCGTAGCAATCAAGACAGATGCGTGACAACCCAACACTGCGCGTCTGCTCCTTCGCCACCTCGAGGAGCGCCGCGCCCGCGCCTTTCCCTGCGTCCCCCGCGTGCCGGTTGCCGATGAGGTAGGATATCCAGACGAAAGGGTCGTGTTCGTCCTGCTCCGCGATGGCCGGGCGCGTGTATGCCGCCGCCTTGGACTCGAGAACGAGTGCGGCGACGGGGATCCATTCCGGTTTCGCTGCTGCTGTATCTGCTAACGAAGTCGAAGTCGAAGTCGTAGAAGTAGATTCAACAGCCGTACCAGAAGCAGACGGCAGTGACGACGACGCCGCCGCCTCCGCAATGAACGCCCGAGTCCACTCCGCGCCCCACGGCTCCCTTCGCTCGCTGCCCGCGACCCACGCGCGCGTCTTGTCGATGATGGCCGGGTTGGCTTCGCGCGACGGCTTCGAGCCCCATTGCCCCGAGCTGCCGACGCTCGCTAGCCATGCGATGTGCGAGTCTTTGAAGTCGATCAAGAGCTCGTCGTCGTGTGCGGCCAGCGAGGCTGGGCGGACGAGGAAGCGGGGTGGGGGTTTTGAGGCTGCTTCCGCTGCTTCCGTGGACATTTTTCACGTCTGGTGGCGGGGGGAGATGTGGTGGTGTTGGTGGTGGTGGTAGTGGCGGAGGTGGTGGTGGTAGTGGCGGAGGTGGTGGTGGTAGTGGCGGAGGTGGTGGTGATCCTGAACAGAACAGACCTTTCCAGTGCTTTTTCTTTTATTCTTTCCCGTGTATCCAGCTGCGACGATGAAAAATCAATGAATCACTTAACTTCTTATCTTTCTCTTTCAAGCAATAAGCCAAAAAATCATGTAAGAGATAGAAGTATTGAAGGGGAATCTCGCTGCCTTGGAATTGATGTTCCACTGTAGCTTACCTAGGTAGCTAGTAAGCCAGGCCAGCTGGCTGTAAAACTACCCTGGATGGCAGTGCTGATACCTTTTGGTGGATGACCCAGCCGGCAGCGCAGCGCAGCGTGCTTTTACGCGGCAATGTGGTTGGCGAGCTCTATGTCGACGCCAACTCCGCATCCGCGTAGGAGTGCCATATTAATACTCACATCACAAAGCATTTGCCAGATGGTTTTGTTTTCTCCAGCTGATTTAATGTACTCACCGATACAGTGCTGGATGAAGGTGCGAAGCTGCCAGTAGTTGACTGGGAGACTGGCCGATTTATTAACGTGTCAAGGTTAATAGTGCACTTACTGTACCTAAGATGAGAGAAACGGCCGGAGAACAGCCTAAGAACTAAAGTAGCTCGAGGTCTGGTTGCATATATGTAGGCACATGAGCAACGATAAAGACCAGCATTCCGACCAGCATTCAGACACGGTTGAGAAACGGTAGAAATGATCAGCTTTACAATACAATACAACACAACTGCTCAACAACAGCTCGTGAGACCTCTACGTTTTCAAGCCGTTCTGGCTGATCCGATCCGATCGAAACTCTTCATCCCGCCTTGTCTCACCAGCCCATATCAATCGTACAGCATACGAATGCCGAAATTGGAAAAGACAATGACGGACGCTACACGACGCACACTAGACGACTTACTGTACCAAACATATAACGCATGCATCTTCTTCACGCAACGACGATGAACGCGCACTAGGATCGCGTCTGCAGCTTCTAGTGTTTGGATCAATGCATGTATGAACAAGTGCACGTATGCACGCGATGCACGCACATGCATTATCGCCGCACCGCATGAGACACGGCTCCACGTGACCGCACTTGTGTAACTGCCCGGAACGGCCTAGCGTTGCTGCACGCTCTTACGCGCTTGCAGGACGCGCCGCTGGGTGATTCCCGCCGGCTCGTATGTACTTAGAATGTGCATGTGGGTGTATATCGAGGTTAATGTACATGATATGGTTTCATGTAGTTGGTATATGGAGCAAGATCCGAAGGTACTGCTCTTGGTGGTTGAAACCTAGCTGCTGTCTGGTACAGCATTTTGACCGTCAGAATACGAACCTCTCTGTTCGAGCGCTGATCCGAACTGAAGTGCGTTACTGCGAACAGTCTTGTGGAGACGAAGGCTTCGAGAGAGTTTCCAGCTCACTCTATAGGTAAAACATAATCTTGGATGAAAGTTGGGGTAGTACCTACCTACGTGAGATGTAGCCCTGACCATCGAGGGCTTGTCCATTCTTCATTCGCATGAAGCTCGGATCCTGCTGACCGAGCCTGGCTGTGTCTTTCGGCGGCGGTCCATGTCTCCATGGCCCTCCATTTCCCTGGACCCTTGCTGGTATGGCTGGCTGGGATACATTTGGAAGAGACCAGATAGCAGACTCGAGCAGTACTTCAGGACATGGTCTTGGTGAGGGGTTGGCAACTCGCATCGCCGGCACTTGTCAGATCCGTTGACAGGTCATGCTCCACGAAATCCTGATGGAGACACAGGCTAGCATGCCAGCAAGTTTTAGCAATGCCAAACAATCAGGGTGTTAACGTTGGGTTGAGGCCGACCCGATGCCGTCCTAATGATATGTATAGAGGTGCTGCTTGACAGGCCATGACATGCATCGCGTGAACACCTCAGCATCTGCATACAGTCATATGACTTCAGACATGCCAGGAGATTGTTAGCCTCTGACAAGAACGTGGCAGCCTCAATGCTGCAGGTCAAGGCAAATGTGCCACTCTCAATTCATGCCCTATCAGAGTGCAACACGCATTTCCAGGGTCATCGATAGCGAGCGAAGTGACATCTGGACTTTGTGTGCCGTGTTCTAGTTGTGAGCGACCCCTGAGCAATGACGATCGTAGTTTGGCTTTTTCCAATCTCACGTTATCCACAGCAGGGACGTTTGTTCGACGATCAATCTCTCCCACACACGCGTCTCGGCAGGATTGTCCAATGTCGCAAGAGCGCGAATTTCCCTGAGATTTCTGATGTCGTGGGGATGAGCGTTGAAGAAGGGTCCATGGTGTCCTCCCTGCAGGCGTGCCTGTTTTCATTGTGTCTGTAGTTTTGGCGATGGGTACCTGTCTGAACGTACCTTGTTCTGGAATACCGAGCTGGTGGCGGCAGAGAGGAGTAATCGGGAATTGTATGATGTACCTTCAATGCTACAACACGAATGGCACGTCATGATGAGGAGAAGCTGAGAGGAGGTGTAGCTTCAGGTCAGGTCCAGCTCGTGGTGGAATGGCCCAGCTGCTCGGAACGCGCTATCAGGGTCCACACTCGACCGGGGGGCGAAGGGAACTGAGCCGATGGCATTGGAAGTTACGGCATGTGCGTGGTGGCGGGTCGGTACTCGTATCTGGCGGCTGGAGGCACACGACATGCGAAAAAGGCAAAGAACGCGGCGAACGACATGTGCTGAGACTGCTGAATCTGTATGTTGCCGCCGTGTGCCTGCAAGAAATGTCGCTCATCACGTCGAGTCAACGGTGTGGCACGCTGCACGTCTCTGCGTCTGGCGATACGTGCGACACGCGACGGAGATGATTGTGCTGCCATGTCGGACGCGCACGATGCATGCGACATGCAGCGAGCTTGGCGAGAGATGCATGGAGTGGGCAGAGAGATGAGAGAAGAAACGATTTGCTTGGAAAAGATGACCGAGATGCACCGGTCAGTCGGTGCTATTCATGGCCTCGCATGGCGTTAGCATCGACGGGGCCAGATGACGCGAGAAAGGCGAAGAGGCACGGTATGGCCGACGTGTTTCGTGTTGGATGGACGCGTCTGGAGGGGGCTGGAGGAGGGACGGGCTTTGGTGCCAAGCGGAACACGCTGGACGTGAGGTGTGATGATGGCGATATGAGGTGCAGATGGGCGAGGCTAGGTGAGACTATATCTGCAGCCACAATGTGCCGGAAAAGTGGACAAGGACGACTATGAACCAGCCAAGCAAAGCGCAGCCAAGAGGCGTTTGCCCGGCGGATACTGGCATCAAGTGGACAGAAAGACGCAAAGGTAATCTTTTAGGTTGCAGCACAAGTCGTGCTCCGAGAGGATGTGATAGGGTGGTAAGCGACGGAGCCAGTGGGGCCGCGACTGTTGCACTCTCGCGATGCCGTAGCGAGACATGAGACACGAGACACGAGATATCGAGTCGTGTGGCATTAGTTATTGATGCAGAGATTGGGTACAGTGAGAGAAGGCCGAGAGCGTGTTGTTCATTGGATGCAGAGTCTGGAGATCGTGCTGCAAAGACATCTATATACAGTACAGGTACAGTACAGTACAGTCCTGTACCACATACTGTACCGACAGCGCGTGCCTCAGGGGGCCGAGCGAGTACCGTACTGTACAGTAACGAAGGAATGCCAACCATCCCGGCAGCAGTTACGCCGACAGAAACGCAACGCCGTTGCACCTGTTCGAATCTGTCGATACATATCACGTCAACCGGCCGCAACCGCCAACTAATGTACGTATGTGTATCTCTCTCTCAACGGTACGTTACCGTCTGATGACCGATGGCTCAAACACTGCCCATGCAGCCGGCCCCGTCTGCTGTCGTCGAACCAGTGCATCACCACGACGCTGATGTCTTGCACGAACCGAGTATATACTCGTGGTCGTCGTGGCAGTCTCTGATATGGAGTGTCGTAATAAGAGTGAATCAGACGGGAACCATTGGTCGTGTCGCCCCCCCCAGCACGACCTTGTCACGCCAGCAGCTGGATCAGCGACACGCTAGACGCAGATGCAAGGGCTCGCAGCGAACTAAAGCCCAGCGATGCACGAGATGATGCACCGCAGCAGGTTTTCGGGGTGGCCCTCGCGGCTCACGCTTTCGGCGGTAGTGCCAGGCTGAACATGCTGATATGAGCTGGGATTATCACTCAATGGCGGATCGCATGGCACCGAATGGTCACTGTCCCCGGGGTGTAGGTTCAGCTGTTCATTGCACCGATCCAGTCTCGTCTCGCCGTCCCCTAGTCCCAAACCCCCCAGCTGTCCAATACCACCCCATCTGCACTCTCGCCCATGGCCCTGTGGCATGCATGGCCGGAGCTTAAACAATCCACAGTATGCCCGTGTCTCGCCAAGATCGCATGCGTGCAGTTGGCTACTACGGTATCCTCTAGTTATCTCCAGTTCGACTACTGCTGCTCGGCCAGGCAAGGCTGGGGAAAAAAACGGCAGACCGAGCCATACCTGACCTGACCAAACCAAATTCCACTTCCGCTCCGGCTGTGCTGTGCTGCTGTAGCTTTGGTCACACTATTCCCGTCTCGCCGTCTTCACCACTCACGCTCGCTTCTGTCCCATCTCACATACCACACTCTCTCTCGACCTACCCTCTTTCTCCTCCTACTACTCCTCCCCCTCCTCCCTCTCCTCCTCTCATCTCCATCCCCTCATGCCATGGCCATCTGAGTTACGGAAGTAGTTCTTTGCCGCCGGAGAAGACTGTACAGGTCTTTGGCCGCAAATTTCTCTCCTGCCAGCCCGGACCCATCATCTCTGCCGACTACCTACCTACCTATCAACCTCCTACCTCGTGCATCCACCGAACCTCCCTGCACCGGGTCCGACTCCTCTTCCATCGAAGCCTCTGGACCAGCTCATCACGGCTCATCCATCAGTCTCGATCCTCTTCCATCCACATCCTCTCCTCGTCGACCTCTCCTCTTCGTTGATCGTAGAGCAACTCGACGCCGACCTCCTACCTACACCCACTACGACTCCCGGCCTCTCGTGTACTCTGTACATTGCTGATGCTGCATCTTGAAGCCATTGTGCTTTCTGCGTAAAAGGTAAGGCTTCCACTGCATGGTTCGCACGGATGCTGGATGCTGGATTCTCTTTGATGCTGGTTCTGGTTCTGGTTCTGGTCCCCGATATGGTTACTCGACACTCTTCAAGCTTGGCAGATGAATATTGGAGGTTGGATGTGTGACTGGGGATACGGTTGATGGCAGCAGCAATGGACATTGATGGATTGATGGGAGAGTTTCTGGAATGTGCACCCACGTGAGACATTCATTAGTTGCTTGCACTTCAAGGTCAAGAGTGGTATGCTGTCAAGAGACTTTCTGGGTGGATGGAATGGCCAAATTTGATGCAGCAAGTGCGTTTCACGACCCACAACCTCTACGAGCACGAGACAGACCTGAAACCACATCGGCACCCCGAGACGATATTGACGCTACACTCGCACTCCTGGTGTCCGAACTGAAACCGAAACTCACTCCTAATCCCCAAACTGGACTCGTTGCCAGCATTGACACCAGACTGGACCTCGTCATGGCTCTCTGCCCGCCAGGCACCGTTTCAGGTCCACATTCCATGGGCATCATCCCGGACACCCCTCTCGTCGTATCATCCACTGGGGACCTTTCACATCAAGTCACGTGCTTATGCTAACGTCTTCCAATCTTGTAGCGTTCTCGTCTACCAGCCTTTGATAGCATCTGCACCGCCACATCCTCTCGTCCATCTACAAGCATCATTGTCGTCGGTCACAAGGTGAGCTTCTATCACGCCGGGCTAAGATGAAAACCTATGCCGTATGATTATAAGCTGACTTTTGCCAAAGCACTCTTGCCCCTTGTGGATCTACTCGAACCGCTGAAATTCGACTGTGGAGGCGTTAGCTCGTCTTCTACAGACCGGATTAGTCCGACGCGGTCACGATAATTCTGCGACATCCCTGAGTGGTCGGTCGCCCAGCGTGCCTAGCAAGGGACATCTGATTTCACCAGCATATACTGCTCGTGCGATCACTACCCCTCGTTGCAAGTCACCAGTTTCAAGGTATGCATACTTGAATAAAATACGCGTCCCATCACGCATTGATACCTCATTTCTACGCGTCCCAATGCTGACACAACCGTGTGTGCCAGGTGCCGTGGCATATAACCTGCTTCCCAGCAAGTTGCCCATCATTCGCTTTCGAAGACGTGTTGATCGAGTCTTTCTCCATTCCTTTCATCAGTCCAACTAATTACAATCTTTCATTAATGACCCTGACCACCAGGCGTCTCGTTCTTTAATTCAGTTCACTCGCTGAACATCCACTCATTTGCATAACACAACTTGCACCTCACCACCAACCATCCACAACCTCAACGACTTGTCAATCCTGGAGAGCTGACACCCCCTCACCTACTACCAACAACCATACGATACCGATTTCATCATGGCTTACACTCAACAACCCTTCCAGCCATATGGACATTGCGACTCGTACTTTGTGGAGAACCATGACGATGACGATGGCTTGTATGCTCGAGCAGCAGCAGAGCGAGAAGTCCAACGCGGCGTTGCAAGACTACAACAAAAAGCGCTAGCAGAAGGACTCTCTCGTCTGACAGCACGCGAGTACCAAGAGGACATCCTCAACCACATGGAGCGTATGGAGATCGAGACCATGCCCGACATCCACTCCATTGAGATTCAGACCGAGATTCAGTGGTTCATGCGGCCATACCTTCTCGACTTCCTCCTTGAAGCACATCACGCATTCCAGCTATTGCCCGAGACTCTCCACCTGGCCGTCAACCTTCTGGACCGATACTGCTCACGTCGTGTTGTCTACAAGCGACACTACCAGCTCGTTGGATGTGCCGCACTGCTCATTGCTGCCAAGTACGGCGATCGAAAGGAAAGAGTACCAACGATCCGAGAATTGAAGTCCATGTGCTGCTCTCTCTACGACGAGGACATGTTCACCCAGATGGAGTGGCATGTTCTGGCAACACTCAACTGGGTCATTGGACATCCAACCGTCACCGGCTTCTTGCAACTGGCATTGACCGAGGTTGGTTACGATCCCGAGCTGGAGCATATGAGCTGGTACATCAATGAGCTGGCATTGTACCACAAGGACTTCATCCCCGTTCGTCCATCTGTCATGGCTAGATCTGCTCTTGCCTTGGCACGATGCATTCTCGGCCGTGCTCAGTCACCGTACCAAGACTGGTCAGCACAGTATGATCCTCAGGTGGTCCTCAACCTGTCCAACCACATCAGCATGCCTTCACAGGCATTGCTCAGGAAGTACGCCTCGCCTCATCTGTCGTCCGTCTCCACAACCATTGATGCTTTCCTCAAGCATCAAGCGGCTGTTGCACGTCGTTCGATGCTGGCTCAAACCCACGTCGAACCCATGCAGACGGATGTCTACCTCACCCCACAAACGCCACAAAAGGCTGGACACAACAGCATGCCGGCTGGCATCTTGACTCCTCCCATCACGCCCGACAAGGACGTCATGAACACCACGTATGGGACCGGCTACCAACAAAATGTGATGATGACTCGCGATGGAATGACACCGCCTTTGAGCTTGAATGAGCAGAGTCACTACGCGTTGCCCGCCACCAGACAAATACAACAGCCGCAATTTGTCCAATAACAATGACAAGTCCACCCCGATGGTTCACAACCATCCCCTCCATCCCGCCAATACCGCCAAGCTAGGCCTACACCATCGGCCTGGCTCATTGTATCATCAATGTTTGAGCGTCTTTAGCGTCACCTCTTCAGCATTACAAGCGTTGCTCTATTTTTGCTTTTTGGAACTGCATCATTTCATATGTTACCCACCTTTCCCTGGAATTTGTATCGGGAATTGGAATTTCCTCACCTCGTCGGATTCGTCACAGCCCTAGGGGCTTCCGTGAAGAAGCTGACCGGGAAAAAGGAAAACCAGCGTGTAGACGGAAAAAGGAACCAGAGTGTGTCTGCTTTTGTTTTCATTTTCCTCATTGTTGGGCTTTTGGGCAACTCTCTCTCGCCGCCCCGTGGAGTCTCTCTAATACTGGAGGAAGAATCACATACACAGATTGTACCTGATACGGGGCTGCGTTTGCTTTTTCGTCTCTCTTCAGCTCTCAAAGCGAGGGCCGAGAAGACGGCCAGAGAGCAAGAAAAAAGGTAGAGAATACCTCCAAAAAGCAGCTGGCACGAAAAGGAAGTCGGGAGAGACACCGAGAGCAAATTGAACCTCGAGAAAGAGAAAGAGAGAGTGAAGATACTGAGCCGGAAGATAATTTGCTTACCAGAGAGCTTGGAATCGTTGCGGGCTCCCTTGTTTTTGCGTTCGTCGCGATAGAATGCAAAAAGAAATGGCTACCAGATTGCCTCAGAATGTGAAAAATCTAATCACCATCGCTGCTAACTCTTTCGATTCCTGAAACATATTCTATGTGTTTGATGTTTGTGTTGGTTTATAAGATCCTATCATTGGCCACACTGTGATTTGTTGGTGCCTGAGGTATCGATCAAACCCAAACACCTCAATGGCATCGGAACTGGGCGTCATGTTCTCCGTTCCGTCGGCTCGGCACGCTGCATGATGCGCGAGCACACTACTTGCCGCCAGCCGCAGGGCACTTTACCGCATCCGACCAAGCAGAAGCCGACGATCGTCCAAAATTTCGAAAAGCTGCTTCCACACTAATCAACGTGCTGGTGCTTGTGCTCGTTGCGTACCTACTTTCTCGACCTCTGCAGCTGAATTGGAACAGTATTCTACTGGTACCCACACTTCGCACTACTACTCTGTCTCTTTGATATCGTGCTACGCTTGCTACGCACGTTCCCAAGCTCCCGGACGAACCATGAAGTAGCGAGCGGCCTTTCTTCCCCAATCTTTCGATCTTCCAACTTCTTCGCTGCCACCTCCACCTTCACGTACCATGGACGTCCACCGCTCCCGCTTCGTCCCCTACCCGACCTCCGACATCACGGCGCTGGCCTTCTCGCGCGCCTCCGACTCCGGCTACGCTCCGAATGCCCTACCAGCCCTCAAGCTCGCACTCGGCCGCGCCGACGGCTCCGTTGAGATCTGGAACCCGCAGCGCGGCGCCTGGGTACAGGAGGCTGTGCTGCGGGGCGAGGAGGGCGAGCGAGAGAGTATCGCGGCGCTCGCATGGACGCAGGACCCGGATGAGAAGGATGCTGAGGGGCGGTTGGTGATGGGCCAGCAGCGGCTGTTCAGCATTGCGGCGGCGCCGGAGGTGCTCGAGTGGGATCTGGCGCACGGCGTGCCGGGGAAGCGGTCGAGTGGGAATTTCAGCCAGGTGTGGTGTTTTGCGACTCAGCCTAGAGCGAGGGGAGGAGGGAGTGAGGAGAATGCAGTGGCGGCCGAGTATCAGGATATTGTGGCGGGGTGTGGAGATGGCACGATGGTGTTGCTCACGACGGCGGATGGCGATCTGCAGTTCAAGCGGCTGCTGGCGAGAGTCAGTGGGAAGAGGGCGAGCTGCATGTGCGTGGCGTACCAGAAGCCGGAGATCGTGGTTGCCGGGTTTGCGGATAGTGCGATTCGGATCTTCGATACGCGGAGTGCGACGCTGGTTAGGAGCATGAGTATTGGCGTGGGAATTCCTGGGGCGCCGAGCACGCCGATTGTTTGGCAGGTTAAGTGCTTGCCGAATGGCGATATCGTGTCCGGCGACTCGAATGGAGAGGTTAGGTTCTGGGATGGCAGATTGTATGCATTGCTACAGAAAGTCAAGGGTCCGGAAGGAGATTGCGTGGATCTTGTTACGAGCACGGATGGAAAGACGGTGGTGACGGGAAACTTGAATGGCAAGATGGCCGTCTTTAAGCAGACGACTGGCAGCAAGAAAAGCTGGGGCAAGACCAGCAATCGACGGATTCACGAAAGCGAGGTCAAGGGGATGGCGGTATTCGACAGCAAAGTCGTGAGCGTGTTTGTGTCCGGAGGCAGTGGCGCCGCTCCTCTGGTCGTGCCACTACGCGAGTATGGCAAGGAGAACATGCGCTGGCTGCCCAGTCTACCTCAAGAGCCACCGCTCGCCAGCGCGCCCAAAGCACGACTGCTTGCCAGCTGGTGGGAGAATAACGTCTACATCTGGCGGATCGCACGGCAGAGCGATGCGGGCGATGATGTGGAAAACCCGGCGAAGCCGCATAAATTGGTTTCACGATTGACACTGACGGCTGGGACCAACATACGAGCTGCCTCAATTTCGGCAGATGGTAAAGTACTGGCTGCAGCAACGAGCAAGGAGATCAAGGTCTTTCAGTTGCGCAAGAAGCTCGATGCGGATGCCCTTGCCGTCCGCAAGCTCGAGCTTCCGAAGGACTATGCAGAGTTGGGTGCACGTTCACTCTTGTTCTCGCCAGATGGCAAATGGCTTGCCGCTGTGACGACCGATAGTGAGGTGCATCTCGCACGCCTGGCGGTCGACTCAGATCATCCTAAGCAGATTCGCGTTCTTCCGAAAACCGTGGAGCTTGAGCGGATAGCTCGCAAGTCCAGATACCCTACTGCTTATAAGAAGTACGAACATTCAATCAACCGCCTGGCTTTCGCCTCGGACAGCTCAGTGCTGGTAGCAAGCGACCTGTCTGGTCATCTAGACTCCTGGGTGCTGCAGGGCCATGAAGACATTACCGCAGCTGCTTGCGACGTCACCAAGGAGACCCTTGATAAAGGTTCTTCTCGAGGCAGATCAGATTCAGACTCGGAGTCAGACAGTGACGATGACGACGATGCCGTTGTGGTTTTCTACGGACAGCACTGGTCTGACAATCCAGCCGGCCACCTCCTTCCCAAACTCGATTCGGCGCCTACGGTTTTAACATTCCGACCAGCAGCGTCCGCTACGAACAACATCAATGGCAACCCTGGTGTTCATGCCACCCGCCACAACCCTCACGCTCACTCCCACTCCCTTCCTACTGGCCAGCATCGCCTTTGGGTCATGACTGCGCGCCAGCAAATGTACGAGTTCGATGTGCTCGCCGGCCGCCTGAGCGATTGGAGTCGCCGCAACCCGACAGAAGCGCTGCCTAAAGACTTCACCAAGATCATGGACCGCGCGGTCGGCGCTGTATGGGATGTCACTGCCGCACGAGAACGTCTTTGGCTCTACGGGCACAGCTGGGTGTTCATGCTGAACGTCAGCGGCGATCTGACCGCAAGTCCGCTCAGCAAAACATCACGCAAGAAACGACGCCGCGGCAAAGATGGCGCAGCTATCAGCATCGACGGCGAATACTCCTCCGCCGCACATAAACGCATCAAGTCAGAAAGCGGCGCGGGCGGTAAAGTCCGTGACCGCTTCCGCAACGTGGTTGGCGCTCAGACGCAGCTCCGTCGCTTCGAGGACGGGGAGTGGGATGTGTTGGACCTGGAGGAGCGCGAGCGCGACGAGCTGGAAGATGGAGAACAAGAGGGTAATGATGATGACGACGACGACGATATCGGGCTTCTTCTGACGCGGCCGGACGTGGAGGGTCTCGACTCGGCACTCGCCCCAGCTCCTGATGATGCAGAAGGGAAGGAAGGGGGCGCCCAGCGACGGTGGTGGTGTACATTCAACTACCGTCCGATCCTAGGCATGGTCGTGCTGGCGGACGAGGAGGGGGCTGGTGCTGTGGTGCCGAATGGCGTGGGCGATCGGGCAGAGGAGGAGCGGCCGCTGGAAGTGGTGATTGTCGAGCGGCCGGCGTGGGACGTTAAGAAGGGGAAAGAGAAGGCAGGCGTGTGAGGGCAGGATGACAGGCAGGGCGTTTCGAGGCGATGTACATGATCTAGATGTTCAATGGATTGGGTAGCATGTGTACATGTATGTGTATGTGTACATGAACCAGCACGCAGGCTGAGCTGTGTGTCTACATAGACCTTTAAGCAAGCCCTCCCACATATATATATATATGTATATACAAAATATGAAAAGCTTACTCAGGCAACATATAAAAAGCCCATCGCACCAAACTCGGATCCACGAACCGAGAGCCGCGGGATCGGGACGACCGAGCCCATTTCGAGAAAGGTACGAACCATGTAATGTATGTAGTGGGCGGCAAGTGTTGGTTCGGCGTCGGGGCCACGCGTCCACGTCTTTTTATCCGATGTTACCTCACTGTACCTTACTTTCTATTGATTTGGATCTGCCGCGAGCCGAGATACGAGATTGCATGATGTAGTGAGGTGAGATGAGATGAGATGAGGTGTGGAGACGAGGATGGAGATGGGCGATTCTGTTGGGGATGTGCATGGGGGATTTGCCGGGATTGTTTGACTTGAAAGAGATAGGGATAGGGAATGCATAGGGGAGATGTACTGGTATACTGGACTGTATTCAGTTGTTGGTTGGTTGGTTGGTTGGTTGGTTGGTTGGTTGGTTGGTTGGTTGGTGTTGGAGGCTCTATTTTTACACGAGTTGTGTGTAGGTACAATGAACTTCTGGAATAGTACGTACCTATGTGTACGTACCTAGAAGGAAAAGAAGGCGACGACAAAGACTGCATATTGCTCACGTGCGTACATGTACCTCTTTCGGGGGAATCGAGAGCGGTCAGGCATTTCATCGACCTAGTGTCCATTGTGGCACTGGGGCTAGACCTTCAATACATACCTTACTGGACCCATACCCAAGCTGATGACGAGTCCGACCTCGCACCCAAGTCTGACGAAGACGCGAATTGCTACTGTATTCGTGGTTGGAAATCCATTCGGACCATGACGGGAACAGAAACTGATTGTTCGTACATAGTCAGATCTGGGTCATCATATAGGATGCGGTGGTGCCCGGAGCTTGTTAGTGAGAGTGCCAAGACGAATCGGTTGCTTGGAGCTGACGAGGAAGTGAGGAATGTCGTCTGTCTTGGGGATGTGGTGGGAAGGCGGTGACATTCAATGGACGGAGTGGAACATGGTCGCGGAGTACGTGGATCGTTCAGTTCATATGTAATAATCCTTTAGAGGTGGTACATAGGGTTGATGTGGTATGTGGCAGAGGTCACGTGGTTATTGAGAAGCGTCGTAAGATGAACTAGCCAAGATGATCTTCCTTGTGATGAACATGTTGCATACCTTACTCATCGAACACAGTCTGTAGTGTAAGGTATGTGAATATATATACATGTATGGGAATAAATATACGTAGAATATGTATATCATGCACAATTCAACGAAACGTACATGTAAGGGATGGTAGAGCTGCAAGGACATGAGGTGGTATCTTGCAGTCGAGCCGAGTCGAGTCGAGTATTCGCTGCTGACGCGGCTCCCAGGGCTACGCAAGCATCGTCCAGGGTCCAGCGTCTGCCATTCGTCTCATCTCTGCCTGTCTCGCCCGCGCCCTCGACATGAGAACTGCACCACACCACACCGCGCACTTCACCTCACCTCACCCTCCTTTTCACGTTCACCACCCACATTCCCTTCACCTCGTCGTCGTCGACCATCACCACCCTCACCACCGACGACACCCATCTCCGCCCGTCTGTCGTCATTCTCCCACCCCGGCCCCAGCGTGGATCTAGCAGCCCTGCCCGGGTATTATTGGCGCGCGACGAGGGGCGGTGCATTCGACCTCTGCTTCCGACGATAAACCCACCCAACTGCGCCACCAGCCGACAGAAGAGCCTCATTGCGACATCATCTACTTTTCGACTCCCTCCACCAGATCGCATTGCTGCCGTGGTTGAGATTCTCACGTCGCCGCCAACGACACCATCCGTGAACATCATCCTACCGCACGCAACACCATCATGGCCGACCAGAACAATCGCATGCCGCGTCGCAAGCCATTGCCCGCCAACAACTCCCTCCCTGACAACTGGGCCGCCGACCTCACCCAGCAGTTCCGTCGCACTCTCTCCACCAAGCGCATGAACGAACTCAGCAGCAGACCCGGTTCACAGCGTCGTCGCACCTCTTCTCGATTACCTACCGATTATGTCGTGCAATCCCCACCTCGTGCAGCCTCCGATGCTTCCCAACAACCGCCTCCATCACGACAAGCCACACCCGTCCAACCACCACCGTCATATTCGTCGTTGCGCAATATCCCGTCCGAACCTACTCCACCCGCCGATACCAAGTCTCTACGGTTCCGCAGCATGCTCATGTCGCTTTCTAACACACCCTGTCGGTGGGAGAATCCCGGACTGCTGGACGAAGCATTAGGCGCAATACCACTGCAGCGGATCTACGATGATGCTCAAGAAGAGTCAGACTTGTTCATGGCCGAGGCCGCGTCCATGGGAAATAACGTCAAGCCAGCATGGGGATACCAAGATTGTGTGATTCGCGCATTGCTCAAGTGGTTCAAGCGTGACTTCTTCACGTGGGTCAACAACCCGCTCTGCTCGACGTGCAGAACTCGAACTATTGCCAAGGGCATGGCAGCTCCCTTACCAGACGAGCTGGCACGAGGCGCAAATCGTGTCGAGCTTTACGAATGTGCCAACCAGAACTGCATGTCATACGAACGATTCCCACGATACAACGACGCGTTTGTACTGCTGCAGACTCGGCGCGGTCGATGTGGTGAATGGGCCAACTGCTTCACCATGCTCTGTCGCGCCGTGGGGAGTAGAGTGAGATGGATTTGGAATGCTGAAGATCACATCTGGACTGAAGTGTACAGTGTGCATCGCAAGAGATGGGTGCATGTTGATGCTTGCGAGGAGCAGTGGGATGTTCCATTACTATATACACAAGGTATGTTTGGGTCTTGTTCATCGATGTCGTAGAGTACACACTAACATCCACTACTAGGCTGGAACAAAAAGCTATCGTACTGTATAGCCTTCTCTGCCGATGGCTGCAGCGACGTCACCCGACGATACTGTCGCAACCCCAACGAGCAAGCCCTTCCACGTAATAAGTGTACCGAAGGCGAGCTCATGCACATCGTTCGGGAAATCACTGCCATGCGCCGTCGTGATATGGATAAGAAGGAGAAGTTCCGACTCCAAGCCGAAGACATGCGCGAGGATGCTGAGCTACGGAAGTACATCATCGAAGCTCTTGCCTACAACATCAGCCGGATCCTACCTGGTGGTGACGCAGGTTCCGCATCGACTCGGTCAGATCGGCCGGATCCTGATGCTCAGAAAGCTGCTGAAGCCGCAGAAGGTCGACAGTCCGGCGCTACCGAGTGGGTTCGCAATCGAGGAGAAGCTGGGAGAAATAACCCACAGCCGGACCAACGTCAGCGATAATCACTCCTGTTGACTGTCAGATCATGTGTCGATGATTGGCATTAATGTTTCAGACGAAGTCACGGCTCCCATAATATACTCAACCCGATGTGCTTTGGACTTCTATTCATGGACTCGACCACTACTGTCCAATCGTCCGATATCCACCAATCAATCGACTATCGACATCATCAACTCTTCCACATCGCCTACTTATTATTACCATCAATCTTCCTCTCATATGTCATCATCATGCCTCACTTCGCAGGCAAACCCACCACAAAGTCTCACTTGGCTATCTCGAGACTCGCCCTTCATCTTCTACCGCTTCTCTCTTTGGATCTTCCGGGCGCTGGCAGGCGTGTTGTTTTTATTCTACATGCGTCGGACGAAAGTATCATCGATTATTATGCAAACTCATGAGCGAGCCAGCGAGCAATGCAAGCAAGTCAGGCGCCAGCGCTCTTTTCACTTCAATGGGGTCGGCGCGACAGTAGGACAGGATGTGTGGGGTCAAAAATGGGTGGTGCTGAAAGACATTTTTTAGGGTTGGGGTCTTGACGCGAGAAGGAGCGATTTCCTTCATGTTCTATGCCCGCCATGGCGTTCTATCTGCTTCAGTGCTGGGGTATCTGGTCTCTTCTTGCGGCACTTTTATTAGTTTACATGTATCCAGCTACCTATTCCTCGAATATCACATGTCTTTTTCGTCTCACTTCATAGACTCTGTTTCAACGTCGTCATATATGTGTATACTTGCCTGGCTTCATATCTTCGTCCTTCCACGTTAGCACTTTCACCTTGAGAATTTTCGCTTGACACTCGCATACTCACCTCGATATCCTAGGGGGATCTTGGTGACACTGTGTTTACCATTCGCACTAATTAGGAAAACATTCTTTACTCTACGCAGCCTGAAAGGTTATACAAGTATTCCTACAAACGCTATCATACATCCCT
>PXOE01000046.1:0-155545 GCA_003012245.1 Microcyclospora tardicrescens
GGCGGGGTTGTTGGGCGATGAGGAGGGGAAGGAGCGGAGGGCTGCGCAGCATGATGTTGGTAAGACGCTGCAGAGGGGCGCGGAGGCGGATATTCAGAAGCAGGCGCCGCAGTAGAGAGGGATCTGGGGGTTTGTCTTCGTGCTTTCGAGGTTATGATGAGTTGATGATATTTCTGCGATCATGTTAGCGGGTTTCCTTCATATCGAGACATTGTTGCGAAGTGTATTCGGCTTTGACGAGGAGCTTCAGTTGTTTCGTTGCCGGGGATTAATATACGCTACGGTAGGTAGGTCGGTACTGCTATACATGACAGGTGAGATCACAGTGAATGAAGGTAGGTTGTTGCACTTCAGAACATTCCGTATGATACAAAGCATATTACCGCTATCGTTGAACTCTGCTAATCGATTGTCAAACCGCAGTGCATGTCCCTTGTCACACACAAGCTGACCACTTCGACTTCCCCACGCCTCTGCCTTGATCATGCATGGAGGGAAGCCCAGCCTGGCTTGGTGGCGCCAGGATCATAAAGGAAGAACGGTAGTACTCCAGAAGAAAATGGGTATCGCGTCGGACTCGTGTACTTCGAGACACCCTCATTTCAGTGTCTCATTGTCCCCATCTTCTCTCGCCCTCTCATTGCCTACTTGCTTTCGTGCTTGCTTGATCGCTCGCTCGCTCACACGTGTCTAATACTTCAGGATGATGTATAGAGCGTGGATGATGCCGGGAATGTAGCCCAGGATGGTGAGCAGGATGTTGATGAGCAGGTCAGCGCCGCAGCCACTACGAGGAAGCTGTCAGTATGCGCGTGAGAGGATTGATAGATGATATTGTTGCTTACCGCTCGAGGAACACGCCGATCGGGGGAATGAAGATGGCGAAGATGATCTTGATGATGTCGCTGCGAGTTTGTCAGTCTCTGGTCCTACAACAAGCTGCGTGATGATGCCGAAGCATTGAGCTGCGTAGAAGCCGGATTCAAAGACCCAGCAAAGGTCGAGACTTACGATCCGGTGAAAGGCATTTTGAGTGATGTTCTGGATGAACGGAGAGTGTGGTTTGGTATGTGATTGAAGGGTGATGGATACTGTTACTGGAGCTGTTCGTGATGCGTGAGAATGCAGAAGAAAAAGAGAAGATGAAACTGCCGGGGCGCTTAACAGTGATGTTATGAAGAAAGTATGTCTGTGGCTGGCAAGGCGCGAGTGTAATCTGGCTGCCGGGACGACGTCACTCTGTCGCGATTCGGCCTTGGTCTTCTTGGTAACCGACTTCCAACTCCACCTTATGCACTCGCATCCTTGACGGCCATCTCACTTTCTCGCCTCCGCAGTTTGCCGACTAGTCTTCTCACCAAACACACCACCGCTACATCCTGGCGCCAAACTCTATCAGATTGGAATTATGTCCAGACGCACAGTGGCTGGCTGGACGACTCAGCGTCTTGTCGTGGACATCGAGGCTGAGGTGTTCAGCATTGCGCGTGGAGAATCCGCGTACCCCGGTCCGCTGCAGGATATCTTGGAAACCCGGTCACCAGACCACCGAGTGATACGTATGACACCAGGATGCCAGGTTATTTCGAGACCACACCCGGGATCATTAATTTGGCGACCTGTCGATCTCTTTCACTTGCACCGCCACTATGATGTCTGCTGTGGCGAGTGTTGAGTTTCAAATGGAATGTTCTTGGGGCCGCGTTGTCATGGCGTATTCTACGCATGAACGACGCCACAGACGGCAACGGACCATGATGATACGCTCATGATGACTTGACGATTGGGAAGAATCCTGCCGTGGCTATCCGAAGAACGTGGGCATCTCTTGGACTGCGCCACACCTCGCCAAATCTTGTCACGGTTGCGTTACTGATCATGAGATTCTTCTTCTGCAATCGGATGATTCAAATGTGTTATGTGCTGAAGACTAGCTCAAACTCGCACGTCCATCTCGTAGCGATTATTACATCTCGCGGCTCTCGGAGCCTCGACCTGCACGACACTTTGCTATGGCAGACTACTCGTCCATGTCAATGATATCCGGCACAGCATACTGTCGAGACGCTTCGTAGTTCATATGCTGCACGCCAGATAGTATTCAAGCTCGTAAAGAAAGCATGGCTGTGGTGAAGTTACGAACGAAATCGAGGTCATTGCGCTGGCTGATCACACTCAGTGCCTCAAGACGAGCACAGCGCACTTCTCCACACATACCAGACTATGAACGGTTTCACTCGAATCGATTCGCAATGGGTAAAAGAGCTCGAAGCTGCCTCGTTCATCTAATATCTATCATGTAGTTCCGTGAGTCATGACCCCACCGCGGAAATGCCGACCAATGCTCGCTTTTGACCTTTAAAAACATGTCAACCACCTCGCTTCGTATGCAAACACAACGCAAACTCCTTGTGACATTTGACGTCTTAAAAACTGAACAACCCGCTTCGCTTTTTGCCAAGTGGATAAACAACCACTGCACTCAAAAACAGTCCGACGGTAATACCGATCGCGACTTGAATAACACTATACCCTACAGTGAATGCTACACTGTTCAGACCCTCCGACTCAAAAGTGGAAATGTTTGCGACGGTAGAGCCGTTGGTGGAATTTCCCGAGATCTGATTGGCTGAGGCGATGCCCGCGACCAAGCTGCCATTAACCGCAAGACCGGACGGCACCTGTACGAAGATAGCTGGCAGCATGGCCGCAGCCGCGAGGCCATACCCCACACGCCGTGTTTGGCGGACGTAAATCGACTCAGTATCAGTCGTGTGAGCACTGCCACTTTCCAGCTCCTTGGCGGACTGGATCTTCTGGTTATCGCTCTTGATACGTAACATGCGACGTCGGAGGGCTCGGTAGCGTGGTCGGATCCAGTCCTCCCAGATGTCGAGAAACCAGTTCTCGACTCGGTTGCCAATGCGAGAATACATGTTCGCAATGACACCGATGGCAAGCGCGCCGAAAGTGTTGCTGACCTGTGTATTGCCTTCGAAGCGTCTGGAAGAGTAGTAATTGACCAGATACCCGACGAAGGCGATGATGACCATCATCGGTGCTTGCTTCCATTTGGCTTGATTGACGAAGACGAGGCACATGGCGAAGCCCGGGACGAATGGGAAGAAGTATGGTGCTGGTAATGGATTCTGGCACGTCGTGGCAGACGTGGCGTTCTTGTCCATGATGCCGTACATGGCTGTGCCGATTGTAATGCCATATCCCAGGAACAGCGAGTAGATAATGGCGTAGACCATGCGCACTGATCCCGCGACGATGGATCGTGACTGAAGCTCCAACGATGCGCAGAGCACTGTGTACCCAGGCAGGATCAAGGCAATAGACGATTGTGCAAGTGCCGCGAAGCAGAACGTGTTGCCGTTATTGATACTGCCAAACGCCCGGGCAAGGAAGGACGTTATAACAGTTGCGGAAATTTCGAAGACGTTTTGGTACAGGTCCGAAGTTGGGGCGATGACCAACTGGAGGACACCAAGGATGCAACCAAGCAAGAATGAAATGGGAAGGTCGATGAGACGGGCTCCGAAAGCAAAAGGCCCGACGCAGACCGCGGCTAGACCCATAACAAGGATACGCCACCAGCGATTGAACTTGTCTCCTTTCTCGGTGATGTCCTTGAGCCGGTTGGTAGCATCCTCGGCGCTTATCTTGTTGTGGACAACCTCTTTGTAAACTTCGTGGACGTCGCGGAGTTTGCCAAGGTCGAGGCCTTGGTTGACGCGGACGAGCTTGACCTCCGTGGTGTGAGTGGTCGAATCATCAAACGACATGATCATGGAACCGGGAATGTACAGGAACTGTGCCTGGATCTTCAGAGTCCGCGCACTCATGTTCATGTATTCCTCCAACCGATGTGTTGGAGCACCATACAACATCAATGCACGACAGAGCCTCATGAGGTATTTCTGCCTCCGCATCGTCTCTGCAATGTCCACCGCAATCTGTTCTTCGGCATGACGATGCCGGCCTAGACGGCTGAACAGATTGTGCGACGACATTCGTTTGTTCGCAGGTCTTTTGTGCATTTCTTGATGTTCACGAAGCTTCGCACTGACCTGCTCACCCAGTGTCGTTACTGAAGGAGTACCAAGAGTCGTCGAGGAGCCGATCAAGTGCGCCAACGATGTCGATGAGTGGTTCTTCTGCTTGTGGGTGAACCAACGTCCCGTGGGCGTGGTGTATCCAGACTCTGGTGGCGAGTGCGAAGGTGTCGATGGTTCGCTGAACGTACCACCATGGGATGTCCTGCCTTGTCCGGGATGTTTACCATTGGACGACTGCCCATAAAGCTTCAAGAGAGAGCCAAGGATGCCTCCTCGGTATTGATCAGGTGCCGGTCGATAGTCCTCGAAGAACTGTTGTTCTTCTACAGGAGTGACCATGCCAGATCGGTTGATTGGGGAATGCTGTTCAGAGTGGATATCATACATAGCATGCTTGCGGACCAACCTCAAAGCTTCGTCATGGGATAGTCTGCGCTCGTAGACGTTTGAGGGGAAGTCTGACGTTGTACCGTTGTCGTTATCCTGCCTCAAGTTTAAACCGCTCAAGTCAATCTTCCCTGGGCTAAGCGGAGACAACCTTGTGGTATGTGGGTCCGAAGATCTTCTTTCCGGTGAAGTATATCGAGACCCTGGGGCGGATCTAATTCTCTCATCCAGTTCTAAGCGTTTTCCTCGTTCGAAGGCTTCTCTAGCCCTGGCATTTCGCAGTGCTTTCTGCCCATCGTCATCTGGTCCGTCATCCCCCTCATGGGTCGCCGTCGCCCTCGTGGACGGCGTCCTCCTTATGGCCGGGCGGGGTTTGCGAGTCGGCTCTGTGGAGTGCATAGCTTGACGGATCGCCTGCATTTGTTGGGGCGAAAGCTGGGGAAGGTGCGACCGTTCTTCATCGCCACTCACTTCCAACAACTGGGGTAAAATGGGGTCGGTACTGCCATTGCGTGACTGATTCGGCGTCGTCTCACCACTCCGACCAGGAGAGATGGAGAGTGGTGAGAGCGTCCACTCTTCTGACGGAGCAGGGACTATGCTCACTTTTTTACTTCCAGCAGCACTCCCTTCTCCGCTTCCGGGTTCAAGACCACCAGTAAAACCAACTCGCTTCTTCTTCTCACCAGGCATGCTACCTGGGCGGCTTTTCTGTCCACTGGTCTCCGTATCAGATTGAGATGCGCTCTGGTCGTTCGATGCGCCCTGAGGCGACGAGCCATCACCCCCAGAGCCCGACACTGGCAGGTCTGAATCCTTGAATGGATGTGGGGGACCATCAACTGGGCTACTCATCGTGTCTGACCAGCTGATTCGTCGTATTGCTAAAGAGTGATGTGCTTCTAAGCTAGTTCCAGCGAAGACCTTGTTGCGTGACTTTCCAGCAGCGCCTTACCATGGGCTCCTGTGACGATGAACGACAAGACCAACGGAAAGAGATAGTAGGAGAGAACGGTTCCTCGCACTGATGTCGACTGCGAGATATGATAGACAAGGAAATTATTATGGTGGGTCACGGAGACACCCTCTGCGCTTCTGATGGCGAGACGTGGTAGGTTCGCTGGCTCCTCAACTTAGCCACCTAGTCCATGCACTGGACGCAGTGAATCCCCTGTGATGCTATGATTCGAGATGATCAGCGGCAGTTCAACGTATGTCCAGCATTGAGATCGTCCGGGGATGGACTTCAGTAGGGCCTCCAGATATTGGACAGTTGAGCACGGTAGAGCGTTCAGGTAGCAAACCTATGAACTAGCAACGTTGACGATAGAGACGGAGAAGAGCGAATAGATATCTCTGATGACAGCATAACCCTTGCTGACACAACACGTGCGGCGACGAGCAAGCACATAATCTGATGCTGCCATATCTCGCCCGACCCACCAGAGAGGGTCTGATTAGTCCAAGCAGTGGCGGTCGTGGTGATCGGAGTGCTGGAACGTCTGGGTCGCTAGACGGATGCATTGGACCGATAGCAGGAGGACCCACAGTATCAAACTGCTTGGGCTCCTCAGCACAAGCCATCAAGGCACGTTGAGTGGAAGCCCTCCAACATTGTGTTCGACGCGACTCGAAGCATGTCCCGGTTGAGGGATATACCGACAGCACGACCACACTTTTTCACACCAAAGGTCTGGTTGATCGTCACGGCACTTAGATTCGACCCTGAGTGATGGAGAAGAGGTCGGGACGAAAGTTTCTGACGTTCCAAACGGAACCACAACTCTACACATCCGGCAATCGTACGCTTAGCCTGCATCGCCGCCATCCGAACCAGGCGCTTGCTAGTTGGCGCATGGCGAGTTCGGCCGGATTTAGGACTGACGCGTGTTATATGCGCCGATAGGGTCTGGACAGGTGGACCTAGAAGACCAAAGCCAAGAAAGGCGGGTTCCTGATGGCTACGCGGCGTGCGCGATGATCGGTTGCAGTTATGATGTGGTTGAGGTGGACGAGCGCGCTCGAAAATAATACGAGACGCCCCACGTCCGTTGAGCACGCTCGAGTTACCGGTTTAGGCTAGCCGGACGTCAGGGGACCCAAAGTCTATCAGAATCGACGTTCGTCACCTACGTCAAGCCTTATCTGGTTGCTGCACAACAGCACTGAAGAGCATGTAACCAGCAACGGTGTGTGGTTCTTTCATTGATAGACATTCTGCTGACCCTGACACCGTTGCAACCGCTACACAAGAGCTAGCACCTGCGAACCGTGGACCGACTACCTCCCGGGCCTCCGTCCTTGGGACCTGCGCAAGGCCGTTGTGAGTCTTGAGGTGTGGCGCCCTCAACACTCTGTTTATTTGCTGCTTCATTTTCCGCACGACCACAGATCACAATTCAGTCCAAATGGTGCGACAGCTCCAGTATGAATCGCTTCGTCGGTCCTAAACTCTGCTGCCAACGCTTGGCAGGCGGTGTGATGTGGTGTCTCACCTTGTGGAAGACGCAATTCGCTCCATGTTGCCCAACTGTGTCAACCCCCTACGACACATCATCAGTGTCAATGCATTCATGAGGATCTCCAGACGTCTTGTCCGATTAATGTAATAGCATTCGGAAGCATTGCAGTCCTTGACATGCACAAACCGAGGAGCTCAGATTTGCTTGGATGTGAGTGATGCACTACCCTGAACATCGTGATTTCACGATCGCCACGATCGTCAAGTGCAGTCCAATGATCTCTGCGACATCGCCTCTCTATCTCCTTACTGTAACTCGGGCTTAAGGAGTTGCTCAGATATGAACGCCTCACGGGAACTCCAACATACGCCCACGACGCCCTCATCCCAACGCGAATCCTTTGGAAAAGTCGTTCGCACGATACAACACAAGCGATCGCAAGACGGACCGATTCACAATCACATGCTGACGAGTCCCACCTATAAGATACCAAACAGTCTTCCACCATCTCTTCTTTTAACATCCAAAGATAGAACTCTTTACTATCCTGGCTGCGATCAATAGTCTGCAAACCTGTACCTGACCCCCTCCGCAGCATCGTCCACTCACATTACAGAAGTACTGCGGTACCAGTCTACATCTATTCATCAATACCTGGTAGCGTCACACCAGGTCTATCTATGTTCTGAAATAAACCCTATGCGCGCGGCTATCATCATCCGACCCAACGCGCGCACGCCACCCAAAAACTCTGCGAATCCTTCGACACGTTTTCTTCTGTCCCTCCCAGCTTGTGTTGCCGTCCAGACCGAGAACCTCCGACGTCATCGAGCAGCCAAAAGCGTGGGATGACCACAGCTCCATCCCGTGCGATATGCGTGCTTCGCTTGTGCAGAACGGATGTGGCATATGAGCGCTGCTCATGAAACCACATGCACTTGCACATGCAATTGTTCAAGAGGCTATGATATCACTCGCTTACTCGGATTCGAATCATTATGAACCCACATGCAAAGGATCGCGATGATGTGATTACCACCACCTATGATGTCTGAGATGTGCATGTGTTGCATCCGGGATTGACTGCTGGAATCGAGGTTTCCCTCCTAACTGCTAACGCATTGCGATGCAACGTAAGGATCTACAGCGATCCTGGAAGCAAGAGCATACGGACTCGAGCAGGTCAAGAATGCGTTTCGTTGGCACAGAAGCCGATATGGGTATTGTACATGTATGTGGTCACTCGATACTATCTATCAATAACCGTATGGCCGCACAAACCCTCATATACCCGGAACGCATTTACCCGTCATGTATGCATGTCTAGCTACTCACATGATAGAAGCGATTGTAGCCGGGATGCCGCGAATCGCATGATAAACCGACCTCGCAAGCTTTTATCTTACGCATCCCGATACGACACACATGCAGATCGACATGCAAGGATCCCGGACGACACTTCATCGCTGGCCGAACACGATCGATGACAGCAAACAGAGCGAAGATTCATGGTCATGATGCTTGCCAATTCGTGTCGCTACATATCCAACCACGCCAACATGAGCTCGACTCATCTTCCTCTCACATAGCATAGCGGCTGAAGAGTGATCGATCACCGCCATCCACTCTTGACCTCTTCCGTTCTACCCGTTTCGGAGTTCGTGCCTCCATACCCGCTATCTCGACTACCTACGGCCTCCTCGCCGTCCTCCGCGAAGTCGATATCGAACTCTGGTTCCTTTGCTTCCACGCTCGCCTGGTCCCGGCTTGGGCATTCTTCACCATCAACCAGGTCGGCGCCATCGCCATCTCCGTGCCCCGCCGCACCGCCCGCCCAGCCTTTCTGGTCGGCCGCTCTCGTGTTCCAGCGGAGAGTGCGCGAGATGCTATCGAACCACTCCAGCGGCTGGCCCATGACGGTGGGAAAGGGGTATTGAGACGCGCGCACGACGACCTCATCTCCGCGTCCAAGCTCTACTCGACCTTTACCGTCGAAGGACACGAAGGCGCCGCCACGGCTCGAGGACGGGATGGCCACCTTCAGCGCCATGTCATCGTTCAGCAACATCGGGCGGAAGGAGAGTGTGTGCGGGCAAATCGGCGTCAGCAGGATAGCAGGTATGTCCGGATGCACTAATGAACCACCAGCAGATAGTGAGTATGCGGTGCTCCCTGTAGGAGTGGAGAGTATTATGCCGTCGGCGCTGATGCGCGTAAGGAGGCTGTCGTTGGCGTAGAGATCTAACGAGGAGATGTACGAGCTGGGACCACGATCTATGACCAGCTCGTTCAGCACCTCGTGAGTCTCGCCTTCGATTTTCATGGATTGCGGATCCAGTGCTTGAGGTAATGTGTTGTTGTGGCTTGTGATAGTCGACAGACTCGTCGACGATGTCGCACTGGACGTGGCGATCGAGGCTGCAGACCGATAGACCGTGCATGTGAAGCGCATCCGCATGTTGATTCTCATTCCCGCATCTCCCATGATGTGATTCAGCTGCGTCTTGTACCGCTCGAAATCGAAGTTGGTAAGAAAGCCGAGGGACCCTAGGGAGAACGACAATACCGGAGGGACGATCCGCTGAAACAGCCATGATGTGAACAAGACTGTTCCATCCCCTCCAAGTGTAATAACCAGATCGAAGAGTTCCGGCTGCTCGAGACAATGCGCTGGAGTCCAGAACTTCAGCATCCCTTCGAAGCGTGCATCTCGCTCTAGTAACGAGTCCACGTCGAATCTCTTGCTCTTCCTCAACTTCGCATCTACCCATACGTTGACCCCTACATCTTTGCCGTAGCGTGGTGTAGCGAGCAGCCACTCGGCCAGCTCTCGTGTAAGCGTGACCAATTGGTTGTCCCTCGCTTTTGTAATGACCATGATGTTCTTGACCGCTCGCTTCAGCGGTCTTCTTTGTAGTTGTCTCGACACCTCCCTTACGCTCGCCGCGGTCTGCATCAGCCGGCTGTGCGACAGCTGGTCATCGCCCTTGATCTCTTCAAGCACTTTGTCGATATCAACGGCATCGCCGAACCTCTTGTGGAAATAGCACGGACTGGTGAGCGCGGCCAAGCGCGCCATGCTGGGCGTGCTCGTGCGGAAGTTGAACTTGGAGACCGCTGCGCTCAGCTCATGCTGCTCTTTCGGCGTGAGCGTGCCCTGCTTGCCCTCGAGTTCCACCTCGTTGGCGACTTGCGCGGCGAACACATGCGGTGCCGGCATGGGCAGTGCTGCTGCCCCGGTCGAGAATCGCCGTGGGGAGAAGGCGTCGACCACCGGGAAGCCGTCAGGCCGGTCGAACGAGTCTCGCCGTATCGGCACGCGAGAAAGAGCTTCTGACATGGCCGAGCGATCATTCCGTGATTCTGTAGGTGGGGGCGACCGCGGTGTGCCCGGGGTTGTCCGCGCTTCTCGCTCCATCATAATGTGAGACCAGCAAGGGGATGCGAAGGAGGTATATCGAGCAGACTGAGGCTTCTTTCACAGACTGGCGGACTTAACGGTCGGAGCGGGAGCAGGATCGAGGGTCACGATGCTGGAGATGATGACGGACGTGGAGACGTCGGCAATGCTGGAGGTGTAGGTGGACACTCTATCATATTGGAGTTCTTCGTCGAGCGGCAGGGAATGGACATGGGCATGACAGTGAGCACATAATGGGATGGTTACGGGAGTGTGAGGCAGCGCGATGGATGCTGCTGACAATTGTTGGGTGGATGACTGATGATGCTAATGATATGAGGTCGGACATGTCGGCATTCACGTCTATATGTGTTCTCCGCTGTGGTACGTTGTTTGCATGCCAATACTCGTTCTGTTGGATTGTTGTAATCTACCATACATCTGCAAGTCTCTAATTGCGTTCTGGTTTGCTCGTACTGTACACAGACAATCCTTATGTGGGTGCGCGGTGGGAGTTCGTGCTCACGTGTCTGTTGGATAATTGTAGCTTGAGACGGCCAATTCGGTGGTCTGGGCTCCCCGGGATTAAATACATGTCTACATCCAGGACTTCTACCAGTTGGAATTGCTCGTCCCAGGACATGAATGAAATGCTTAATGTAACTTCTGCTTGTGTTTCTAGGACTACAACATAGAAGATATGATTATTATACACCACTTCGAACCTCAAACTGTGATGTTCAGATATCCATAGTTTACTGTGTCTGGTGGCTCCGCCCGGCGTTAGGATGAATGAAAGTTGTCCAATCCTCCACTCCCAAACCTCCCTCCCAGTATGTGATATGATCCACCCAGCATAACTCACAACCCAATGCTTTCGCGGTAGCAACAGTACATTTCGCAGCACCTTCGCTGCTGAATATCTTTCCACATATTCATCATGAATGGCTACGCCGAACGCCCGACGCTGGACGAGGACGCATTCGGCGAGAACAAAGCTTCCAAAGTAGTGCAGGCCTTCGATTACTTCCCCAAGACGAAACCGTCATATCAAGAGCAGACCAGCAACGGAGGTGTCTGGACCATTGTCCTGGTATGTGCGAGCTTGTGGCTGGCGTGGTCCGAGATGGGTCGCTGGTGGAAAGGCGAGACCACACATACCTTCTCCGTCGAGCAGGGCGTCGGCCATGACCTGCAAATCAACCTGGATGTAGTCGTGGCGATGAAATGCGAGGATCTCCACGTCAACGTACAGGATGCGTCAGGGGATCGCATTCTCGCGGGAGCTGCATTGCACAAAGACCCGACGCTTTGGAGGCATTGGGCGGTGGATCGCAAGCAACGTAGTCTTAGCGGATCGCAGAATGCGCGAAGGGACGCGGCTGAGGAATATCAAGAAGAGGATGTGCACGATTACCTGGGTGCGGCGAAGGGAGGGAAGAAGTTCCCCAAGACCCCGAGAGTACCTAGGCGTGCATTGCCAGATAGTTGTAGGATCTACGGCAGTCTGCATGGCAATAAAGTGCAGGGAGACTTTCACATCACCGCGAGAGGACATGGATATATGGAGATGGGTGCGCATCTTGACCACAAATGTAAGCTGCATCCACCACATCTCTTTCTCGTCCCGAGAGCTTGAACTAACAAAGCATTGCAGCCTTCAACTTCTCCCACCACATCAATGAACTGTCCTTCGGACCGTTCTATCCTTCCCTTACGAACCCACTTGACAAGACGCTCGCCACGACTGAGACGAACTTCTACAGCTTCCAATACTACTTGTCGGTCGTGCCGACCATCTACACGACCGATTCGAAGGCGCTGAGCAAGATCGACAAGTACCACGAGTCACCCTCTTCCGGGTCCGATGGCCTGTCCCAACACCCTTACCAGTATACCAAAGACACCGTCTTCACGAACCAATACGCCGTGACCGAACAATCCCATCCCGTGGCGGAGAACGCCATTCCCGGCGTGTTTGTCAAGTATGACATTGAGCCCATCATGCTCATGATCGCTGAAGAATGGTCATCATGGCCCGCTCTGTTCATCAGACTCGTGAACGTCATCTCGGGTGTTTTGGTCGCGGGTGGCTGGCTGTTCCAGATCACCGAGTGGGCGAGAGAGACATACGGCAGGAAAAGTACCCGGAGAGGCGACGGAGGCGTGTTGACGCCCATGTTTGGCGGTGATGATAAAAAGGACTTGGGATATGGCAATCAATCGGCAGGGTATGGGACTACGGAAAAACGATGGTGAGGGTTTCTATGCCTTCACCTTTGTCCTGTCTGTAGACTTTTATGATATTACTTACGTCTTGCCTGTCAGTCCATGCATACTACGTAGAAGTGATGTGTTGATCGAGGAGCATCACCAATGTCTTCTGCTCGTCGTCAGGTTATGCTCCAGCTTCAAACGTACGACCTTCCCGACACCATGACACTTGCAGCACACTCCTATTCTTACATGAAACCAATACTCCTTTTCTTAAAATCGTGACATATACCCTCGAAGACACGCCTATGAATCCAGAAGCAGCAATCTTCCAAGCCACACGAACCGGTCATGTACATGTAGGTAAGGTAAGTATCTACCTTATTCGTGCGGGCTTGCAGCACTAGCTCGCGCCGCTGACCCAATCCTCCACCGAGGGGGCACGAGGCGATGTGGAATCACGGCACAATCACGCCATAGACTATGACAGGGGGAACAAACATGTCGAATCGCCGTCTGACGGTCTTGCTGATAGATTATGGATATAAGGTGAGTCCAAATGTAGGTACAAAGGTATTTCAATGGTACTCAAACATCCTTTTTCACGTTGGTGGTTCAATGAGTATATGTCGACGCTGTTCTCTACTACGCCGCTGCTCTAATGAATCAATAAGAAGTGGGATTCGCAAGCTCAAGATACACTAAAACGAGGTCTGAAATAAATTCAAGCCTTGTAGACATTCACCATAATGCCGATGCCGTCGCTGGACAGCATCGCCTCGCTGTGGACACACTGTCCAAGTTCTGGACAGGTCAGTCTGCCATCGCCGTCGTCCTCGCCGCCGAGGACGAAACCAGCCGCTGCTGGGCCGAAGAAGTAGACCAGTGCCCTGGAGGCTGTGATGCAATAGATTTCACAAGTTGAACACTTGACAAACGCAGACTGGACCGCTGTTGACAGAGCTTACCGTAGACAACCCTCGTCTTTGGGACTGGATCAATCCAGGGTGTTGGCATGGATGTTTCCGACTGGAGTGAGGGCGTAGCAAGTGACACCCTAACGATTTCAACATAAAAGGACCAGACTCAGCACAATTGCGACCCTTTAGAGCCCGCTCGAACCGGGCGGGTCTTGGGTTCACAAAACTTGCCAAGTGTCATATCTATTGCTCTATCCACATCACGAACACGTCGCAAATGCCTGATTGCGCTGGGACTACACCACAAGATCACCAATCGCAAGCAGCAGCAAGAAGCTCCGCGAGCTGCTCCAGCCACTTCTGATCTTCGCCATCGAACCCATTTTCCACCGCACAGTCGATATCGATGATCGCTACAGTCTGGTAGGACTTTAGTAAGCATTCTTGCTGGAGCACAGCAACACAGCCGTCGGATACGGGTCATCTTACCTTCGCATCCTTGATGATCGGCACAACGATCTCACTCCTCGAGTCGCCATCACACGCAATATGGCCGGGAAACTTCTCTACGTCTGGCACGAGCTGCGTTTCTCTCGTCGAGGCCGCGGCGCCACAGACTCCTCGTCCGAACGATATCGTCTGACATGCTACCTACGCGAGCCATCAGTATGTCGTTTTCCTGGTAGCTTCGCATGTGGAGCAGAGCGATCATGAGCGACTTTACCTTCCCTTGAAACGGTCCGAGGATGAGCTGGTTTGGCTTGCTGGGGTGGGCAACATAGAAGCCCGCCCAATTGACGTCGGCGCTGGGCGAAGGGAGGGCATGAAGGGCATGCCAGAGCAGAGATGCAATGTTGGCCGTGTTACTGATGTCCCACAAGGATTTACTGTTAGCCTTCTGATTCTTGAGCTATTCCAGATAAGAATATCATCAACATAATGTACAACGAACTCTGTAGATCCTCATCCTCTGCCCCAAATCCAATAAACCGAAGGCATAATTCCAACATCGTAAAACAATGAAATAGTGCATAACTTACCAGACCTATTCCGATCCACAAGCAAGAATTTCGTCAACGATCCAAACCCATACAATTTGATTCTTCCCAAAAACTCTAACGAGAAGAACCTACCCAATTCCGCTGTCCATCGAGTAATGCCCGGGCCTGCTCAAGGACTTGTTGATACGCCGCCGTCTTGCTCACGCCCGGCGTGAAGTTGGATGCATCCGCGTGGACCTATAGCCGTGAAACACACGAATCACATCTAAGCCAGTATTCGGAATGGGTTTTGAGGTTGATTGTTTCGAAAAAGACGTGAAACTTTGTGTGAAATGAGGAAACTTGGCGATTGAACTTACCATGATCAAGTACTGGAAACAGGCAGATGTGGCTTGGTTCCTGTCGTCTCAGCCTTCAGACGCAACAAGGTAAGAGAGAAGATGGGAATCTCATCCCTTTGGTTCCTAACCCCATGGCGAATTTATTGAAAAGAATACTTACGTTTAGTACATGTCGTGATCTTGTAATGGCGTTGTGCGAACGTCTAGCTGACCAATCACAAAATTCCAGTCACCTCACACAAGATACATTTACTGATTTAAAAGGTTTGGTCGCATGCTCATATGGTAGCAGCCATTACTTGCTGCCTACTCAATTGATACAGTAAATATATATGTCCCGTGCAAGCCTCACCGTGACTGCAGGAATGCCATCGCTAAATTCTATGCTGTATCACACGGACGTGGTGTTGGAAAAATCCCTTCCCGTCATTCACCGTAGCGAACCCCCATCATAACGCCGGATGCAAACCATGGCTCCTTGCCAGGTCAGAATGTTCGCTATCACTCATTATAGTGATACACCTGTATGTCGAAGGTTAGGTATTGCTCGTTAAGGCAGGATACGAGTCTGAACGTACGTAATAATTGGGCAGGCCGTAAGATTTCCAACCCAAGCGATGTGCCATTTTGGCAAAACCCTCCGTCTCGATGAGGTGGTAAAAGGCGAACGGCGGGAACATCGCACCATCACGGTGGACTTCCGCCTTGACCAGAAGCGCAGTACCGCCGACGCCATCAAGATCGACCTCGCGGTTTGGATCCCCATCTTTTTCTACGCCAAAGTTAGCATATATTAAACAACGAGCAACCATAACGTCAATCAAGCATACCAGCCATGTATGCCATCAGACTCCGATACGTTGCCATCTCGGCATAACCCTCGAGCAGAATATCGTCTGGGCCCATCTTCGATGCCAGATTCTGCGCAGTCTCCGAGTCCTGCCAGCTATTAAAGTCGTACGGTCGAATGTCCATCTCATCCAGCTCTTTGTTGAAGTAGCGCTGGAAGCAATTTGGCACAATAATGGACTTGTCGTGTCGCGCCAAGTCCTGGATGAGGGAGTCTGGTGTTTCAACCACATCACTGTCCAACCACAAGACCCATGATGTAGTCGGCCCAAGCACAGTGAAGAGCAAGTTGTTTCTTGATCGGCTCATGGCGGCTCGACGTTCCTTCTGTGCAGCCAGAGCATGTCGTTCCGACTCGCTTTGCGAGATTGGTGGATCCGCGTCTTCTCGCAGAATGGTGATGGACGCGAAACGGTTCTTGTTCGTAGGCGCTTGCGTCTTTTGAATCTGCTCTTGTAGCAGCTGCGCGGCAAGATTCCCCTCTCTTCCTCGTGGAATGATGAACCCCAGCGAGATAAGGTCATGCGGATATGACAGCTTGCACAAATTGTCCCAGTACTCGGAATAGAATCTCGCCAAGGGTGTCAAGATGAGCACGCTCTCCCGGTTCGCGATCGGGTCACTTGTGGTGGTCACATTGTTCATGTAGTAGTGCACCACTGGCGGAGGCGGCGGTAGCTCACCCGGGTCGAGTCGTGCGGGCTTAATGAACGGTAATGAGGGTGGGGAGAGCGCATTGGAAGCGGCTTCCTTGTTCTTGATGACCTGGCGAGGCGCGGTCGGTATTTGTGGTGTGCTTCCGCCGAAGAAGAAGTAGAGGAAAAAGATGCAGAGGACACCAGCGAGGATGTAGGTGATTGCTGAGTTGCGCCGGCCAAGCCGCGCGCCAGCCATGGTGGAGGGTTGAGGGAGCTGCTCTGGCTTGCCCATGGTCAGTCTTTGGCCTTGTCGGTCTTGCGAACAGTGATGGATGCAATGCGAGGAGAAGGACAAGTGCGGGCTCTTGGCGAAAGACAGGAGGATGCAATACCTCTCTCTATAGCAGGGCGCCCAATGTCCTTGACCCGTGCATTGGACGTCAAGGGGTCCGCGAATGGGGTATAGGATAGGCTTGGTTGCGCAAGCACTCTTCGAAGGTAGTGACTTAGTGGGTGGTATTAGCTTCGACGCGTAGTTCTCTGTTCCTCTGAACGGAATGAAAGCGAATTGGCGTTATGGTTGAAAAGTGCTTCTGTAATGCACACATTGCCGTGTCGAGATGGCTTTGAGGATCTGACACGTTCCCTATGCCGTGTTTCACAACTGCCCTAAACGCGGCCCGGCGCTTGTGCTTGCGACGTCAAGAGGGTGTCACGTGAGCATATCAAGATGCATGTATTGCTTCAGCAACCTCGAAGCTGCGTTTTTCGTAAGCTTCTAATTCTAGCTAACTACTTATAGGTTCAACATAAGTGAGCCTAGACATGTCAGCCCGTAAATGGTAAGTCCCACAGTGTATCATGCAGCACTAGAAGCAGCTATCCACCCTGAGGCCGGAGAATCCTCATGCTTGAGAAGAACGTAAGGCATGTCTACGCAAACTCAAACAACTTCTGAAAGTCATCAATTGGTATCATATCACATCATATCATAATTGCTGCTGCTTCACAAAGGGTATCATCTCATCACTATTGCGGTCTCTTGCCCAGTATTGGCACCCAAAGCAGTCCCTAGTATCATTTCCAACGGCCACTGGATCCACGCCTGCCATTCCCAGCCAAGACATAAGCTGATCTTGTACAACATGCTTGCGGCTTGACCTCGCATGTACCAGTAGGAAGGCTCCGCTAGGTGCCACAGGACGCACAGGTGAGCGAAGATGACCATGGCCACTGGGTCGTTGTCCTGCAATAGTTGGACAAACTTTTCCGGTGCTCTTGCCGTGAACATGAGCGCCATGTCGCGGAAGCTGAGTGTCTCTGGATCGGTGTATGCGATCGACCAGTTCCGTCGTAGCTGATCTAGTGCCTCCAGACAGCATGGATCGACATATTCCTTCGTTAGAGTGAGGAGGGCAATCTCCAAGTCGCGTAGTCGGCCATCGAAAGGATTGTTTTCGTATTTTAGCTCTTCGTGAAAGCAGAGTCGGGTAACGTTACGGGCGTGCATGGCATTCGCGACTGATCCTGGGCCTCCATGCGGATATACGGCCGCACGACCATGTCGTTGTATCCGCACCCATTCCGGTAGCACAGACTCTGCTGGGGAGAATTTACTTCGGCCTTCCATATCCTCAAGCTGTAGTCTCGAGATACAGCCCATAGTCATCAGACGCTGGAAGTTCCAATGAACGAAGAATGTCTCTCTATTGACGACGGGTGACGAGGTTGTGAACAACGAAACGGCCTTCTGTCGGTATTTGGCTGCTTCCATGCTGTAGTGCCGCCGTGATTGAGGATGTTGATAGGCTATGTGGCCGGCGGTCACGCTAAGGATGGCATACCGTAGTGCATCGACAGCCGTACAGGTGCAGATCATCTCGTCCCGCCAAGAAGATCGAGTACTTTTGGTCGGAAGCATGGCTGGAAAACTATTCTCGCCAAACTCCCGTGTCAGCAGCCACTCTGTTGCTGTCTCGTGCACATTGTCGCGTGGAGGCGGCGTGAGCAGAACCCTTGAATCAGCAACAACTGCGTGATTCGAGACTACAGACTGGCTGTCGGAAGCATTGCCATCAACGATGAAGTAACGTAGGCTGCTACCACGAAAGAAGCTCTGGATGGTAACCTTCCGGCAGCGCAACGCCTCGACACCTTTGCCACGGCTGAGAGTGGGATGATCAGTCCGCCAGTGCGCCTGCATGCGTTTCCCGGTCTGGCAGAGATGGTTGCAATTCCGCACGCAGCACTCGAAACCCTTGTTGATGGCCAGGCCGGGCAAGGGAGCGCTTTCGGGCTCAGGATAGGTGACCTCGTCCAGATTGGCCAGCTTCAGCTTCAAGGCCGCGTCAACGTATGGAGAGCGGTCGGCGCGACTCAGACGGTGAATGCATTTCAAATGGCGGTCCAGCGCGTGCGGAAGCACACAATAGCCACAGGTCACGCAGAGTAAGACACGATATTTGCGCAGATGGCGAAGTTTGACGACGTCCTGGGTAGGCTCGGTGGCGGACATGGTAATGCGGTCGATGGTGGGTGCATCTCATCGATGAGCAATGTTCGATTTTCAAGACGGTCGGTCCATCAAGTCATGTATGTACATGTAGACTATGCTCAAGATCCGGGGATGAGGCTGTAGGGGCATAGTATGTCGGACATTGGTGTTGCTTAGCGATCTGTCGACGCTGATCTGCAACCTCCACCACTAGCGCTTTCCTCCATGATCCTTCCGCTGTGCCGCAGCAACGAATCCTATCGGCAAGGCCGTACTTCGTTTCATACATCCTCACTGAGGACGTCACTTTAGGAATTATGCAGAACAAAAACAACTTAGCTCAGCTTCTGCATATACTCAAGCAACAGGCGTGAATCAGTACTTCCCTGTTTGAACCTTGGTAGACGCTCAGGGTTAGCCCCGAAGAACAATGCATGACCCATCACTCGATCGTTGATCATACTCATGCTTCGGGAAACGTGTATGAACTACAAAGACCACATCTCCGCATAACAGGCACCAGCGTGATTCTTCATCAGTGCTGAATCCTTCCAGAGCATGATTTTGTGATCCTGCCACCGGTACTGTCTGTGACCGCTACATTCGACCACACGGACAACTTTGGTCGGACTCATGTACTCTCCAGGCTCATCTCCGATGGATCGTAGACGACCGACAAGGCTTGGTTTGGACATTCGGGATAAGTTACTGTAAGCGGTGATAAGGTATCCACATTTTTATCAACATAGCCACGTGGTTTAGGAACACTTGCGCCAGGAAACTGTATCTACTTTCAACATTTACATACTGCTCTATCTTTAGGCAGTTTTGCTAAGCAGGAATTTGGTGGCGTTGGCTTGGAAATACTGCGTTGCGTTCAAGTGGATGGCTTGTGCATTCGCTGCGGTGCCCGAATCGCAAACCCGATCGCCCGACTGGCAGAAACTCCTGATGCGGTTGGGGAACTGCGAGTTCAGGTACTGGTAGATCGGTGCGCCGCCAGGCGAGGTTCCGTTCAAGTTGTCAGAAACGCCGTTGCCGGAATCTACGGGCTCGAAGAAGTCCTGAGCCAATGGGTCGGCGAAGAGAACACCAGCGGTAACTGCAAAGACGAATTAGCAAGTGAGAAAGTGGTGGCAGATGAGATCGACGCTCACTTCTTTTCGGGTTCTTGAGCTTAGTCGCGCCGCCAATCGCAGTGCTCATGACTTGAGCACCTTGACTATAGCCTACAATAAAAACCTCACCAGCAGCGCAAGCACTGGTATAGTTGTTGACTGCGTTTTGCAGCGCGGTGACACCCATGCTAACGGATTGCGCATACAAGCCCGTGGTCGGGTTGACGGCCGGATACTGAATGGCTTGGACGTAGGAGTTACCGCCCGCCTTCTGAACGATCGCGTTCATCGTATCGTTCATCGCCGTCGTGAAGTTGTTGTAGCGGGGATTTGGCCCCAGGGTCATCTGTGTGGTGTCCGTCTGCCGCACGCCGAACACGACCGCTGGAGCGCAGGTAACTGCACGCGCCTGGATCGCCATCGGAGTAGCTGTAATGGACGAGGCCAAGGCCAAGATGAGGGACAGCTGAGAGAGATGCATGTCTTTGAGTTTCGCCAAGATACCAGGAATAGACGAGATGTTACAGAAAGGGTCGTCTCCGAGGATAAGGATGATGATGTTGATGAATGTGACGTTGGTGCTGCTGCCTTCCTCTGCTTGGAAACGCAATTCTTGGGGCCTGAGAAGCCTTTTTGTAATCCTTGAAGACCGGCTAGTGGAGCTGGTGGCTTGAGAACAGAACGTTCGGTCCTTTCAGCGCCATGATGGAGGAACAGCACAGCGTGGTTCTACCTGTTCGACATGAGAACGGCGCGCAAAGTTGACATGCTGGTCCTCTGGCGCCTCAACCGCAAGATACCGTGCCGGTCTCGATTGTTATCTGTATTTAGATGGATGGATCGCGGACCTCGACACGGCATGATTTGCGAGGTGAAGATCATGCTGGAACGGAGGCGTCCTCCACGAAGCTAAGATCCACGGGTCTAGATCGAATGCAGCCGTAGAGCATGACGCTAGCAAGTCACAGTAGTGCGCTTGTCCCTCCACGTGCGTTCTAGAATGCATGCACGTCGCCCGATCCTGTATTGACAACGAACTGCTGCAGTATGCGTTCCAACACTTGTGGGATTGCAAAGTGCAGGCATTGCTTCAATGACACGTTAAGAGATCTCTCATTGCTATGTATGAACTGAGGCTTAAAGTGTGAGTACGGGAGGCGATCCGACCACACTCTGCGAATCTCCTTCGCCACTTTCTCGCCGATGCTTGTTGACTCGCGAGAGATACAACACTTGCGCAGTCGCAGCAGTCAGCGCGAGCACGGCAAGCGCAAGACAAACCCCGAAGCCAGTGGGATACCACGGCTGCTCCTTGACTAGAAATACATTTGATCCGAGGACGTAACCGCAATTGCCCAGAGTCGTGACGGCTCCGAGAGTGATGCCGCGTCGCTTCTTGCCCACCACGTTGTTGCTCAGCCAAGTCAATGTTGTAGACTGGGCAGCGAAGTTCCCACTGATCATGAAGAAGCAGGCCATGAACCTGACCCCGACGCTGACGTGTTTGGCGGCAAGGAAGATGCTGTAGGCGATAGCGACAAAGGTCAATGCCCCGGCACAGAAGGGATAGCGCCGCTTGAAGTAATCGGCGGCGATCCCGTTCGAGGCCACGAGCACAAATGCGGTCAAGTAGACGGGAATCGTCATATATTGTGCCTTGATAGCGAGCCACCCTAGCTCCTTGAGAATCAGGGGCAGGAAGACTACTGAGGAGCTTGACATTGCTGTAGAGCAGAAGTGAATAGCGGCGCTGGTAGATACAAGTCAGCACGAGGTTGCACAGAGTCGACAGATAATGCACTCACTTGTAGTAAACCTTTGGATCATGTATCACCTCTCGAAGAATCGTACCATTGTTGATAGCAGACACATCTGCATCGGTGTCCGACTTCAGCATTTCGAGTAGTGTATGTTTCTCGGTAGGCCCCAGGAATCGCGCCTGAGTTGGCCAACCCGGCAGGAACAAGGCAGGAAGAAGCGAAACCGCCATAAGAATGCCTTCCAAGATAAAGAGCCAACGCCAAGCGGAGTAGCCAGCAATGCCATCCATATGAGCTATGGCATAAGCAAGAAGCTGTAGAGTGTTGGTAAGAAGGTGTTAATCATGACCTGCACGCAGGAGAACTCACCCCAGCGAACGCGTTAGCTATCAAGCGACAAGCCAAGAAGCTGGCCATGCGCGTTTGTAGGACATATCTCGGATACCAAGCGGCCAGGTAGTAGATGATCCCGGCTTGGATGCCGGTCTGGCAGAGGCCAAGAAGCAAGCGACAGACGACGAGACCGGCATAGCTTTGTGTTACACCTTGACAGATCGTGACCACGCCTGGCATAGGCATCAGTCTTGCATGTTGAAACGATAGTGACAGCGATCCCACTTACCGCCAAGAAGAGTGAAGCCAGCCAGGAAAAGCGACGGTCGTGAAATGCTCAAAAGGACATTCGAGGGGAGGGCGAACAGGATGCAGGGAATGTAGAACACGACGACGGCGATACTGAACTGCTGGCCGACCATATGCAGACCCTTCTCAATCCCTTGCACGCGAGCATTGCCGATGTTGACGGCGTCCAGGGACGAAACGATGCCCAGCCAGAAAATAATGGGCAGAATCCGCAAATCGACCTTCCTGGTCACCAGTCGCGCATTTCTCTCCTGGATCGCTTCCTGCGAAGACTGCGAGGTGCTGCGGACCGAGATGGCGCTTTGCTCAGTCTTGACGGGCGCGGACTGTGCGTCCATGATATGTGTAGTACTCCGGCTCCAGTAGATCCGTTCTGGAGGGGAGACCGAACGAAGCGCTGAAGGTTGCCAACAGACGGCTCGGACTATATATTCAAAGCGCCAAAATAAAGGAACGGATTGCCAGCTCCTCAGACAGTACTCGGACAGCCGCTGTTGGTAATATCTCCGCGAACCTTGCCAAGGCTGAAGGAATGAAGACGCAAGAAGCTGAGTCGCTACCACGTCAATGACTAATGCTTGTCAATGATGGATGCTATGTATTGTATAATCAACCCCAACTGTCCCCGTCCCACCAGCTCTAAATCCGCCTTCGTGGCAGTTGTAAAGCCACGCGACAGGAATCTTTCTCGGGGTCTACTCTCATCGGCCGGAGGTCTCGTCCATTCAGGGTCCGCGTCTGGGGCTGATCGACATCCACGCTATACCTTATTTCCCCTCGGCTTCAGAGATTCGAGAAGCTCGGATTTCGGGTACTCAACCACGCCAACTTTTAGCAGGCACCTTCGATACTAGAAGCTGTGTAGGTAAGATAGAACATATCGAGACCCATCCACTTTCTAGCTATCGGTTTCATCTCAAGCAGCGCCTGGGAGTTAGAAGCAAGCAGCCATACAGTACATCACCCTGTAAAGACGTTTCATAAAGTGGGATCCTATATCGTTCGGCCATCACAGTACACGAAGCATTGAATGAGAACGTACTTCACTGAAAATTCCCATGCGCGATATCGGACGCAACCATTATCTCTTGCATATTGTTCTGGGGGTATTGAGCTGACGAAAAGAGATAAACTCATCAAAAATATAATCAGACAAGGCAAACAATCGTCCGTCTTGCTATGTCTCGACCACTTGCTTGCACTCGCTGCTCTTCCATTCTATCAACACAATAAGTTAAGAACATCATAGTATGCAAACAGGCAGGGAAAAAGATTGATCCAGTCTGTCCAGCATCATACGACTATGCGTTCTGCAGGCTTTGGACGTCGCGACTCTGCCGCAATTGCTCGAGAGCTTCCTTGTAGCCCTCCAGTTCTTGCCGCCGTTCGGTCTCGGCTGCTTCCAGCATCCGCAGCCGCTTGTCTTTTTCCTCGTTCTCCGCACGCAGACGCTTGAGTTGACGTTGCAAGTCTTCGATGTCACTGCCTGGCATGTCCATCGAGTCGTCTTCGGCCGGTCGCTTCCGTTTCTCGTATTGGAGAGCATCCACCGACTCATCTGGTCCGACCATGCCTGAATGTTCTTGTGGAGCGAGGAAGTGGGCACCTTCGCTGACGCCGTGGAGCGCGTCCAGATTCGCCTGGATTGCAGCATCGGGAGATTGATGATTCTGGCCCTTGTTCTCGTGGACCCGGCGCATGTGCTCGAGGAGGTTCTCCTTCCGAGTGAAGCCTTTGCCAGAATGTCGCTTGCAATCGACGACCGGACAGATGAGCTGCTCTTTGGGACCGCCATGCTTGTTATGCACCTCGCGTTCGTGTCGAAGCAGTCCGCCAGAATAAGTGAAGCCTTGAAGTTTGGCGCAAAGTGGATCTGGACACCGGTATGGCCTGTCATGTTTGTCCATGTGTTTACTGGTGTGATTGTCAGCATTGCGCGATATAAGGTCAAAACGAAAGACAAATTGCTTACCTCCATTCACATTTACGATCAAAAGTCAGAGCGCTGCACTCATTCGAGTAATTGCAACAATATTTGCCCTCAGAATTGGTTGGTGGGTCGTTGCGTTTATGTGACCGCGATGCACCTCGAGGCGATCCCTGCTCTGCCGCGGGTGAGGGCCCTTCTTGTGCTGAGCCAACCGAAACAGCTCGACTGTGTGGGTGCTCAATGTGCAGCTGCGGTTTCCCATCCTGGGGATTCTGCTCGAAAGATCGCTTTCGTTCTTGTGCGATTTCATGCACCAGCTGACTTATAACTTGCTCGTCAGCATGGTGGTGAGACCGCGGACTGACCGGCGACACAGGCGGCTGATGAAGAGGACCAGCAATTTCCATTTTGGGATAAAGTGGGTGCGGCGAATGTGGGCTCAAGTGGTTATTCGAAATGTCGTAGTGTTGGTTATATCCCTGCGTGTAGACCTCATCTGTCGGATATGGCGATGAGTTCGATGAGACGGCGGACGTGATGGAATAAGTGTTGTCCTGAGGCTGCGAAAATGTCTGCAGGGTGATGATGGGGGCCTGAGGTGGCAAACGGGTGGTGCTGACTGGCTCGTCAGCTGATCCCTGATAGCCCAAAGCCGACGTCTGCCAATGAAGCGCGTCCTGGGCTGTGGCAGTGCTGAGTGACGTGTAATTCTGGCCTAAGCCACTACGCGCAACATACGAGCCTGTGCTATGATTAGCGACGATTCGAGCATTTATCTGTATGCCTAGACATAAGCGAATGACTCACCTTGTTGCTGGGTTTGAAGACCAGGCGTGTCAATCCCGGACACCGCTTGGACGTGAACGTGCGGAGGGTAGTGCGGGCCAGGCCGATTCACCACGTGATTGGAAGGGAGTCGTCCTTGCACCCGGAAGTCAAGACCTCCGTCGTGATTGTTGCCGCCTGCTGCACATACACTTGTTAGCTGACATGTCGTGGCATACGCGCAAGACTCATGGGCGGAGTCATGCCGATGATGCCGAGATGATATTCCTTTCTCGACGTGCTGCGCTCGAGCGGCACAGCATAAGAACATCCGAGAGGCCACATCGGGGTCGCAGGTTGCTATCCCACCAACTTGCAAAGAAGCAAACTCACCTGGTTGACCAGCAACACGTTGTGCTTGCAGATGCCGAAGAAACTGCTCCGCCGCGCCCATTCGGTCGTGATGCACAACGATCTCGCCGTTGAGATCAACCATATTGCCGTGTTGGTCAAATTGATAGAACGCAGGGTCCCAGAACATCCAACAAACGCCCCAGATGACAGCCAGTGAAGGACGGATACTCCACGGCCATGTGGTGTTCAACGGGTGTCGTGCGTCTGGGAACTCGAAGAACCAATCAATCCACTGCTTCTCCTGGTCTTTCTGCGACTCGATCAGATGCTTGTGCGCAAGCTCAACGAGTCGATAGATCAAAAGCTTCAGCAGCTGATTGTAGAGGCAAAGCAGCAGATGATGCAGATTTGCGATGTATGTCTCGTCGGCGTCGAGGACCTCGTTTCCCTCGCAGAGCGTTCGCACGCGTCTACCGAACTTTGTGCGATTGAAAGTCTCGAGGAGGTCTCTCGTCACCACGAGGAGTTGCGAAAGCTGGTCAAGTTGCAGAGGCTGCAGCTCGAATTCGGCGTCACGTTTGAGGAACAATGTGTTACTCTTTGCAATAGCTGTAAGTCGATGTGACTTGCATCGTGAATGTTTGTCGATCAGGTCGAGCGAGCTAGGTTACATGTTAGCCAACTAGACTCTCCCAGCGTAAGTCGTTCGGGGGACGTACTCTTTAGCATCGATGAACGATATCGACTTCTGCAGATCGTCAATGGCAGGAGACGCCACCAAACCGCGACGGTACCTCGTCCGGCGTCCGTGCTTGCGTGATGTCTTCCGGCCAAGATACTTGTCGATCTTCTCATATGCTTCAAGCTCAAAGGATTGACACGACTGCCGCTTAGCCTTGGTACGCTGTTTGCTCGCCAAGGGAGCAGCCAAGCGATCGCGGGAATGGGCTCGCTTGCATAACGAGTGTACGACTTGTAAGACCTTCAATGCAACGAAGAAGCTCGGAGCGGAACCGGGTTCAGAAGAAGGACGGAGTGGAGAAGGATGAGGATCGTCAAACAGTGGCGACGTCTGCCATAGACAAGACGAAGGAGCCATGGCAGAGTGTCGGTTCTCCTCAAGGAGGAGAGGGGATCAACGTCAAGGTAATAGCACTCTCTGCTACAGCTGCATCGCATGAAATCGGAGTGAGAGTCAGCGTGGCGGAGCTATGGGCTATGTATTTACGCTACATTCGTGATAGCCAGCTCGTGCTTGAACTTGCACACCGGTTTGGAGGGCTGAGCGCAATGGGGACGCCCACTTGCCTGCTCGATACACCTCAGGCACGCCGCCAGGCATCACACGACGTTCCTGAGGCATAGATACGTGACTAGACTGGGGGACGCCAGCTGCACCATCGCATCAGTTTGACTGCTCCTCCTACGATGATGGGAGGTGTCGTAGTCGTCGTCCAATAAATGCTCCCCGGCTGGCGATTGTGGCTGAGGCTGTGCTGTGCTACTGAGGCTGCCCGCACCCACTTCACCTCCCCCCATCCCCAACCTTTTTCCTACATATCCCTCATCGCCGCGCCGCTGTCATTTCGTCCGCTGACCACTCTCGCACACGGACTACGTTGGGATAACACTTACTTGATTTCGTCATCGCGAAGCTTTATAAAGTTGGTGTGGGATCGTGCATACCTATGGCGTAATGCCGTGCAGACGTTGTTTGCCGACGATTGGTTTCGATGCGTCCGAACGAGTGCTGGATGTCGCACTCTTCCAGGTGAGTCATCCAAGGGGCTGAGGTGCGCGGTTTAGGTCGTGAACATGCATTCGTACCACGTGTGGCTGCCATTGTTCACCCCAATGTGGCCGTAGCAAGCTACAGGGCCTTGAATATGCCTACATCACATGTATGTTTTAGTGCATTGACGCAATCCGTACTGGACGCGTATGACGTCCGACATGGCATCCTACCTTCGTGCAGACAATGTGGTAGACGGATGGTTCTGTAGCGGGCGATGGTGTCTAGGTACTGCACAGCTACACTACTCTTCACACTGTGCTATACATCCTTCACCCAGCTAGCAGGTACTACACCCTTACCCGCCCGGCTTTCCACCTCCACCCATCCGTCCCCGTTATCCGGGTTGATCAGAATCATACGCTCGCCATCTTCCATGCTCGTCTCGCCCTCTCCATTCGCGTCATATGCATACAATGCTTCGACATGTTTGATCTTCTTGGCTCCTCTCCTAGGCGCAACGGCGGGACCTTGCTTCTTCATCTTGATGGACGGTGTATCTTCCGAGCCCGCAAGTGATACAGTAGATGCAGAGGCAGCTGTGGATATAGGTCGGCTGTCTTTCGATGGTGGCGGAGGAGCGAAGAGCTCTGTGTACGCAGCAGGCACAAGACCTGCGGACGCGCCGAAAGATGAGGGTTTGATCTTGATCCACCCTGATCCATCATCAGGTTCCAGGAGAGCAAACTCTTGGCCCTCCGCGACCGATACTTCGCCGTCGCCGTTGGCTTGGTAGGCATAAAGCATACGCCCTTTCTGTTCGGCGACCTCGTCGTCTGTCTTGTAAGCAGCGGGAGGTGGAGCCATGACTCGAGGTCGATTCGACACAGCACTAGTACGGGCACCACCGTCTGCAGCGTCGTGAGTCTTGACTGTAGTTCCAGAAACGCTTCGGCCTGCACTGGCAGCATAGCCTGACGAGAGGGTATTCATAGATCCTGCAGTATCACTGCGATGTAGAGGTGAGTGTCCATTCTCAGCCGCGCCGTTGTTGGTGGTTGGTGGAGCTGCTAACAGAGCAGAAGCTGCAGCTTGCCGTTCTGCTTTCATGGACTTCTTCTGCTCCTTGGTGAGCTCACCGGGACAATCGGCTGGTACTTTGAGCTCGCATTTGGTGTGACATGTGAACCCGCAGTCTTCGCAATTTAGTCCTTTCGCGCTAAGACCCCATATCCGATCACCACAAAAGTCGCAGTTCGTAGGCAAACGGAAGGTTTCGTTCTTGAATCGGTGATTCTGCGCTCCCAGAGATACATCGCCAACCGCAGAAGTTATAGTGCTGACTTCCACTTCTGCTGTGATTTTCTTTCTCTCGGCTTCATGCAGCGCTTCTTGATGTATGAACTGTGCTCGGACAATCTCCACCTCGTCTCTCTTGTCCCGTCCATCTCGAATCGCTTGTCGGACCCGCTTCGCGCCTTCCACTTCTCTTCGTTTCGCGTCACATTCCCGCCGTAGTTCGCCCAATGAAGATTTGGACTTTACAAGGATGTTCATGAGGAACGTTTTACTTGCAGGATCGGATGCCATAACATCGTCATCCAGCCAGACTGGCGAGGGTTCAAAAGCAAAGTCCGCTGGATCTTGCCATGGACTGGCGTTGTGCCGGACGAACATCATGCTGTCGAGCACTGGTGCGTTCCGTGGGATCTCGGATGTCAGATGTTCCAGAAGTTGCGTTGATCTGCTTAGCAGTTGAGTTTCCAAGGTAGCTGCCATCGTCCAGAGATTGTTCACAGTGGATGTCTTAGCCTCAGACAGTGCTTGAAGAGACTGAGGCACATTGTGTCAGTGCTATATGCTTTGAGTGTGACAGGCATCGGGTGACCTACGTCAAGGAGCTCCGGAACGTATTCATGGTAGTACTTCTCCTTTTGCTTGTTTGTGACATTGATCGAAATCAAGTATGTATTCTACCAATTGTCAGCACCACATTCCACTCGTACGCTCACCAAAACATACTTTTGAGTTCCGCATATCGCTCTGCTGTTGTTGATATGCGCCCTGAGCCTTGTTCTTGCCGTGATCGTAACTACCCTCAATCTTCTTTCTCCGATTCTCCACCTCTTGACACACGCTGTCATATTTGCCCTTTGTCTTTCTCAGCTCCGCATATGTGCCATCCCGCTCCTTCTCCAGCTTGTTGGCGTACTCGACATGTTGCTTTCGCAGATCCTCGTACCGACTTGCCAAATGTTTCACAGGCTCCGCCACATTGGTGATCATTTGTGTCGCATAGCGATCGTGTTCGGCAGCACGGGATTCCAGTGTTGTGAGCTGGACAGTCCATGTGGTCATAGAAGCACTCTCCAAGGAACCGGGAGTGACTGTGGGCGTATCTCCTACACTCAGAGAAGTGCTTTTCTTGGCCTTCTTTTCGAAGTACTTCTTCGCGAGCGCATTTAGTTTCTGGCTGTATTCTTTCTCCACAGCACTTCTCTCGCGGTAGAATTGCTCAATGTCCCCAAGGAACTGAATGCCATTAGAGATCCATTGGTTGACCGGCTTGAAGCCGTCTTTCAACTCCTGGCCAAAGCTTGGCGCAAGATCTACTTCGGCCATGACAGGACTGGCAGAAAGACGCAATCAAGACAGTAGAACCACGCGATGCCGATGAATGGGCGAGACATCAGCTAAGTTTATCGCATATTTGCATAATGTGTGGTTGAGGATGAAACGCACATTTACCCACATCACGAGCAGTGCTTCTCGAACACGAGTCAGCGGGGTTTGGCGGAAGCGTCGTGTGGCGCAGCTGTGGGATTATGTCAGCATTCGCGACTCGAGCTGCCCCTCGTTGGAGCTTTGGCTTCACACAAAAGTGAACTTCGCGTAAAGTCACAAAGTCAGACAGTGACGTCCACGGCCACTCAATACCACGGCCAGCACCACAATCGTTCCAGCTGGTACTTGCTGTCATCCCTCGCGTTACAGCCGACCACGGTCCCTACCAACACACAACGTATACAGATCGGCCATTCGAACACATCATCACAACCTCTTCCAGTGACACCATGGCGGATGCAAAGCAAGCAACCCCAGCAGACGGTGCGAATGGCTCAGCGGGCAAGTTCAACTGGGCGGATGATGCTACTACACCAATCAAGGAGTCTTCAGGACAACCAGGAGATGCGAAGAAGCCAGACACAACGAGCGACTTGAGCCAGGCGCAGACCGATGGCGCTACAACCTTGCTAGGTGGATCAGATGGACTCGATGAACCTGCATTTGATGTCAAGGTCACCCTCAGTGATCTGCAAGAAGATCCAGCGAATCCTCTTTACTCCGTTAAGACGTTCGATGAGCTGAAGCTGTAAGTTTGTTGTTGGCGTACCAACACGCTGTTACTTGCTGACCGCGAAATAGGCGCGAGGAATTACTTCGTGGTGTCCAAGCAATGGGATTCGAGAAGCCGTCCAAGATCCAAGAACGCGCCCTCCCACTACTCCTCATGAACCCACCTCAGAACTTTATCGGCCAGTCGCAATCAGGTACCGGCAAGACAGCAGCATTCGTCCTCAACATGCTTTCACGAATCGACTTGACCAACACATCACCACAATGCATTGTGCTCGCACCAACCCGTGAGCTGGCAAAACAGATTGCTGGCGTAGCCACCATCATGGGCATCTTCCTGGCGGAGAAGGGTCTCAAAATTGCAGAAGCTATACCAGATGCAAGCAAACGTGATCGGACAGTAGATGGGCAGATCATCGTCGGAACGCCAGGCACAGTCATCGATCTCATCCGACGGAGGCAGCTGGATACCAAGCTCGTCAAGGTGCTTACTCTTGACGAGGCCGATAACATGCTTGACATTCAAGGTATGGGCGATCAGTGTAAGAAGGTTAGATCACAACTTCGTGCGTTGGCACAGATCGTGCTCTTCTCCGCCACATTCCCACCGGAAGTCCTGCACTTTGCGTCGATCTTTGCACCAAAATCGAACACGCTCACCTTGGAAGTCGAAAGCCTCACTGTCAAGGGCATCAAGCAAATGTACCTGGATTGCAACTCGGATGAAGACAAGTACAACGCACTGGTCAAGTTCTACGGATTGATGACCATTGCCTCCTCAATCATCTTTGTGCGTCGCCGCGAGACTGCTACTGAAATCGAACGACGTATGACCGCAGAGGGCCACAAGGTCGCCTCGCTTACTGGTGCGCTTGACGGAGCAGACCGCGATGCCGTTTTCAACCGCTTCCGTGACGGTGAAGCTAAAGTGCTGATTACAACCAACGTTCTCGCTCGTGGTATCGACGTTAAGACCGTAACCATGGTCGTCAACTACGACATCCCGGAGACTGCCGACCGCAAGCCAGATTTTGAGACCTACCTGCACAGAATCGGACGTACCGGAAGATTTGGACGCACTGGAGCCGCACTCAGTTTCGTGCATGACGAGCGTAGCTGGACCAACTTGATGAGCATCTGCAAGCACTTTTCCGTTGAGCCAACCAAGCTCGACACTGGTGATTGGGACAATGTGGAGAAGATGCTCAAAGCGGTCATGAAGAATTCTCGGAACGCAGTCGCTTAGTACCTTATGGCAAAGCTTGCGCAATGCTCCACGCTTTGTCCCAGAATCTCGAGACGAGGACTTTTTGACCTTTGAAATGCGAAAAGGGCGAATAAGCATTATGGCGCATCGAGGCGCACAGGAGGAGATAGATACCACTCGGTCGGATAGGATCAGCTCCGCTCTGTGCCTTATCACAAAAGATCAGGCCATTAAGAGTCGAGCGAGAGTTTGCCGTATGTAGTGAGCCGATAGCTTGCCGGCCATGTATAATAAAAATTGCAAGGCAATCAGCAGCTCAAAGTGTGTCCAGGCGATATGTCATGTCTGAAAAGCATCGTTGAGGTAGTCTACGAACAGTTCCCGTACCCGTGCCTTGCTCAAGGTGCTATGCTGTCTGTTCAACGCGATAAACTGCCGCCGTAAGCGTTGCATCTGCGGTAGCGACGGCGCAGTCATTGGCAGCTCCACCACCTGCTCTGTCCCAGCAATCGCCACCTCACCCCCACCCTCACCAGCATGATCCGCGCTCCACTGCGTGATAGCCGCCACGACCTCGGATGTCGTCTTGTCGAGCTCGTACAGATAGCCCTGCTCGGCCGCGGGCTTCAGCACCGTCGCGGCGTTCGGCCGCACCACCTTCGCCTTGCCGTCAGACCCCACCATCGCCTCCCAGATCTCCGCACACGGCGGCTGCGCGTCCTCGAACGGCACCACGAACAGCGGCGAGTCCCACCGCGCCATCCCGTTCGGCTCCTCGTAGCGAAACACCAGGTTCTCGAAGATCTCGTGCTCGTAGCCGGCGCCGCTCGTGCGTGCCGCAGCGTTGAGCTCCCGGCAGCGCTCGGCGGACGTGCCGATGTGCACGACGCAGCTGGGCGTCTGCATGGCTTTCGCCTCGCAGTAGAGCTGGTAGCGGAAGCCTTTGATGTAGTTCATGCCATCGGCGACGACCAGGGTGTCTGGGGCGAGGACGCGCTTGATGGCCGAGGAGAAGGTGGCGCGGGCGTCCTTTTCGGGCCTGGCGGCGGCGTAGACGTCGCGCGACAGGCCGCACGAGTTGTCGGAGATGTGGTGAATCTTCAGCCGTTGGACCTTGGGATCGGTGGAGGTGGAGATCTGGTTGTTGAAGTACGAGATGAGTTGCTCAGAGCGATGGGTTTTGCCACTGCTGGGGAAGCCGGATATGAGGATTAGCTATATCGAGAAGTTGTTAATTTGACTATATCTCGTGGCTGTTGCGCGGCTTTGGATTGACTTACTGGCATCTTCGATCAAGCAGTATCTTTCGACTTGAACGATGCCTTCTACATGTAATTATCATGTCTTGGCATATGCCGTCCATTGACTGGAGTTCTGCTATACAAGTCATATCACGTGATCGCTTTCAAAGTCTTCTCAAGATTGCAAGAGTGCTCCCCACAAAGGTACCTACATGGTCAGAAAGGACGCATTTTCTACCTTCATGAATGGAGAACCATCACGAGACATCTGATTCCTGGGTACCCAATGACACGGGTCCACAAACCCAGCGGGGAACTATGTGAAAAAGCCAGATCACCAGCCAGGAATGCTATGCACTCCGCAAAGTCAAATGCCGGCGATCTTATATAGCCACATCCCGCGATCCAGCACTTTCCCCACATGGCGCCGACCGGAAGAAGATATCAGCTATAGCCGCCATAAGGCAGAGCTCATGCTCGTGTGGAGTTGCACGATGGCACGGCTGAATGGCGTCGACATCCTTGCACGGCATCTTCCACGACATACTTTCCCTGCTGCAATACTGCTCGAATCCACGGTCGACCGGGGCCTAGGCGCCGCGAGTTACCGTACAGGCAGAAAGTCTAGTTAATGCGTGTCAGCGTGGCATGCAACGTGGGGGACTGGATCTCTGTCGGTTAGTGCAAAGAGACTCGAGTCGCGAGCTTCAGTCGCGATCGCGATCAGTTCATTTCCTATACGGCTCAACGCCCATTCGTCCTTTCGATCTGCCGTATCTTATAGCAGAAGAGCTGATGTCGTATCGTGCGACGGCAGTAGGCCGGCAATAATAGGAATCATCCCTCGGCGGATCCTACGAGTAACCCGACGACGTAATGAGACCAGGTTGCTTGTGAAGCTCAGATGCAACCTCGGCGATATTTTTTGGGTAGTGCACCACAAGGCTGCCGGCAGTACTTTGGAGATATGTACATCACTAGTCGTGCGAGCACTCGAGAGGCACAGTAACACCAGATTCTCCTCTTCTAGGACGTTGTTTCCAGTGCTTCAAATCTATCCTCTCGTCGCCACATCATATCGTCTGCTGCAGGAGCGGTTAGCCACAAAGTCTGCAACTACAAACGAATCCAAAGTAACAGCAGGAAGAGCTTCTTGTGGCAAACACCTTCCGACCAAGTCACGAAGATCCCTTCTGCTGGGGCAGTCATCGCGATCGCTGCTCGTCATTCTTGCAGGGTGGCACAAGGTACTGCGGTACCCAGCACGACTGCATTAGGAGAGCACGACGACGTGAACGAATTCTCTCGACATCCGTGGTTCGCAGGTCGTATCTGTCCCCATCCACGAGCACAATACTACAAAAACAATCCACCACCAAATCCACATCAACATGCCTGTAGAAACCCGCTCTCAACGACAAGCATATGCGCCTCGTCCTTCATATCCCCAAGTCATGACGGACCAAACACAACATAGCTCGGCATCGTCGTCTGCCTTCCAGAGCTCCAACAGCTTAAGCTCCATCACCTCGTCCTCCGGCTCACAATCATTGCTACCACCAGCACAACAATACTCCTCAGCACCTCTGCCATCGCCATCAGCAGGTCAACACCCAGCTCAATACTTTGGATCCCTGTCACAGCAAGCGCCTGCTCGTCAACAACCAGGACCAGCACATGCTCAGGCGAGTGGTCAAGGTGGCGCCAAAACCACGACACCGTTTCTCCAGGACTTCAGCCTCGTGGCCGAAGCAGCGAAGCGGGCACAAGTCGCATGCCTGGTGAGAGACTTAGGTGATGTTGGACTTTGAGCGCTGCAGCATCCTTTGGGCATGGCGTTAGTTGGGTTGGGAGGGTGGTCGGACTGAAGCGATGTTATTCGGCTGGCTGTACGCGGCTTCAGGTTTATGGCTGTTCTATGCGAACTGTGAGCAGGAAATCGGCGTCATGAGGTGCTTTGTATGCAGGCCACTGATGGACGGATTGATCACGCTGGGTTAGCGATTCCAAGAGTAATGATCACAAGGCGATCGCTTTGCCATTACCAGCGCTTTATCAATTGTACCTCCCTTGCACTTATACATGACATCTATGCCTGTACTTCTACCTTGCAATGGTGGTTTGACCTTGTTCATGTATGCTCATGTCGCGGGATCTCCAGTAAGCTCGCCATTAGACCACGATGCTGGTGGTGCGAGATATGCAGACCATTCGTTGCCAATGTTAAGTCGGTATGCTTCGAGAAGTCACACATCTCCGATCCCATCTCAAGCATCGAGACATCATCTTCCCGCATAAGCGACGATCTGAAGAAGATTTCGGCTCCATCATGTCTGGCGATGTCATCATTGATGATTCCTGCCGTTCGCCAAATTAAAGGCTCGTATCTGCTTACATCACCGCCAGTGGCAAGCTGATGAGAGATTCTCCACACTACTACTCCCACGTACCACACCATACCCGGCGACTGCCGCTCCGACAGCATCTCTCGAACTGGCGCGTTTAGAACAATTATTCTGCAGCGGCATCGCACTGCATCTTTTCTTTGCTCGTCGTTCCAACGCCCGCGTCCGCACAGCAGCATAGCGCCAACATGTCTTATAATCAGTATTCCGGATATGGCGGGAACCCGTACGGCGGCGGCGAGCAGCAGCAACAGGCGACCGGCGGTGGTTACGGCACTTCGTCAAACCCCTATGCTACCGATGCTGGCAACCTGTACGATCAAGCGGTAAGCACAGCAGGGAAACAGCTCAGGAGGAGCGCAGGAAGATATTGTGATTCTTGGGGAGACTGACGGTGTTATGTTGCAGACTCCGCCAGTAGCGCAGACGCAATACCAGACCGGCAACTCGCAACATTTCGACTACGTCCAGCAGCAACAGGTGCTCGGCACGCACCCGGTATCACACGCGCACGAACATGGTCAACAGCCGGTGGAATACGTGACCCCGACATCAAACGTCTTGTCCAATGGTGACTTCCTCGCGCGCGTGGAGGCGGTCAAGTCGGACATCCGCACGCTCACCACCCACGTTAGCCAGATCGCGTCGCTGCATCAGCGCGCCCTGTCCTCTCCCGACAGCGGCTCGTCGTCGTCGCTAGAGTCCATGATCACACAAACGCAAGTGCTCAACACGTCGATCAAGGACCAGATCAAGTCGCTCGAGACGGACGCGGTCCGCTCGCGAGACAACAACGTCAAGAACACCCAGGTCAACCAGCTGAAGAGCAGCTTCACTAAGCAGCTGCAGGAGTACCGTGTGGAGGAGGCCAGCTACGAGAAGAGATACCGGGAGCAAATCGCAAGACAATACCGGATCGTCAACCCGGAGGCCACCGATGCGGAAGTGCAGGAAGCTGTGCAGGCCGACTGGGGTAACGAGGGTGTTTTCCAGACTGCGGTATGTGTCTTCATTCACGAGTACGTGACATGCGAAATCTAACAATGATCTACAGCTCAAGACAAACCGCACTGCAACTGCCTCCACCGTCCTCGGCGCCGTGCGCGCCCGCCACAACGACATCCAGAAGATCGAGCGCACGCTGATTGAGCTGAACCAACTGATGGAGGATCTGGCGACCCAAATCGTGCTGCAAGAGACCGCCATCGAGCAGACGGAGCAGCACACCGCGGCCGTGAAGCAAGACACCGAAGCCGCCAACGTCCAGCTCGACAAGGGCATCGCGAGTGCCCGCCGCGCCCGCAAGATGAAGTGGTGGTGCTTCTTCATCTGCCTGGCCATTGTCATCATCCTGGGTCTGGTCCTCGGCTTGTACTTCGGTCTGCGCAACAACAACAGTAGCCCTTAGCCGCTGTAAACTGCTTGCAGATTTTCGAACCCCTCTCCTTTTCGCCACCATCTACTACCACCCAAGAACAAGAACACAAAATCTGGGCTATTTAATATGGGAGGGGCTGAGAAATCCCTGCGCTGTGTGCTTTTTCAACATTTCCTTTTTCCCTTTGTATATGTGTGTACGTGCGTGTGCGGCTCTGCTTGCTTACGTACGCCCACTTGTTCTGTTTCTGCGAGTTGTTTTGTGTTGGGGAACTGGAGAAGATGACCAGGGCTCACGGTGGACTGCGCAAGCAGTTGCGTTGTGCCAGTGGCGGGCATGTATAATCAGTATCGCAATGGATGAGATGGCCGGTGCGGGGTGGAGGGAGAGGAGACTGTTGTTCGTCTTTCTTCTCCAGCGAGAAAAACTGCGGAGAGAATGAGAGGAGTCGTAATGGAAGTGAAAGCGGGGGCAGAAAAAGAACAGCTTTCGGGGTGGAAATGTGGTACTAGCAGAACGTCCGCGGGAGAAAAGAGGAGGAAAGTGAGCAGGACCGTGGGAAGAGGATGCGCTAAGAGAAAAGGAGTCCCCAGAAAAAACCACGAATGGTTCGAAAAAGAATACACAAAAAGCGCCGCTCGGGGCTTCTCCTCAAGGGCCGTAAGAGGGCAGCTCTGTACTGTTCTACCAAACCTTATACAGGAAAGGGGAAGAGAAAGAGAGGAGTATCTCGGATAGGGTGAAGCTGGAGTGAAGTGAAGAGGGTAGGAAGGGAGGAAGTAGAGATCTATAGTAATTCGATGGAGACCTTTTCACATCTCGTCTTTTACATGGTTGCACGATCGTTGTAGAGAGCCGTCAAGTTCTGCCCCTAGGAACCATGTACAGCATGAAGAAAGGGTTGAAACCCGTGTATGATTCGTTGTTTTATATAACTTGACACGGCCTCATCAACACTTCCGCGTGAGGCTGTCCATGTGGCCGTTAATGACTGAAAGAACCACCCAATGCTGTGAAAACGCCAGTGGGGAGATGCAGATGCTATGGGCAAAATGACGTTGCTGGAGTTATGGACGACAGATTGGGTTTGTCACCCTCTCTCAACGGAGTTCAGATCGTTCGTGGGTTGTTGGATGATCTTTTGTTTCGTCCTTGTGAAGCAGGGAGGCGAAATGTGTCCGCCACATGCAGCTATCGTCGTAATAGGAGTATGATCGCAGTAGACCAGGAACGAAAGCTCTTCATTATTCATGACAGGCACATCAGTCATTGCCTACCTGAGTTCCAACCCGAGGTGAGATCAAGGCTAACAACCACACCCACACCCACCTCCGCCACTGTCTTCCTCTTCGTTATTCGTATCGTCTTCGCTCATGATGTGATCCTTGCCTGGATTGTCTAGATCCGAGAGCAAGAAGTCACTCAGTGACATTGGCGTAGACACATCCAGAGGCATGGAGATGTCGGTGTCCAGGTCAAATTGTGTAAAGTCGGACGTTGCAGCTGGGGACAGCAGCTCTGCGAGCTCACCAGTTCCGTCAAGGTCGCTGCCAAATTGTGGTAGAGTGCCGAAATTTTGCGGATCAGCGAACGTCGGATCGTCTACATGTGGGAACGGTTGCATGAAAGTGTTGACCGGGACTGACGGCTGTGAGATTGGAGGAGGCGCATCGCGGGCGTGTTTCCGGCCACAACATTGTGCCCAGCTACCATTGCTAAAGTTCTGGAGAACCGGCGGACAATGTCGGCATGTGCAACCACTCAATCCGCAATTCTGGCAAATGGCGTTTGGGAGCTGGTAGCTAAAGTAGTCGCTTGTCATCTTATCATAGTCGAAGCTTGAAGTGGTGGGTATCTGTGTCGCTGTTGAAGCGGCTTTGTGATCGGCACTGCCGATGGGATCATATGGTGAACCAGGAGGAGGACTAGTAAAGACATGATCGGGTAGGATATATTGGGCATGCTGTTGCATTTGCATAGGCAGCGATGCGGAAGAAGACTGACAGCACGAAGATTCTTCCTGTTGAGGAGCTGACTGGAGTTGTGTTTGATGATATGGACGAGGTGCCAAGGGAGCTTGTCCTTCCCACGCCATCGGATCCGGCACCATCGATCCAGGACCTTGCGGACCCCCGATACCCATCATCTGGAATCTCACCTGGACAGGAGATCGAACTTGTGACTGAGCTCCAATCGAGGGGCTCTGCGGTCCACATAGAGATTGTGCTCCATTCAATGATACAGGCGTCTGGGGAGCACCATACACATACTGTGGACCTGGACCTGCATGTCCTGGAGTTGACGGCGCTATGAATGGCGACGGCGCAACATTTCTTGCCTCCAGGGCTTCTCGTGTAGGAAAGAACTCGATTGACGGCTTCTGCAACGCGAATAGGGCCACCCAATGCTCGGGATCGAGGAGACAGCAATACCGGCCTTGTTCATCACATCGACACTCGCCCGACCGCTTCTCGCCTTTCTTCGCTTTGTGCGGACATGAAGTCTTGGACGCAGCAACGACGCACTTACAGCCGCCACCGCCGCCATACCGACAGGTGCATGAATTTGACGGTCGACCGGGCCGCTTCACTGTCCAGAAGATCTTGCTCCGGCAGACAGGAATGCCACACGAGGTGGTCCGGTGGCCCCGGATACAGGACATACATGCTACTTTGCATGCCTGCGAGGTGCGAGCATCGATGACCTCGATCGTCTTGAACGGCTTCTCGGTCGAGTCCATGATATCACGGAGAAAATCCCCCAAATATGGACCTGGATTTCCGCGGCTGGCCGGTGGTCTCCAAAGGTCAGGAGGAAGGGTCCATCAAGGTGGGACTGCTGTGCCAGCGAAAGATCTCACGGAGCCCAGACTCACGTGATACGTGCAAAGAAAAGGTAATATGTGTGGATGTGATATACCGTCCAGCATGGTAATTGTTCAGATATAAGGGGATTTGTTCAGCCGGATAGAGGAGCCAGGACTGTATGGGCTACGTCAGTGTCGCCATTGCAAGGGGGAGATGCCCATAGAGGTGAGACGGTGGTATAGGCGCATGAGTGAAAAGGCCTGACCTGGAAATACGGCAGTGGTCGCCAGTCAGCGCTCCCAATTGCGGTCGTCTTGAGCAAGTTTCCGTGCACAGACCACCTGGCGATTATTCAGCATTAGAGGTGAGGTCTAGATGTTGTCCAGTCGACTTCACCTGGTGTTAGTATGAGGATTCGAGTATCTGGGATCGTATGATAGACTTGGTCTTGCCCAAGCTGTTGCTAGAAGATGTGTGGTTGATGGACCTCTGACCCGCTATCGGAGCTGGAAGCCATTGAAGCAGAAAAAGAAATCGATATATGCTGACTAACCACAATATCGATATGTTTGAAGACCTCAGTGTAGATCGTCGAATCATTTTCGTCTAAACTGACCATCACATAATAGTCACATCTGGCATTTTGTGAGAGAAGCAAGATCCCTCTTAGATCGAAGTCGCTGTCGACACATCGTTGCTTAAAAAAAGCTTCCAGCAGCAGCAGCGAATGGCAGACCATAGCGATGATGAAGACGACCAGGCGATCGACCTTTTCCAGGAGCCGGCCGACTACTATCAACCAGAGAAGCAACCTACATTTGTGCAACACACCACTTTGGATGGTACGGTCTTAAATCTCCGCCTTGTAGGACATAATCCATTGTGGGTAGGTCAGATAATTTTATTTGCTGTCCGATTATCGAATCACTTTTCATCTACATCAATTTTGTCAGGCGTTTCATTCTATATTCATCCTTTTGATTCGCGAATTAAGGGGCGATATTGTTTTGGTATTGGTGGATGTAAAAGAACAAGAAAACTGTGATAAACATTGCCACTGAACAACTCCATTCCTGACTTCCATTTTGCCTCTTCGATATTATATCCACTGACCCTTCCTGTCCTTCTCCCCAACAGGGCCATCTCCTTTGGCAAGCCGGCCGCACGCTCGCCGACTACCTCGAGCAGCACCGCGACTCCCTGGCCCTCTCAAGTAGCAGCGTGCTCGAACTCGGCGCCGGCGCCGGGCTCCCCAGCCTCATCTGCGCGCTGCACCACAGCCCGCGCGTCCTCGTCACCGACTACCCCGACGCCGACCTGATCGAGAACCTGGCCTACAACATCACACACAACGCCAGCGCCCTCCCGGCCCCAACGGATCGTATCACCGCACAAGGCCACCTCTGGGGCGCCACGAACCCGCCGCTCGGCGACTTCGATCTCCTGATCCTCGCCGATCTGCTGTTCAACCACTCCGAGCATGCCAAGTTGCTCGCGACCGTGCAGGCGACGCTCAAGCGGACGCGGACGAGCCAGGCGCTCGTCTTCTTCACCCCGTATCGACCGTGGCTGTTGCAGAAGGACCTGGCGTTCTTGGACCTGGCGAGAGGCGCGGGATTGCAGGTCGAGCAAATCTTTGAGAAGGTTATGGATGAGGTCATGTTTAAGGAGGATCGAGGGGTGAGTTCTGTTCTATCCATTTCGTCGGGCGTGTGGATAGGTGGATGTCGTGTGAGCATCCATGTAATTGACGAGAAGCAGCGCTGACATGACTGGGTGGTTGACAGGATGAGCTATTGCGCAGGACGGTATTTGGATATAGCCTTCGCTGGACGGAGACGGAACTAGCCAAGTCATCAACAACAACTGCGCCTGGTGCAACTGAACGAACATGATTGGAAACAAATGAAGGACTAGCTCTGCATCTTGAGAAAGAAAGACTCATATATACAAAGCCTTTTCCCACTCCAAGATCTACGCAAAATCAATAGCATCATCGTCTAACTCGTCAAACGTGCCCAAGTCATACGCCTCTTCACAATCACACCAGCTCTCCCACAACCCATCTGCCAATCCCTCATTCACCAAACCCAGCGTCAGAGCAAACTCGATCTCAAACCACACCACCGCCTGCATACGCGTGCGCCCTATTGACAACAGGCAATTAATTCGATTCACAAAGATCTGGTTTTGTGTATCGGCGAGCGGTCGAAATGCAGTACGCCAAGGCCGTCGAACGACGTTCGTACGCCAGTCGAAGGTTGCGAGAAGCATGGTGGTGTGTGGGAGATGCAGCAAGTAAGTGATGAGGCGCACGCCGTGTTCATGGTGGGTACGGCGGCGAAGGGTGAAAGAAAGTGGCCGGTCCATCTCCGACCTGGCACGAATGTTGGAGATGAAGTTGTTCATCTCCACCAGCTCGCCCACGTCCGAGAATTCCCATGGCGATCGCCGTGCATGATTGTAGAGTCCAAGAGCTTCGAGACGAGCGCGCATCGGAGGCGGCAATTGAGACGTCGTATCCACCGGTGTTGTTTGCTGAGCAATTTGGCGGAATGCCTCGTGTTGGGGGTCATGATTGTGCATGCTGGCGGAGTTAGCTGGCAGTGCGACTGGTAGGACAACGCGTAAACGTACTGGTGCTCGGTTATCGCGAGGTGACTGTAGGGATGACGGCGATGGACTCTGTGGGATTTCTTCTGGGTCATCCGTTTGGTACTGCGCCTGTCGACGCTCTGCTATCGTCCTCCTTTCGTGCACCTCACCATTTGCTGGCGTATCTGTGTCATATGGATCTGATGGCGTAGCTGCTGGCTGTGGTGAAGACGACGGAGCACCATTGTCCCTGATGGCGAAACTATAGCGAGTTTGAGTATAGTTATGCCATGCGGGAACCAAACGCCTCAATGCGTCGTCAGCAGGGTGAAGTCTCAGCTGCTCGACCATGATCTCCAGAAGTTCCTGGCGTTCGCGGTTGACGCCACTCCATGAGGCTTGAATTTGAGCCATCGGCGGCCCTGGCAAGAACTACTCTGCCGTGTCCACACGCTCGATGACTGTTTGAATTCGGGCACGGATGTGTGCGGGTAGCTGTGTTTGATTGACATTGTCCATAATTGACCGGCGCATCATCGCGTGTACGCTAACTATCCTCTCTTCAAACTCCGGGGTTCGTGATATAGGGACGCTGTCTGTACTGGAGGATGAAGATTCCGATGCGGTTTCGTCCTCGTCCTGGTGCGCAGACATGCTGAGTTGCCTCATTTGCAAATACTGCGTTGTAGTGAGGTGTGGCGTGGAAGCTAGCTCTGGCAGAACAGTCGCAAGTCCTGCTCTAACACGATCGATCAGGTCTGAACTGGAATCGTGGGATGTGTGCGGAGGTTGCCCCATGCGCGACCGGCATGCTGGGTTGGACGTTGCATCGTCTTGGTTCCTGACCTCTGCGAAATGCGACTCAGACACAGCCCACTCTGCAGACCGAGTGGTAGTAGACGTAGCGAGCGTATCGCCTGGTGTAGCTGTCGTACAGTGCGCATCATCGTCGTTAGCACCCACGAAACCATGACTCGCTTCACGAATTACACATGGCTGTTGGCGTGGTGAAAGGAGCTCAATCGCCACATGGTTTTCTGACATGGCGCAGGCGTGTTCGTGAGAGCTGACCAAGCGCGGGTTTGGCGAAGGGATGAGAACTACGAACAGACCGACGAGTATGCGTGGAGCTGTTCGGTGTCTGTAATCCACCTGAAGTTCACTGCTCGAAAAGTCCCGGTGCAACGCTGACGACCACGACCAAACTCGCGATGATGAGAGCAAAGGCAACGAACGATACGAGGATGATGCTGCCGCGAGAAGCTGGGAATTTGCCGCGGATAACGTAGTGTTGCGATTCAAAGTAGCGATGGAATCCTAAAAGGAGAATCACGATTGCTATAGTCAGATAAAGTGTCAGCGGTGTGTGTGCCGAAGTGCCTGTAGATTCTTCCGGTGCAAGGAGAGTGGAACAAGGCTAATATACTTACATATTCCTAAGAATGTAGCACCCAATGGTTTGCCGATCTGTCGCAACCGTGCTGTGTCCGGGATGGGTGCAGCAGTAGAGGAGTCGGCGTCACGCTGAGAGATGGAAGTGTTGAGCCGGAACAATTGGGTGATCGCGATCCCAATGCTGGCAAACGATAGGGAGGTGCGAAGCCAGGCTAGGAAAGTTCGCTCTGTACAATTCGTTGCATCAGTTTCTCACGAACGGGTAACGATGACTGGGAGAAAGGGCAATTTACCCAGAGCAAGATGATCTCGAGCTACGGATCCTTTGTTCTCGAGCTCAACGCTGCCGAACCTCTCTATGAACGATCGGATCCAGGTGTTACGGTGCTCATCCTCCGCAGCAGTGGTACCATCATGTTCAGATCCAGCACTTGTCTCACCATTGCGACCGAGCTTGCCTGGTCTCGAAGTGGACTTTCTCCTTTGTGGACCTTCTGAATCCTCCGTTGCGGCATCGTATGCAATTACGTGTCCATCATCCTCACGGATAGCTGAAGTATTGCTTGCAGCTGCACCGTAGTTGGGGTACTTTCCAGCATTCCCTCCTGATTTCTGGTTGCGCTGGAAGATCGCCGTACTCTCATCCGCACTGCTCTCCAGCTCGTCACTCTTTCCAACCCGAGACTGTGCCCCCATGCTGCCACTAGGTGATCCTCTTCGCCTGCTCGTCATGGTAGCGCCTGTCTGCAGATTCGGCAGAGATGCCTGAGGGGAAAAGACGACACGACTTCGATTGGGAGACACAGATTCCGGGCTGTAGGTATAGGGATTGCGCGGCCTTCCTGGCGCTTGCGAACTATCTTTTCTTGCTGGACTCGATGCCAGAGCTGCGGCCGACGCAGTTGTTGTAGCAGTACCTATCGATGGGGGAAGACTCGGCCTACTCAAGTTTGCTGCGGTTCGTAGAGCAGGATCTGACGGTCCAGCACGAGGAGTGGTCAAAGAATCATCGGACTCGTCGGCAGAGGGGAAAGAAGACTGTTCAGAGGCAGTGGAGTTGGATACTGGCGAGCACGGCAGAGGAGCCATGGCGTACCTATATGGCGGTCACCACTCGGTGTGGGCGGACGGCTGAAGTGTTAGTCCGGAGCACGAAATGGTATTGGCATGCAGAGAGAGCCGGGGTCTGGTAGTAAGCTGCCGTATCTGCTCTGTGCACGCTGCTATGAATTATCAGTCGACTTCCATGGTTACGATGAAGCAGCAGGTTCAAGCTGAGCTCCTACGGCACACGTGATGAACGAAAACGACAGGACACTGTCCAGTATGAATGGTAAGACGACTCTATCTGGTCGAACCAACCTCATCGTTTTCTCTTGCAGGAGCTTGGCATTTGTCTCGCAAACATTATTATGCTTTGGCACTGCTTATGAAGCTGGTGTGATCGCCGGGAATGGCGTGCTGAGTTGCTGCTAGGAGCAAATGCACGGGCACGCTGCAGATTCCACCCAACCACAATCAAAGAACATCGGATTGGCCTGGAAATGGACATATACACGTCGTAGGTAGATAGGTATTGGAAACAGAGCTTTAGATCGTATGCTTCATACAGGAGACGATCAGCCTCTACAGATAAACAAGCGACAGGCATGGAATACATGTACTGTTGAAGCTTGATGAGTTACAGTGGTGTCCCACCGCCGTGGGCCGCTCGCTACCAGTCTCGGTCACTGATGAGTATGGTCAATCACTTCCCTACCTTGGCTGACAGATATCTCCTCAAAAACAATGTATGAAGAGGTTGAATCAGCGTATGACTATCACGTGCATCTCAAACAGTAACGGAGATAGAAGTAAGTGGCTGTACGGTACTGGAATCTGTATGCCGCATTGGAAGGAGTGTACGGCTTCGGCCAGCTCTTCAGCATTATCTCCATAACAAGGATGAAAGATCTAATCTTCTCACGAGGTCCGCATATGGTCATACTGTTCATGGAGTGATCTTTACGTTCTGTTCCAATGCCCAGGCCAAATGAAACTCCCGATCCCGTGCCTTTCTTTCATTGTCTTCAGCTTTACGTTTCTCGACCTGCTTCCGCCACACTCTCAGTGCTCGTTGAGTCAACAAGCCACTTCTTTGTTTTCTTTTCTCTTCTTCTTCGTCGATCTCGGAATCTCCTTCATCGCTGCTACTCCAATCGTTGAGATCGTCTATAGAATCGGGAGCGTATTCAAGAGCTTCCTGACACTCTTTGCTACGATAATGGTCAGGCCATCCATGTTGTTGGAAGATCCACTGCGTGATTCTGAACCAATCACTGCTATCGCCCCCAGAGTCCCAAATCACCTCGTTGTTCCTCCAATTCAGCATCCACGTAAGGTCGAGATAGTTCTGTCGCCATTCCCTGAAAAAGTCCACCGCAGGTCGTTCTTTGGGAATGCCGGTTGCAGAGCGCTTACACATTGGCTGACCAAATTCTCCAGTATGCACAGTGCATCTCTCACAACCATATGTTGCGTAGGCGTAATCCCAGAGTCGTGCAGTGTAGTTTTCGCAGTCCACAACAAAGATGGAGCCTATCTCATCATCATACTGAATCGAAGAGCATTCGTTATCAGTCGACAGTCTAAGTGTGTCTAGATCGAACATAGTACTCACGGTAGTAATCGGTACCTCACATCGGCCAACGAGGCTTTCACCAAGCCTATCGGCGGTCTCATCTTGACCATACTTGACAGGTCTCCAGGCATAGACACGCTCTGCCTCCTGTATAGTGTGTTCGTCTGAACGCAGGTAGTCGATCGATTCGGAGTATGGGAGGATGTGTTGCATACTATCGATGTAAGGGATCCGGCGTATGAATTCGATAGCAGCAGCATCCTTTCGAGTCTGCAAGTGCCTCGCGAACATTGGGGGAAGAATGTGGCCACCTTCCGGCGCAAGCTTGACTGTCAGCTGATTGTCGCACATATAACTCATCGTCTGATAGAGCTCAGTCATGGCTTGTATGAGTTCATCAGCCATGATGGCGTCCGATATGAATCTTGGTATCTGGAGTTAGGCTTGAATAGTGTTGTGGCCGGGGAATGATAAGAAGTAAGGAGGTTTTGATCAGCATACATGTTTGAATCGGTAAATGCATGGAGGCGGCACAGTCGTAGGGTGCCTGGGCCTGTGTACCACATGCAAACCTACATGTTATTATCCCATAATTTGGTAGCCCTGGTGAATGGCACTCTTCCAAAGGTATACATCACAAATACGCAACAGGGAGACGGTTTCACGATTGGGGAGTGTGCAGCAACACTTGTACATAGATGTGAACAGGCACGGCAGATCCTTCAGATACCTGTAGATGTATCCCGACATACAGTCCTTCCCAACGTTTGCGACAATCTGCAACTTCGCAACCAGCAGCCTACAGTTCAGTACGGCTCATCTGATCTCCTTCTTCATCAGTATCGCTGTAATCGTTCGTATCGTCAAACGGACCCGGCGCAGATTCGAGGGCTCTCAGGCAGTCCTCGCCACGAAAGTCATCAGGCCATCCGTGATCTCGAAAAATTCTTTGCCTTATCTCGAACCAGTCCTCATCAGCATATCCATGTATTAGTTCGGGCTCTGTGGCGCTCAGCATCCACGTCAAGTTGAGGTAATTCTGCCGCCACTCTCTGAAGAAGTCGACCGCGGGTCTCTCCTCGGGGACGCCAGAAACAGCATGCTTACACATTGGCGGACCGCGTACAGTATCGTCAATGTGTATTGTGCATCTATCACAGCCGTGGACATAATCGTAACCCCATAATCGTGCAGTATATGTCTCGCAATTCACAACGAGGACATACCCAACACCATCGTCATACTGTGTCATTTAGTTAAAGATCCGAGTGTGTTCGGCCTATGAATACTAACAGTAGTTATTGGCACCTCGCATCGATCAACGATGCTTTCACCAAGCCCATCATCAGTAAAGTGATCACCATATTTGATAGGTTTCCAGGCGTAATGACGCTCTGCGGAATAGCCACGCGTGTCTGCCTCCAAATAGTTGATCGATTCAGAGTTTGGTAAGATGTGGTACATTGGTTCGATGTAAGGAATTTTGCGCATGAAATCGATGGCAGCAGCATCTTTTCGGACCTCCAGAATCGCTGTGAGCTTTGGGGGAAGCACATGGCCTCCTTCGGGCGCAAGGTGAATCGCAAAGGCTTGGTTTCCGCACATACGAGCCATCGTTTGATATAGCTCAACCATAGCTTGTACTAGTTCGTCTGCCATGTTGGCGTTCGAGGTAATCCTGACTGATCGAGTCGGTATAGGATTGGGTTATGGCCGAGAGGATGCTGCAGCAGAGAACCTCGATACGCCAGAAATCAGACGGTAAATGCAATGCGGCACGGTCGTACGGTGCCTAGTAGCATGCGCCACATGGTTCCCAATACTGGGCTGCGGCGACACCATTACCCTCAGAGGTGGTCTGGAATTGGCATTAGAGATGCGTGCATGAGTGTTAAGGTTGAGTATGCCAGCTTCAGAGATGAATCGACCAGGCGGTAGCTGGAGATGGCACATCCATCTCTGTGCCTTTGGGCTGTCTCGTCTGTGTCAGGGTACCTGAATGAGAGACAGATCGTGACCGGCCGTGCTGGCTTGCTCAGGTTGTGCCAACATACATGCCTTCAATATTACACGTATCTCATCGAAGGAATGAGAGCTGCGATGCACAAAACATACAGGTTACGAGACGTGATGTTTATGTATCCTTGGTAGGTGAAGCTCAATTCGTCCCCACTTTTCACTACGAGTTCTTAGGAATATTGATATCCACATTCCGCTCGCTCGACTACACCCACAATGGCCACATCGTCAACTACACCTGTACTGGACAAGACCCGATTACCGCCTCCATTCGACAACTCTCCTGAGCAATTTCACCTCATCGCGCAAGGTGCCGAAAGCCTCCTCTATCGAACGACTTTCCTTAACCCCACCAACCCCTCTTCTTTAGACGTTGTTTTGAACGCTGCGCTGAAAGTCAGACCGGAGAAGAAATGGCGGCATCCTTCGCTCGACAAGAGATTGACGCGTGCGCGTGTTCTCGCAGAAGCAAGAGTGTTGGTCAAGTGTCGACGGGATGGAGTGCCAGTCCCTGCAGTGTTGGGTTTAGACTGGGAAGCAGGGTGGTGTGCGATGGAGTGGATTGAGGGCGAGAGCGTCAAGGCTGCAGTACGAGCTTGGGACGAGAGAGTGAAAGCAGGTACGGAAGCAAGCGAAAGCGACCTGAAGATTCTATTGGGAAAGATTGGACAAGTCGTGGCAATGCTGCACAAAGCAGGCGTTGTTCACGGTGATCTAACAACGAGCAACATGATGCTCCGGCCCACGGCCTCGTCACATCCACAGTCGGCCGAGAGCACGAGCAAACTAGCGGTCTCAGCATTGGACAGCGAAGTGGTTCTGATCGATTTCGGCCTCGCAACTCAGGGAGTGACTAACGACGAGGACCGGGCGGTAGATCTCTACGTGCTGGAGAGAGCCTTCGGATCAACTCATCCCAGACAAGAACAATTTTTCGAGGAAGTACTGACCGCTTACGGGAAGGAGATAGGAAAGAGTGGGAGGCTGGTGCTGCGCAAGTTGGAGGATGTGCGAATGAGAGGAAGAAAGAAGAGCATGTTAGGTTGAAGTGCTTCCGTTATTCTGCGCGGCAGAACTTGGAAATGCACTCTGAGCCTCGCACAGGACATCTGTTGCCACCAGATCGCGCCTACAAGAGGTCGGCCTGTTACTATTCCGACTACGCGCTACACAACCAGAGAGATCCGCTCAAACGCTCTGCTTCGCCCACACGAAGCAAATCCTCGAGGACACTGTATGAAATCTGATTCGAGGTAGCGTAGACCAGGACCACTGAGAGTGGTGAGACCAGCATGCTCTGTCTACCATATCGGAGTCACGATGACGAAGAAGCGTGCCGTCTCGATATAGCTTTGGTCGACAGGACATAGGAATTATTACACGCGCTGGTGTTGTGTTCGTCCGCAGTCCTGTCCCATGCGTAGGCGGAGGCCGGCCTGATCGAGGTACAGGTTTACCTTCATATCCACCTGCGGGAAGCATCTCAATTCGAGTAATGCTGCTTCATGCAGGATGATTCTAGCCACATAACAAGAAGCGTTGTGCAGCAACAGCATATTGTTGTTCGCAGCTGGACAAGTTCTATATATCTTATCGCCTTGGTTCAAATGGATGAGCTCGTACAGCACAGAACTTGGGGTTCCAGTAAGATATAGCTCCGGATGGCAATGAGCAAGGCTCTTCGGATCGTGATCAATTGATTTCTGTAATTGTATAATCACAAGGTATCCTTCAATGTGGTCGCGAGCTATGTGTAGTTTTATTGCTACAGTAAGCTGTACCTGACAGTCAACTGCTCACATCATGCACCCCACTTCAACTGCCGTCGTAGCTGGATCCAGTGACCACGACTCGATCATCTTCTTATTAGATAAACAGGATTCACGGACGTAACGGCCGTCTATTTCCTCCTCTCCCTCTCTTCTCATGACCTCTCATCGCTTTATCCAACATGGCGGAACTAATAACCACCACCAAGCTGGATCCCGATACCCATCTTCTGCTCGATCAACCGCTCCTCCGACTTCCCCATGAGCTCCTCCGCAAGAACCTCAAATCCGCCCAACGTCAGATCGAGATTACCAACAAATCCGTAACAACTGCTGTCAGCGCGAAGCCTTCCTCTGATCCAGATGCGACTCTGGCCTCAATAGATGCCACTCTCGCAAAAGCCCAATCTCTCAAGCGCAAGCTTGAAAGCCTGCGATCCGAGGAAGCTACTTTACATCGGCAGCAAAAGGCCCGGATACAGCACCTTCAGACCGTCCACGAGATCCCCAGCCTAGCAGATGTCAAGTACGATGCCTGGGCTCACGTGCGATTAGACCGACTGCTCGTGGATCAGCTTCTCCGCAAAGACTACACAGAATCAGCACGTGCACTAGCACGAGAGAAAGGCATAGAAGACCTGGTCGACATCGCTGTGTTTGAAGAATGCGGCAGGATCGAACGTAGCCTGGGTGCGGGCAAGGTACAGGATTGTTTAGCATGGTGTGCGGACAATAAGCAGGCGTTGAAGAAACTCAACAGCAACCTGGAGCTGGAGTTGCGTCTACAACAGGTCATCGAGTTGGCACGCAGCGGCGAGCCGGCGAAGCAGCTCGAGGCACTGCTGCATGCTCGAAAGCATTTGACTGGTGGTCAGGACCCGGAGATTGTGCTTCACGCTGCGGGCCTGCTGGCGTATAGCTCCGATACCTACGATGAGCCATACCGGGTACGTACGATCTAGACAGGTGATTCTGGTCACATACTCTAGGACAAATACTGACCAAGCACGTTGCTTTAGACCCTCTACTCCGCATCACGGTACACCAAGCTCAGTGCGCTGTTTGTGCAAACACATCACACGCTGTACTCGCTCCCAGCGCAACCGCTGCTGCACATCGCCCTTTCGGCAGGCCTCTCGGCACTCAAGACACCCACCTGCCACTCGATCCACAATCCAGCAATCCACAACCCCACTGCGTCGTTCCAACCTACGACCAATCCACGCACCTTGACCGGCGCCCCTCTTTGTCCAATCTGCTCGACTGAACTTAACGAGTTGGCAAGAAACGTGCCGTATGCGCATCACACCAAGAGCTACATGGAGGATGATCCGGTCGTGCTGCCGAATGGACGTGTCTTCGGACGAGAAAGACTGCTGGCGCTGAATGAGAAATTGGGTGTGGAGAAGGGGAAGAGGAGAGATCCCACTGAAGGGCACGATGGGCTGGAGTGGGAGGAGAAGGAGGTGCGGAAGGTGTTCATACTGTAAAAGAGCTATGCTTGGCGAGAAAGAATGTCATTTACTTCCGCCAATGGGGCAATGCACTGAAGACTGTAGCCATCTCAGCCTCCCACGGACGCCTCTAGCATTGATACACGAAGCTGTTCGCGCTCGGCCGTCAATCGACATATAGCTCACTATGAGATCCACCACTTTTGGCGGTGAGCTAGACTCTGTCTCTGCTCTCTGAGCCCGATGACAAATGCACAGTGCATATACCCACCAGCGTCCACTCGATCCACGATCTCTGGCACGACCACAGGCCGCATCGTGGCTCAAAGTCCCGCTAAAGCTTCAACATAACGTCCTCACAAGCCTGATGACGGATCGCTCTTCTGCGGATATCCCTTGTCCGGGTTGGTCGTATCCACCAATCCAGGTGCATTCTTGGCATCGCGCGTGACAGCATCATTCGGAATGCCACCCGGTATCCGACCTGCGTCGGAGCCTGCAGTGTGGACGCCGAAGCTCGCACCATCGGTGCGGACATCGCTGTCGCCAGTCGAGGGCTCGCGGAGACCGCCCTCGGTGTTGCCGGACAAGCTCCCAGAGCCAACATTGACCGTGCGCGCATCAGCGGAGTTGAAGTCCGAGGCGGCAGGCGGGTCTTCTGGGAGTGGAAGGTTGGCTTTGCGCTCTTCGATCAGGTCGGCTTTGGATTTATCGTTCTTGTCAACGATTGACTGAAGGCAGAAGTGGAATCAGTATTTTGGATCGTGGAGGAGCGACGGAAGTTGTCAATGCACTGGAGAGGATTTGTTGAAAGAAAATGGAACACCTATGGTCGGGAGGCATACCTGGAGACCAGCTGCGGCGCTACCTGCCGGGATGTTGCCACCGTGGGCTTTGGACTCTTGCTCCTGTATCTTCTTGACATCCTCCTTGGTCAAGTGGTACGTTGCTTCGGTGCTAGACATGTTGGTGGCTGACGGGTGGTATGAAGCTGAAGCCTGAGTTAATGGATGTTCTTGTGAAAGTCTTGTAACGCTAATAACGACATACCTATTGTGATAAATCAGATGTCGCGTCGAGAAGATAGTTTTTCTAGAAAGTGAGCAGATGAAGTGTGTTGATTATAACGATCAATGGGTATTGATGCGGCTTAAAAGAAAAGTCGCACACGACACCAACGTCTGTGATTTCACCGTGACGTAAATATGAGGAAGTGGGGCGTGGGACATTTTTGCAACCGTCGATGCTGGTGATGTGATTTATCGTGACAAGGCTCGGGACGACATCGGTCGTATAGGTCGTATGTGTTTGAGAGGTCAATGTTCTTGTGGGAGTTGTAGTGCTGGAGGTGGAGAGCTAAGGTAGTCCATGATCTGTGGCGTTGAAAGCCGGGTGAACTGACTTCGTATGTTGATTGTCCAGCCACATTCCTTGATGTATCGCGAGGCCATAAACCCTTATAATGTCCAACTTTGATCCTTGACCGCATTCCACTCACGGCATCAGGACTAAGAAGGTAACGCCTCAGGTCTGCGACAACGTTCGTTGTTGCAATAGTTCTTCACCCAAGCACACGCATGACTAAGATAGCATGTTTACATAACTTCGGCTTCCAGGCTTTGTCAGCACTGCTCTGCGCTTTGATTGATCTTCAAGATGGGAGCCTCAGGTCCGCAGCAAGCAAGGTATGAATTGGGACAAAGGCCAGGAACAGTACCTGATTCGCCCTCTGGTTTCGGACCCCATGGATACAACTAGTGTCCAGCAGCCCAGCTTGCGTATCGCTTAAACCATGTGCCGTAAGCATGCCTATCGACCGTGGCTGGAGTTGCGGCATCTGGTTCAGCTGTTGTTGTGGTGTGGCACACTGCATACGCTGCACATGCAGACAGGCCCTTGTCGGTCTCATGCGGGTCGTCATCCTTCGGATCCTGCAGATCCTTCTCACATGTTGCCTAGAGGTGTGTGGCAGATCTGATTGGCGTGCCAATACACCGGTATTACGGCCGCGTTTCAGAACCAACAGAACCATCGTAGCACTTCTGATTGCGCCAGATGAGCAATATGTGCCTTGACAGTGACGTCCAACAAGCTTGGGAGGTGTGGTGGTCAAACTGTGGTACGTCTCATTGCGAGAATGCGACACACCAGACCCAAAGTTGGGGCTGAAATATAGCACACATATCATCTTTGGACGTTGCAACGGAAGATCTCGATTCCACCATGACCCACTGCAGTGCACGTTGTTCCATTCGTTTCGTTGTATGCTCCGCTGCACTACCACCCTTTGCTACGTTGCGGATACTCGGTCTGTAAATGATCGGGTGTAAGTTGTCAGATATACCTTCATATCGATGTCATCGAGCATGCCATTTGTTCTGAAACCATTCTGCAAACGGAACTGGCCGGATGGTCGGGAAGAGCTGATTGAGGTTTGCTTGCGTGAAGTCATAACGACCTTCTGCAGTCGCGAGCAGAACTTGTGTCCGTAACTGTCTTGGCACGTCCTGCGCAGCTGCTGCGAGGCTTAATTCCGATCGAAGAGCAGCTGGAGTGTACTGCAGCAGTGGTTGGAACCGCCGACCTGCAAGTGCCGTCAGTCAACTTTTCCAAGTGTGGAACGATAGAACAGACCTTGCAATTCCTGTACAAGGTGTACGAGATCCCACACAGTCGTCCGGTGTCCGCACATTCGTAGTTCAGCCGGCCATGTGGACAGATCCAGAGCGGCGGTCACAAAGCGACCTACATCCTGTGCAGCCGTCATACAAATAGTGACGTTAAGCTGATCGTTTGCATCCCAGCAGGGTACCATCGCCTGCATCGCCCGGCAATCCATAATATAATCTCCTTCTCCAGCGAAGCCAGCGCCAGCACTACCTCCCATCATGGTCGCTGCAAGACCACCAGGTTGGAGCCGTTCGTAAAGTATTCCGCACACGAACGTGGTTGATTGTATGAGTTGAGCGTGATGAGCGAGCCATTGACGCGCAAGGGCGCGGAAACGATTCACAGAATCGTCACCTCGACTCGCCGTAGGAGGTCCTTCGAATTCGGCAGGCGCAAAGCGTCTGACATGGACAGCGACCGCAGCTTTGATGAGTTCGATCTGTTGTGGTCCTGTGACAGTCGAGATGACTGTGTCGATTCCCCTCAAGGCAAATTGCAAAGACTGCTCGTTGCCATAATCTACCACGGCCACTTGATAGGAGCGCGAAAGCTGCGATTGTTGCTATACCGCTGTCAGTCTCGTGCTGTGGTGAAACAGGGAATGAGTGCCAAATGTAAGGAAAGTGGACATGGCGTAACATGGTAATGCTAGAGTACGTACCCTCCTGGAGAGAAAGACGACGTGATGTCCAGTGGTGGAATCAATATAGTGCGCAATCATACGGGCCAGACCTCCAGTACCAGCAACTGCTATCCTCATCATGGACATGATCGAGCCTTGTATCCCCGGTGGTGGTAGGTAGATTTGGGAAAAGACATGGCCAGCGCCAACGAATGATGGAATGCTGACCTAATTTGGACGTATAGATCCTCCTATCTTCTAAGCGGTATGCCTCGTGGCTTCTCGATGCGTGGGTGAGTAACCTTGTTCTGAGGTCTGAATACTTTGCGGATGAAGCGCATGATTGGAGTTTCGATAAATCCTTGCTTCGTATTATTACTCGAATAGTTCGAGAAGCACCCGTGGTAAGGGCCGTCCCCTGCGCAAATGAATCCTTGGTGGCGGTGTGAGATGTGGAAGGCTGTTGATGTTGGTTAATGCTGCAGTGAATGATCCTTCGGAATGCAGGGGGGGCTGGTCTGAGTCCTGGAGGATCTTTACTGATCTGCGTGGAAATGCTAGGCTGTGTATGAAGATCCAATCAGCGATATCCTCGCAGAGCGCATGTGAAACAAGACGGTTGATATGTAACAGTCAGCCTCGCCTGCCACACTTCTGGTAAGCCAGATGCTTGAAAGGGACCCTTACCTCTCGATCGACCGGATCCTACCTGAGGACACCCAGATCCAATTGTTGTCGGTATCTAAGAGGGCAAGCGATCTCAAGGAGGCCTCAGCTATGATCTTGCATGACGTTTTGTCAGCGTACGTTGCGTCAAGGTGAATTTGGTGGCCCTAAGCTTGTTTCGAGTGAAGCGTAATCGCAGTCACTATGGACGGAGGCCCCGATCGCTTGAGCCCGGATTTGTAGTGCGAGCGTAGGTTATTGGGTATGCAGCGGGCGTACCGGCCTCACAGTGGCGGCGCTTGCTTGGGAGAACGGGACGTGGTTGGACCTGCCGTGAGAACCGGCTGCACGTGAAGCAAACACTTACATGTGGGGAAGTTCTCAACCACAAAGACCGTACTCGGGCACTGTGTTCTGAGTATTCGATCGAACGATGCGCGTTTTATGCATATGATGATGTTTCTGAAGAGCTAAGCCTAGCAGGTCTCGCTCGACCGAATAGCATTATTCGACTGGAAATTGATCAGTGAGCAGGAGTTTCGGCAATGGACGACCCGCGTTCAAAAAAGTAAGAACAAGACAGCAACAAGGACGTAAAATTGTAACGATATACCATGTCGTCTTAAGACATTATGCAGCGCAAAAGCTTGTGAGCGGATCGATAGTCAGAACCAAAAATGGCATCGTCATGGAGCAGCCGACCGTCACAGAGCCAAAATTCCGGGTAGACGAGACGACAAATCCAAAATGTCGATCACGTTGCCATGATGCTGGTGTTCGGATACATTTAACTTCCTTGGTGGGGAGATCATGCATGCAAGGACGCATCGACTCCGCCTGAGCGCGCGGTCTGCCGGCGCTTCACAGTTGCAATATTGAAGGACGTGGATCCAAACACGGTATCTTGTCCGAAACTGTAGGTTGGGTAGGGACATGGTAACCTGAAGATCTGCGCGTAGTGACGCATCTGTCGTTGACTACCCACCCGCAAAGGGATATATCAGCCGCAGCATGACACTGGAAGGACAGCACGGATCATTCGAATCCTAGTCGACTCCCCACGCTGGATTCTTGGGTTGATATGTGCGTGGAAAAGTGGACGCAGTCGCTAGAACCAGGAGCAGCGGCAGGTGCAGTGACACCAACGATCCAGACACTAGTTACCTCAGCGCCCTTGCGAAGAGCTCGCTTTTGGCCCCACCATCCGCCGTGACAAAGCTGCAGTCAGGAAATTGTAAAGCTCTCTGCAACCTCGCACAAACATGATCGCCCAAGCAAGAGATGATATGGCCTGAGAAATTGGACTTCACTCTGTCAATATCCAGTCTTGTGGCTGCTCATCATCAAGTCTCTAGGTGCTCACAACGAAGAGCCCACATGTCGGAACATCAAAATCGCGTTTGCTGTGAAGCGACAATAGTTGCGCCGATCTGACATGAAACCCTGTCCGATGGACGGTGACGACAACAGAGCCGGCCGGGATCTGCTTCCACCGGTGAGAGATTCAGCCTCTGATATTGCGCGAAGTGCTGTCATGCAGGCACCTGCGTCGAAGATCTTTCTGTAGGGCTGTATGAACTATCCCGTAGACGTGTTCTGCATTTTTCATCCCTCGCTTCCGGTCCGAAGCAGGTCCAAGTCACGGGGTCTTGTGTCTGCTTCGCGATTGTGCGAAGATCGCTTGTGCGTCGCCAATTCAAGATCTGCATGCCAATGCTGGCATCACTCTCAAAGATATGGCCTGTCTGGACGTACAAACATGCGGCATTCGCCATGCGGTCGCCTGCAGAGGATGAATACATGCTTTTGTTGATAGAGTGGCATCTGATGTCGTCGCATCAAACTTCATACCTGGAGGATCACTTCGGTCCCATGGCCCGGCCGCTGAGCTTTGACCTCTACGCGTGACCTCAGAACGCGTTCGCCCATTGCCCGCCCAAACATCAGATGCGAATGCACTTCTCTCCGGGCTTTCTACATTGCCATTCGACGAGTATGAACAGTTCCGCAGCTATACCAGGAACTGTAGAAAGACCAATGGCTCCTGACACAGTCGCGGGAACCGACCTCCCCGCTACCACCTCTTCAGATGCTCGCTCGCCGGCCGCTGATGAACGACCGACAGGCCGCTCAAAACGGAAGAGGACCAGGTCGGTAGCAGAAGCGGAGCTAGTCGAATGCTTGCTGACATCCAACTGCTCAGTCCGGAAGATCAGGCCACTCTCGAAGCCGCGTATGCTCGTGATCCGAAGCCCGACAAGGCAAAGCGTCTAGAGCTCGTGAAGCAAGTTGCGCTTGGGGAGAAGGAGGTTCAGGTATACAAGTTCCATATCAGCAGATGTAGGCATTCAGCTGAGTGATTTGTGCTAGATATGGTACCAAAACCGACGACAGAGTTCCCGACGGAAGTCAAGACCGCTGCTACCACACGAGATCGCACAATATCAACTCTCGAGATCGGGTACGGCAACTTGCATTCTCAGTTCCGATCCCCCAGACTTGGATCAGAGAAATTCTGGTAACCAGGGTGGAGCTCCGCAAGAGACAGACAAACATGACAATCGACGAGACGATAGACTACCACTCGACCCTGCTTCCAAGGAAGAGCCAAATGAAATCGGTCATACATCGGACCATCACGTACGCCCGGCTTCTCCAAGGCACGTGCCGGCTATCGACTGCTCGACAGAACATGTCACCAGAATCTCAGACGCCGCCTCGTCACAGACTACTTACAATATATCTGACCTCTCGTCATCACAGAGCGAACTACAGTCTTCGCAAGGACAAAGTGGGCCGATAGGCTATTTCGCGAATCGACGCAGTGCGGCCTCATGCTCCGCACCTAGATCGTCTGATGAGAAGAAAGACTCATTATTGAGTATTGGAATGGATTCCGCAGCAGGGCACTCTTTCAATCAGGCGGTCGAGCTTCCAAGGACAAGTCTTGCACGTATTCACTTGTCAATGTCCTCAGAAGGCAAAGCCATGATCACCACCAAAGATGGTACTTCCCCATCACCTCCAAGGGCGAACCAGGCCATTAGGCCGAACGTTAGCTCAAGTAACGGCGTAGAACCTGCCATTAACGCGATCACGCCTGCGAGTGACTGGAAGCCCCTACAAAGATCCGCGAGTGGAAGATCTCGAGATTCACGCGCGTGGGAGTTTTGGTGTGACAAGGACAGCAGGACAGAATTGGAAGGCCAGGCGGAAAAGGAAACAAGCGGATCCGCTGCAGACGCGATCGGCCTGCTGAGATCGTTGTCAGGCAGAAGTATCCTCGGACCTTTGACGAACAAGCGTAATCCAACACTCTTTCGCGACAACTCGGAAACAAAGAAGCAACGGCTAGACCAGTCCAAGCGACATCCTCTGCGAAGAGCAAACACGTCGTTCGGGCGTTTACAAAACAAGTCAATACAACGGAAGCAAAGCCGACCAAGTTTGAAGTACTCCGAGTCAGCTGTGTCAGTCTACATTCCTGGGAATGATTCGGACAAAGAAAACTGGTCTCCCGAGCGAAACTTATCGTCAACGCAAAGCAGCGAGCCTGTGGCAATGAAGAAGGGTCACAACACAAGCTCCATGTCCAAGGAAAACAACAGGCGCAAAGCTGTGCGTCTCCACGGACACGACGACCCGGAGAATGATGCAGAACTGGCCGAATTTATGCGTAGTGGTCGGAAAAGTGTGTCGTCCGAGGACGATTTGGATTGCGTGCAAGGACTGTTGTCATTGTCGCAAGGAAACTGGCGATAACGAAACTGCTTGTTCAGGATATAACGCCGCAATGATTGATTCGAGACTTGGATTATCCAGACTGGGGAAGCTCACGTCCCGACCTTAGCAAAGTGGAGTCGAGAATCCATCCCGATCGGGTCACCCGGAACTTCACTTTATGTAATCAAATGTGAAGTGGTCGACCTCCATTCATGGAGCACATCGCGGTATCAGTCTACCTTGTCAGCGATTATTTCAGCACTGTATATACACGTATATAAGGTCATGACTTGGATCGCCGTGGCATATTGGCATTAAAGAGTCTCATCATGACACGCATTTTGCTAGCAGATTTTTGATCACTGAACGCATCTTATCATGTGGCCGGAGCATCACAGTTATCACATAAACGGAAAAGGCATGTCTCGCATCCAGCAAGATCTTCTTCCCGGACGGACAACCTCGAGCGCGGGACAAGACCCAGATAACATGCTTCGAATTGCGGCCGCAAAATCTCGGCCGATCAGCGTCGCAATCGTAGGTGCCGGCTTTGCTGGCTTAAGGGCTGCGGACGTTCTGCTTCGACATGGGGTTGATGTTACGATCTACGAAGCCAGGAACAGACTCGGTGGACGAGTTGCCCAGAGCAACCATCTAGGTCATGTGGTTGACCTTGGACCGAATTGGATCCACGGGAGCGACAACAACCCCATCATGCAGATTGCGCAGGCAACGAAGACAGATCTCCATACTTGGGACGAGGAACAGCTATTGTACGGCATCGATGGCAAGCTTATCGATGACGAAGAAGCTGCCGAGTATGCTAGTCTGATGTGGGAAGATGGGCTGATAGCAGATGCCTTTCGACATAGTGAGCAGAACCACGACAAGCTCGATCCTAAGCGAAGTCTTTACGATTACTTCGTGGATAGAGCCCCGGATCTGTTCAAGAAGGATTCCGACGACGTGGCAAAGCGGAAGCGAGAAACACTTTTGCACATGGCGCAGATGTGGGGCGCGTATGTGGGCGACTCGGTAACAACACAGAGTCTAAAGTTCTTCTGGCTGGAGGAGTGTATTGAAGGAGAGAACCCGTTCGTTGCTGGCACGTATAGTAAAATCCTTGACGAAGTCGCGAAATCAGCTAAGAAAGATGCCAAAATTTTCCTGGAAACGCGAGTCACGAAGATCAGCAACCTAGTTGACCACAACGGGGAAAATGATAAAAGAGTCACTGTCGAAACTGCCGCCGGCAAGTCGACAGACTACGACGAAGTGATTGTGACCTCGCCATTAGGCTGGCTGAAGCGCAACATGAACATCTTCTCGCCACCTCTAACGCCACGGCTGTCGCAAGCAATCGACAACATAGGCTATGGCAATCTCGACAAGGTCTACGTCACATTCCCATCTGCATTTTGGAACCGGCCTCCTCCATCAGATTCTGCCGTTGAAACCCCTTTTGACCCTCCTTCAATGATGCACTGGCTCGCCCCCTCTTACGCCTCCGACACCAACCCCTCAGCCTGGCTCCTCGAGACTATGAACCTCGCCGCCCTGCCTCCCAGCTCAGCCCATCCCACGCTGCTTTTCTACATCTACGGCGCCTGCGCCAAGCATATCGCCTCTGTAGTCTCCGACCAACCGACCTCCGCCCATCTCCTCCTCCTCCTCCCGTTCTTCCAGCCCTACCTCTCTCGCCTGCCAAACTACTCGGCGGAAGATCCAGCCTGTATGCCGACGGCGCTGCTCGCTACGGCCTGGGCCAATGACGAACTCGCAGGTTACGGGAGCTACTCGAACTTCCAGACGGGACTGGAGCGTGGCGACGAGGACGTCGAGGTCATGCGCAAGGGCATGCCGGAGCGCGGCATCTGGCTGGCAGGCGAGCATACGAGTCCGTTCGTCGCATTGGGCACGAGCACGGGAGCGTATTGGGCTGGCGAGAAGGTTGCTGAGAGGATCGTGGGGGCGTATGGGTCGGAGAGCGTCAACGGTACTGCTGGTGCGGCATGACGGACTGGTTTTTGCATCGGTCGATCAATCAAGCAGGGGACATGTTTGACGTAGCATTTATAGTTTGCATACCCATCAGCTGGAATGAAAGGAGATCACGATCTAGAGATCTTAAAATTCTCACCAAGTCCCTTCCGACCTGACTATATCGTTATGCGATCGCTGTGGCCATTAGCATTGTTGACGAAATCCAGCACTGCTGGAGAATCTACTTATATCCCCTTGCCCAACGAGAATCAACGCCACTCAGCGCCTCGCTATGCATGCCTACAAGACAATTCCCAATGCAGCTCTACCGTAAGATCAACCTCGTCCCTCACTTTCTAGCCGCTTTGATTTCCCCAAAATATCAACCTAGGTAAGGACCCAGATGTCAGTCTAGTCTCACTCCGCCGCGTTGCCCAGCAGCGCAGAAGCCTGCGTCAGCTCCCGTATCACCTTCTCCGCAAGGCAATTCACGCTGCTGCCCGTGACTGCAGTCTGCGCCCATACCGCCTCGCGCTCGTTCGTGGGCACGATGCGGTCAACCAAGCTTCGCTTACTTCGCGGGAGCGCCGCCACCAGCCCCTTGAGCATCGGCATGTCGAGCGCCAGCAGCGGGATGTCCATGGCGTTTATGCCCTCCGCCGCGCCATTAGCAGCGTCAGATTCAAGGATCATACCGATCAGCAGCAGCGAGTGGGCTTCGGTGACAAGACCAAGGGTGACGTCGTTTGTATGTTCTTTGCGCGCAGTGCGTGCTTCTCCGGGTGCCCAGAGCTTCAGCGACGATTCGGCGCGCGCCAGCTGCTGGGGGAATGAGTTGAGGAAGAGAGCTACTTCGCGAGCCATTGGTGCACCGACAGCGTCGAGGAGATTGAGGCAGAGCGGGAGTAGGCCTTCGCTCCAGATTGTAAACATGCGGACGGGCTCGTCGAACGGACCCTTGCCGTCGGGCTTGCGGTAGTAGTTGGAGATGTTAGCATTACTGATTTGGTCAAGCACGCCATCGACTGCCATCTGCTCCGCAACGGGTGCAATGGTAGAGAGAGCTAGCAAGAAGGTGATGGAGATCTCGCCGTAGATGGGATCATCAGCCATCACAGCCGCCAGTTGGTCAGCCCACGAGTATAAGCTCAGCGCGCCACGCACAGTGCTGGAGCTGGCAACGACTTCAGCGATAAGTGCATGGACTGAAGCAATACCCTTCACGGAAAGCACGGCTTGCAGCAGAGCTGTCAAGATCGCAAAGTCAGCGGGCAGCGCCAGTTCAAGGGCTGTATGCAGATTCCCACAGAGCGCTCGGAAACCAGGCGCGACTACGTGCCGCACGACTTCGACGAACAGACCACTAATGTTTGCAGATAGTGCAAGCGGCCCTCGTTCAACAGGTGGCCTGCCCTGAGTCGAGGCTGTTGATGGCGGAGGCTCAAGAGCCATGTAAGCATGGGGCTGTATGGTGAGGTAGAGCACTTGAAGCAACACGCGGTAATACCGAAGGTCGTCCGGCGCACTCGCGACATCATAGTCCACCGGTGCAGTTCGGACCAAGTTCCACGCCAAAGGTAATAGCTGTTTCATGGTCGGCTCTGATGCTTTCACGCCGACCAGTTTTGACGACAACATAAAGGCAAGGTCGATGCGAGATTGTAGCACATCTGCCGTTCCAGGCACGCTCAAATCAGCTTCCATGTTCGCCTGAAGGCAGCCTTGCACCGCCACTGCTAGAGCAGTTCGAATATGCGCCTCCTGCTCAGCACAATCGCAGAGCGTGGTCGCCAAGCTCTTCCACGACTCAAGCAGGCTCGTTTGCGCGTCCACTAGACTGAGATTCTTATTCGCTCGCACGATCTCTTGGAAGAAGCCCTCTCCTCGCGTTCTGCCGTTCACCACAGCACCTGTCCAAGCTTGGTCGTGCCTCAGGACTGTCTCCGCAAGATCCAGGTCATAGTAGAAGCTATCACCATAGGGCGCCGGATTCGACGGAGTCCTCTTGAAGTCCGCCAGCTCGCAATGCGGGTATTTCTTCTTCATATTCTCTGCCAGGTTCAAGTGAAGAGATCGTCGGTAAGCGTCCACTTTGACAGCGTGTTCCTGCAGATAGCCCAAATGCCCCTTTAACTTCTGAGCGACAGACTTGTCGCCAACTTCGAGTCCAGTGTGGATACTCACAGCAAGGATGTCACACAGCAAAGCCGTCATCTTGATTTCGTTGGCTTGCACCACTTCCTCCGCCACTTTTGCACCTCCAGCAGCGGCCTGAACACTGTCCAACCATGACATGACAGCATTTAGGAAATCAGCGTGTGCGCGCACTTCGTTCGACGCCCAGATCCACACGTCTTGCGCTTTGGCGACGAAGCTGAGCATTGCCTTTGCTCGATCTGGCGCAAGGTCAGCGATGTGGCTCAGTTCGTCCAAGGCGTGTGCCAGTATGGATTGAGCTGGTGCGTTTGTCTTTGTATTGTCCTTTAGACGTGTCCGTGGCATTGTGCCTGTCAGCAGATAGACGGCGAACCATTGTTGTCTGCAGCCGAGGACCGCGGAGAGGAAATTCCAGATCTGAACTTCGACATCCATATCACACAGCGGTTGATCGAAATGCGAGATGACAGTAAGGAAAGCCTTTGCGGCGTCTGGACTCAATGAGCCAAGCAGAGCTGGCGGATCTGCCTCTGACTCTGCGGCGGCCTGGGTGATCTCGCTCAGTAGGTCCGAAAGAGGGCCTTTATTAGCATGGTCCGCCGCCAACAGCATAACATAAGTCGGCATGTTCTTCATCAGCTCGACGCTTAAGATTGCAGCACGTTCCACGTCGACCAGCTTCATTGTTCGTACCAGCGTAGCGGTGAAGGCGCATAGCTCTCGCATCTGCAGCACCACGGATGTGCGTAATCGTGTCGGAAGAACATCGTCGGCGGCCTTGATGCCTTCTTCGAACAGATCACTTAGCGTCGCGAGCAGCCCACTACCATTCGACTCGGGGGCAAATGCTTCCAGCACCAGCTGTGCAGCTGGCATGAGGGCAATGGAAAACCTTTCCCTGCTGTCCATCGGTATACTATCCGCAGAAGCTAATGTAGGTCTGGCTGGCGCCTCCACGCCAAACGTGACACGAAGCAACTTGTTGAACGTCGCGGCGATCTGCATCGACATCTTGTGTTTCTCATCGAGGATCGTGAATCGCCAGGACGCGAAATTCTGGAATGCGTCTAACATGACTCGCTGGTAGGCGGTGACGACGGTGCTCATGAGACGTTCCGGCACGCTATCGATCGAGAGCTCGGGACCTTCGAAGCGGTGTCCGTTCCGGGAGGGCTTGGCTTTGCGCTTGATCAGACCTGCAATGGCATCATCGATCAAGCTGGAGTATAGCCGGACGCAGACGGTCAGAAAGCGGTATTTGCCACTTTGCAGCTCGCTGCCAGCGACAGAAGCGGCCAGCGAACTCGCGCCCCCGTTCAGGCCAAGGAGGCTGCTACGGCCCAGCATAGCCCAGATCCTCTCGGGAAAGAAGCGCGTCAAAATGTCGAGAAACTCCACGCAAGCAGCAAGCAGATCGATTGAGCCAAGCCGAGCCTTCTGATCCATTTGATGCTGCAGCTCCATCTCTAGTATGTCGCCAATAACACCCATGATATCCTGCCCGTTATGTAGAGGTTCGCCTAGAGCGACGAGGAGCAGTGAGGCCTGTTCTTGCGCATCAGTCTGTTTTGCGGTGGACTGAAGCAGCGCATTGAACAGGACGACAATTTCGGTTGCGGTCTCGCAATCGAGCTCTTCACTCGGCGGAGCAGGCCGTATTGCAGGAGATGGCAGCATAGTCGACAGGAGCAGACCTAGATACTGAAGGGCGGAATGTTGATGGTTAAGCTGCAATACTTTTGTCTTCTCCTCGCCCACTATCTGACCACTTGTGCCGGCTGGTATTAGCGCAACGTTGTCCCCGTCTTGTGTCTCGCCGTTGGTGATCGCTCGCAGTCCAGTGGCACCTCGTAGGGAAGCCTTTTTGGAAGTAAACAACGCTAGGGTATCTGTCAATACCATTCCGTTGCTGCCTTCATCTTCGTTCTCCAGGACGTATGACCGGAAGTCAAGAGGCACCTTCGTCGTGAAGCTCCGCATGCTTTCGAGAATCTGGACGATGTGTGACGGCCCGTCTCGCTGCTTGCTTTCTGCTTTTGCGAGGACGGCGAACAATTGCAGGAAAGGACTCAATTCGTATGGGTAGCGACTCATGCATTGGAACATAATGTGCGGGCCATCCGTGGCATCATCAAACAGGAACTTATCAATGAGGCTTTGTGGTGTCGCTCGTGCTGTTTGGCCAGGCAGTTGCGGAGCCAAGATGGCAAACATAGCCTCGAGCACATCCGAGTTGTACGAGACGAATGGCATGCCTTGTCTGATTAGCGCAAGCAGAACATCCCTTGACGTGAGAGCGGTCGAAGCTCCTAGGTCGGAGTCCCACTCGATTGCGGTCACCGTCGCCAGGTCTGCACAAAATACATAGACCATCATCAAGTCGACAGCAGATCGGACGAAGAATATGGCAGGGTCGGTGTCGTCCATATCAGGAATGTCCAGGAGACCATCCCAAGTGGATTCCCAAGCGGGAACGTCTCTACCTGAATTGCGAGCCGGCTGACGATGGCGTTCTTCGTTGTCACTGGACCCGTCTTCCATTCGGTTGTGCTCACGAGTCTCGCGTGACTCGGTAGCCAATGCTTTCAACTGTGTTGTAATGATGCCCCACGCATACACCGCAGGACCTGCCACGGTGATATTCTGTCTCGCCGCCTGGCAGAGGACCATAGTGACCTGACTCGTACTAGCCTCGTCCAAGATGTATTCATTATCCTCCCGTACCGCCAAATCCGGGTATTGCGCGTCCCCTCTTCGAACGCTGATGTACTCGTCTTGTAGCTTTGTGACAGTCTGCGGCAATTGGAAGATGGCAAGCGAAATGATTGATATTAGACAATCCATGGTGGAAGGCGCTCGTACCAGGGTGAAGGCTTGCGCATCCTGGAAGAAGGCGGTCTTGTCCATCAAATCGAACCACGCCTTGATCAATGTGGCACGAGTGATGACCCTCAAGCTGTAAATCGAGCTGAGCAAGAGTCGGAGCACATCGATCAATCTCCGCAAGCTGGCCGTGATGTACAACTCCGTCCTTGAGGCGTCGGCCGTGAAAACCTTGGGGATCTTGCCCGCCACAGGCTCCGAGGTTCGATCATCAATGTGCTTGATACACGCCAGCCCAAAGGCATGGATCTTGGCCACGTCGTCCGCCGCGTAATATGCCTCTCGGACCGTGGCAGCCAATGTGTCCAACCAGGAACCTTGCGGCAACACATCCACCACCATGTCCGCATCGCCCACTTCCGATCTGACCGTGCTACGACTCACAAGATCCGCACAGATCTTCGTGATATACTCCATCTCTTCCAGGTAGAACCTTAGCAACCTTTCCCGCCGGGTCTCCTGATTGCCAAAGTCCAGCTCCGGTCTCGCAGCCGGCGCCAATGAACTCGCAAAGCCATTGGTGCTGCTGCCCGCTATCAACGATCCGCGAAACCCACTTGCTCCATTACCTCCATTCGCCGCGACCGCCGTGTTCAACAGCAGCGTATGCGCCGGCCGCTGCTGCCACTCGAGCACCGCCAGCCGCAACGCCGCCAGCTCCTCAATCTGCACCTCCGCGGACAGCCACAGCGCATCCTCCTTCAGCTGATCGAGACTGTACTCCCCATTCGCGGCATTGGAGACATGGATCGGCGCGATCTTGGTTTCAAAATCCCGCTTCGTCGTCGGTGACGGCGCGGCGAAGGGCGTGAGGGCGTTGTGCAGGATCTGGCTACTTTCCGGGCTGGTGAGGAACTGCTGCAGCGCGGTCGCGGTGTCGTCACGGGTTGTGGCGTCCGGGTCGCAGAGCGTGCGCCATGCGGTCTTCCAGGATATCAGCCTTTGGTGGCCGGCGAGGCACTTGTCGAGCGGAGGGAAGTAGCTGGCCATGATGAGGTGTTGGCGAGGAGGATGGTGGTGGTGGTGAGGCAAGGACTGTCGGGATCAAGACGCATCCTCAGATTAGGCGATCGTTATATCGGACAGATCATGTCGTTGTTACGTTGCTCGCCTCGACTGTTCAAGTGTCGTAGGTATCTTGAATTGCTGTGTACTACATTCACTAGTCAGCGGAAACAATGAGCTTGTCGCGTGTTTGAAGCTCGAGAAACGCGGAGGTTGGTGTCGAAAATCAAAGTCATGGGACAATTTATTCATACTGCCAATGGCTAAATTTACAATTACATGAGTTGCGTAGAACAGGCTCAGGGACAATTGAGAGTACTCGAACGATATAATCATGCATAGCTAAGATGAGCGACTTCCGTGACCACTATGTATTATGTACAAGCTCTACATGTATGTAAATACTGCCTTCTAAACGAAGAGGGGGAATTAGCAATAACATAGGTCGAAACACACGTAGGCGTAACGATCACGAGAAAGAAATGCAACCAGGTGATAAGGTATCCAAGCCACCCACGCCAATGCTGTACAAAACTGCTTGAAGCAGATCTTTCCAAAACAGAACGCCGCCGAAATGGGATCCGGCATGCAAACAGGTTGACTCGGAAGTCGCATAATACTTTACACATATATACATCAGGTGTACGGTCCACGACCGACCCGTGTCCGGGTTAGGGGTCGAGAAGTTTGTGGCCGTCAGGAACAATTAGTGCATCAAAGCCTCGGCGCGGTCGCGCTCCTCAACGATCAATTTCTGGAGTTTGCGCATCTGCGTCAGCGCCGCATCGCGCTCGGTCTGGAGCTCGGCGACATCGATCTGGCTGCGGTTGACCCGCTGCACAACGGTCTGCATGTCCTCCTCGGCCTCGCGGAGCATGCCTTCGAGCTCCTTGACCTTTCGCTCGAGCATCTGCGTCCGACTGGCTTCCAGGAGTGATGTCTCGGTCATGCGTTTGCCGACAGTAGGGCTGGTCTTGAACATGGGCGAGGTCGCGGGGGACAGCTTCTTCGGATCAGGAATGGAGATCTGCAGACGCTCGAGGGACGGCGAGGTCGCCTCTTCAATCCTGCGGACTTCCGCCTCGTGGTTCCCAAGAGTTGCTTCCGAGTGCTGTTGGGCGGCCAGAACGCTATCTTCCATGCCCGCGAGACGCTTCTGCATCTCCTCGATCTGTCGAGTGGACTCTTTTTGGTCCTTCTCGCCCTTCGCCACGGCTTTTGCTAACTTTTCGCGAAGCTCGACGCTACTTTGGACCTCTTTCTCAAGCTGATCAGCAAGGTCGTCCATTCGTTGCGCTGAACTATTTAATTCCTGCGCCATGCCACCCGAACCAGCAGAAGCACGCTGTCGGTATTCAATAGCTGCTTGTCGGGCATGATCTCGCTCTCGTTCCATGGCAGAGATGCTTAGCTGAAGTTTCTCGTCTTCATCTTCGTCTGCAGAGGAACCAGCGTTGGAGGCTGTGCGGGGGATAATATCATGTTCTTGCAGCATGATACGAAGGCCTCGGGTCTCCTGCTCTGCACGATCAAGGTCCATCTTGATGCCCGACAGACCTTTCTCATATTGCCATTTCTGCTCGAGAGCATCTTCTGTGCGCTTTCTCAAGGTCGTAACCTCTTCCTTGAGAAACGAGACCTCGCGATGGTAGGCAGTGCGTTTGGGCGCGTTCTCCAACTCGGCCTTGTCCTTGGCGATCGTGAGTTTCTTGACCGCACGTTGGTGCTCCTTGTTCTGCTTCTCGTATCGTCGAATGAGAAGTTGAAGTGCTTTGTGCAGGGCGTCGCGCTGGTCTTCGATCTCCTTGATGCCGTCAGCTGAAAGTCCGCTTGCACCAGTAGAACCAGATCGTTGTCGTCCTTCGCCACGGTCTTTGACAGATCCAGATCTTGCCATAGTGCCGCCACGTTTCGCACCATTCTTCAACGAGTTGGACCTCGACATCCCGTTTCGAGGATAGAAACCACCGTCTTCTTCTGCAATACTGCCGAAGCCACGGATGGTCTGACCAGACGCACGGCGCGAGTCAAGCAAAGCCCTATGCTCTTCGCGAAGGGCGGTCAACTCCTGTTGCATGCGGGTATTCTCGTACGCCAGTGCCTGACTGCGCGAAGCTTCAGCTTCCAATCCCTCCACGCGAGCTCTCAGTTGAGGCACGACCTCATCTCGCAGGTTGTCTCGCTCGTTGCGGTGTTGGGCCAGGTCTTCACGCATCGCGCTGTACAGGTCTTCGAAGTTGTCCTTGGCCGATCGTTCCTGACTGAGACGTCTCCTAGTTTCGTCAAGCGTGGACTCGAGCTCACCCACTCGGTCGCCCATACCGCCCTTGAGCTCCTGGTCCTCGCGTTTCTGTAGTTGGTCTTCCAGATGGTGAACCATCTCTTCTAGGTCTCTCCGCCGGCCGAGCTCTGTTTGTATTCTATTTGCCATTTCGACTTTTAGTTGCGCCTTTTCTTGCTCTATCTTACGAATCTTGGTCTCTAATTGTTCGACCCTTTCGTCTGGATTTGAGATTGGATATCGCGTAGAGCTAGTACCGGAGTCAGAGAAGTAGTCGCTACTTCGGCGTGTTGCAAAATCTGAGTGTGGAATATTCGGCATCTCCAGGCGTAGGCGGTCAAGCTCATCCTCAAGTTCCATTTCTCTCCTGATTGATCCTGCCAACTCAGTGCTGATGTGCGAAAGCTCTTTCTCAAGCTCCCTCACATGAGCGTTGGTGTGCGCCGAGCCAAGTAGAAGTGGTGTCTCGGGGTTGTCGAAGTAATGAGCACCAGCAGTATTTGCCATCTTGACATCAAGACCCGGCGATGTGAGCCGGGCCTTGGTCGCAGGGGTACCATCCATGAGGACGACTGAAGGTCGGCGTTGTTCACCAGGCGAAGGTTGGGGTGACAATGAGCGATCACTGAAGGTTGTGGTGGGTGAGTCTACAGGTGCGGACGAATTCCATCCAAAGAATGTGCCCAGCTTGGAGACAGGCGACTTCGGTCTGGCGGCGCCGTTGCGCTGTGACTCGGAAGCGCTGAGTAATGATTCGTCCGACAATGTGCGCTGGACTCCGTCGAATTGTAGCGTGATCGGCACGGGTTGTCCTTCCTCCGCCGAGCCGTGGAGATGATGGTTTACGAACGAGTATTGAGAGCCGGAATCGTTGCTTGATATAGAACGACGCGGCGCATGAGGCATTGTCTGTTCTTGAGCATAGCGTGAATAGATAGGTATACTGGACGGTCTCGAGTGGTCGTAGCTGGAGGAAGCAGTGGAACCTGCGGCGCGGGAGTCTATCGAGATCGGACGGCTGTGTTGGGGGCCAGGAAAGACGTAGGACGATCTGGTAAGGTTTGTCAGTGCCCTGGTCTGCAGGATATGAGTGCGCGGCTTTACTGACCTTAAGTGCTCAGGTTGAGACTGCGGCTCCTCGGGAACAGGCTGCGGACGAACAAATCCACTATAAGGTCGTGTTTTGGGGCTCGTCAATGAGGTAGGCCGTGACTGGGGATCTGCGGATCTCCTCAATGCCTGTTGGACCGAAGACAGCGAGGCTGGCCGGGGGTGGTCTGCCGTGGAAGAGCTCTTCTGCTCCACCAAGGGAATGCTTGAGGCCTTCGAACGGAAGGAGGAGAAGGAGGGGACAGAGCTTCGAAACCAGGAGGTGTGCTTCGTCGCGCCAGAGGGCTGGTCGTGGGCGAGTTGGGGAGGAGGTGATTGTTGATGGACAGGAGTAGTAGTAGAAGGAGGATTGGCAAAGAGGCCGTTAGCTAGTGTCGAAGCACGTTGCGATGAGGGCGCATGCGCATCAGGGTCTGGTGCGGTGGAGGAGGAGGCGTCGTCTCGGCGGGAGGAGTAGTAATCGTAGTCGTCTGTAGACGAAGACGCCGAAGAGGCATGAGGTGAGTGCGCCATAATCACAGATGTATCTCCCAGAGGACGATCCGTAGATGGGGGACCAGTGAGGAGGGGAGACGGTAGGCACACACACCGCCCAGACCGTCTAGTCTCGGACTCGGCGATCGATAGACATTGCGCTCACGTCGGTGCCAATGGGTGAGTGCGAGGGCTAGTGGCCAGCACAGGAGGGCAAAGGGAGATAGGAGGTTCAAGGTTGGGGGTTGGCGTCTGTGGACGGTCGACGTGTGATTGCCGTTAGAGGACAAAGTCAGTCGTGGATGGAGGTCCGAGCGCGTGCAGAGGGACACTTTTCGTCGCTTCGCTAGCACCTGACTCGCTGCATAACCGCTATAATCTGCAGCATGCAGACCACATCGACCGAACTCATTCTTCACTGGCGACCACCACATGACCGGCCTCATTGAGGCGTGAATGCACGACATCCATACACTTGCATCACACCTTCGCGGCCTCGTCGATCCGCGTCGATTGTCCTCCACAAATCAGAAGGCATATCGTCGCTGGTGCTGTACTGGAGGAACTGGCCATGCTCCTCGGCAGGCGGCAAAAAACTGGTGCAGGCGTTTTTAGCCTTCATCCAGTCAGGCACGCGCCGGCGCCTCGAGCATCTAGCCAGGGGATCTGGCCGTTTTGTGCTTCATTTTAAATCTCCCCACGCTCTCACCATCCATGTCATTGCGCAACATAGTCGGCGTGCGCACGCGAAGGGTTCTCGAATTACTGATGGTCAGAAGTCCCTGAAGATCAATCTACTGATCTGGAATAATGAGGAAGTGCCTCGAGAGCGTGACCAATGCGATCTCCGTCATGGTGATGAGGATCAGCTATGCAGAGGAAATGGAGGATTGAGATTGAGATTGATCAAACGCTGTGATACGACCTGCTGCTGCATGAGTACATGCACAGGTACACCTCGATGTATGTGTTGTATGTGAAAGTACATCTCAACATGCATATACCTTACTAATAATAACCAGAGCCCGATCTTACACCGTGCACACGAGTTCCAAGATGCCATTTCCCAAACCAGACCGTCCAAACCGTTGTCGAAACACAGGTACTATACACGGCCCCCACGTTACCTCTCCTCCACTTGCCAAGTCACCCATTTCCACATATGGATTTTGTACCCGGCCTGTACTTCCTCAACACCTGCGCTCACTGCTTGCCGTCAAGATCGCTGTAGAAGTTCCAGCCGAAGTTGCCGGATGGATCATTGAACCTCAGCTTTTTATCGATCGAGTCAATCTTCTTGACGTCCTCCGCATCCAGCTTGAAGTCTCCCTCGAAGTTCTGCTGGATCCTGGATTCTGTCTTGGACTTGGGGATGACCGTCCTTTCGTGGGCAATGCCCCAAGCCAATGCCACTTGTGCGCCACTCTTGTTGTATTTCTTGCCAATCTCGTTCAAAGTGGGGTCGTCAATAAGTTTGCCAGTGGACTCGTGCTTGGTATAAATGGCGTTCTGGTTACCAAAGGGCGAGTATTGGGTCAGGTGGATGCCTTTTTCCTTATGCCAAGCATCAAAAGCGGCCTGCTGGAGATATGGATGGCATTCAATCTGATGTGCCGCTGGTACCTGTGACACAGTGAGCGTCTGTTATATCAGGCTTGACTTATGAAGCGTCATCGACCACTCACCACGCTAGTTTCCTTCACCAAGCGCTCGAGCTCCGCCTTGGAGAAGTTGCTGACACCAATCGCTCTCGCTTTGCCTTTCTTGAAGCACTCCTCCATCGCCTTGTACGTGTCGACGAAGTCAGATTTACCTGGAATGGCCTTGCCATCCTCGCCCTTGGGGAACATGTCGTCGCCGGACTTGAATGGACTCGGCCAGTGCATGAGGTACAGGTCGACGTAATCAGTCCCGAGATCTTTCAACGAGGCGTCCAACGCTGCTTCCACATCTTCGGGAGCATGTGAGTTGTTCCAGAGCTATATCCACGTGTTAAACAGGTGCTTAGCTTACCGATAATGTCGCCCAGCGCGCATCACTTACTTTGGTTGTGACGAAGATTTCCTCCCGCGGCACACCACTCTTCTTGATCGCCGCGCCAACAGCAGGTTCAGTGCCGTAGATGCGTGCGGTGTCGATGTGTCGGTAGCCCGTCTTGAGCGCCGCGAGGACCGCAGGCTCCTGTGCTTCCTTGTCCTGCCAAGTGCCAAAGCCAATGGCTGGGATGGTAGCGCCCGTGTTGAGCTTGAGCTGCGTTCCGCCGGTCGATGCCATTCTGAGATGCTGTTGTCGGATCGGTGCTTGTGAGGATAAGTGTTTGGAGATATTGTTGACGCGTGAGATGGCAGAAGAAATTGTTCGTGAAGACATTTATGCGGGAAGAGAGTGGAGAGAGTGAGGATGATGATGCTACATATAAGTAAGGAAGGATGGTCGAATCTACAATGCTCTTCTCCACAATCCACCCATCAAGGTTCCGCCTTTTTGCGTCAAGCTCAAGCTCTTTACTGTTCTGACGTGACGTGATGGTGTTTGTAGCTCCAGTCACTCGTGCCAATGGCTGGTTCTGGTGGCGAAAAAATGTCCCCTCGAAGGTGTGCCGCTGCGGTGACGTCGACGTTCGAGATCGGCAGTACTATTGTGACATTTTCACCTTCTTCTTCTGCTTCTGACGGCAGTTCGAGTCGTGCTTTGTCGCAATGTTTGACGATCACGGAAATCGATCGGATCGAGTTTCTTCGAGGTTTAGAGAGGGAGAGGGAGAGGTTGGTGTTGGTGGCAGAGAGCTGGTTGCTGTTGACCTCAGCTTCTCTCTACCAATACACATGCACAGCAACAAAAACGTTGCGACATTACACGGTAGGGACATCAATCTTTCATAAATGAAATGACATGATAGCAACTGTCTAGCATTCATCAGTCATCGCAAATCGTCGTGCTGTGCAAGCAATCTTTTCGCATCGTGAGCTAGCTACTTTACAGTAGGCAGACCGCACCATTCCACGAAGAACAAACGCCATTATCCTCTTTCATAATTATCATGATTCTCCTTTCTTTTCGCGAGCAAATCACCATCTATCTTAGCAAAAGCACAAGTTAACTCCACTTCAAGCAACGCCCCATCCTGCCAAAACGCCAACTTTTTTGTTCATTCGTCATGTGCAGTCAAGACATGTTCTATAGCACAAGAAGGCCCGCCAGACCAGCGACACCCGCGAGCCCAAGACCTGCAACGGCGGTCGGCAACGACGCGCCGCCAGTCGATGAGGTTGACGAGGCGGGGGTAGAGGCGCCCGTGCCTGTCGTTGGCGAGGCGGTGCCGGTGATGGACGTGATGCCGGTGGTGGCAGACACGACGGTGGTGCCGGGGCTGCCGCCGGTCGGGTAAATGGTGCCGTTGACGCCGGTGCCTGGGATCAAGCCGGTGCTGGCAGCGGTGCCGTTGGCGCTAGGGAGGAGGCCGGTTCCAGTGGAGATGATTGTGATGCTGGAGGTCCATGTTAGCTTGTTGCGTTGTGTTGAAAGGAGGTTCATGCAGGATGTTGTTCACGTACGGAGCATTGGGGCCTTGTGGAACGGCGTAGACGGCGGCAGCAAGTGCCAGGGTGAGGAGTTGGTACTGCATGGTTGTGGAGTGTAGGGATTTGTGCTTGTAGTAGTGCGGTCGCGGTGTTTGACAAGCAAATGCAGTGGTCCTGTCGAGGAAGTGACGGAGATCAAAGCAACGAGTGTTGAAAGTTGCCGAAGCGCAGAAGAAAAGATGAGAAACCACGCAAAGGTTCGGTGGAGGATTTATTCGTGCACGAGCATGAGGCAAACGCTGCAAGGCTGATCGGTGGGCAGTGGAGTTACATGTACACGACGAGTTACGACGCACAGCGATTACGAGGGGGGTCCTGGTGAGTACGAGGCCAAGGCTGGTAGAAGGCGAAGGGGACGAGACCCTTTCTAATTATAAGATACCTTACCTTACATGGTAATCCTGGATACAGTCAGGTACACGATTACCTTATGTGTGCATCCGAGCGGGCATTTACCTAACATAGGTGAGGTACAGCGGTACATGTGAATGAACGAGGCTGGATGCAGACAGATTGTCTGTATGTGGGTTCATGCAAGGTGAACGACATGGGGTTGTGTGAGGGTGTCAAACGCAAGGATGTCAGAAATGCTGGGGGACCCTGGTTTACAAACGGAAAACGGAGGAAGTGTACATGTAGTGCAGACTGCGCAACAAAGCCACACGTGTCTTGCCACAGGTTGCGTGGCTTCGGGCCTTTTCGATCATGCAATTGTACGGCGATATAACGTAAGGTGGCACCTAGTGGTCTAGATTGGATGTTGCTTACAGGTACATGAATACAGTACCTTCCTACCTGTGGCATTATGGTGATACCTCATGTACCCCACTCACCATCAATGCTTAGCCTGATCAACAGAAACATGGAGATTGAGCTCGTTCGCTATTCTATGGAGAGTAGCAGACGTAGGAGGGATAGAAAGCTGAAAGTTGTACATGTTCTCAATATCGGTATGCAATAGGGTTGAAGACGCATGGCATGGCGAATTCACTTCTCATAAATGACATAACAAGAACTATCTAGCATTCATAAGTCGTAGACGTCGTCGGGGTGCTCTACAAGCGATGACCATTCTTTCCCCATTTCAGCAATCTTCATTCGCCCTTCTGGAGAACACATGCCCGCTTCCCCTTTTACTCTTTGGGTCTTCCTTCTCCCTCACTCAATCAACCTGCTTCCATTTCGAATCATCCCCATCTCGATCGAGAAGTTCCCGGTATCAGATATAACGAAACTCGGGAGAGTCTCATACTCATAGCACGAGCAAGCCCGCAACACCAGCGACGCCAGCAAAAGCGAACCCTGCAACAGCCGTGGGCATCATCGCGCCGTTGCTGACTGATGCTGTCGAGAAGCTGGTCGTAGTGGCGTTGCCTGGGGGAGGCAGACCACCGCTTGGGACGATGGGGCCACCAGTGGGCAACACTGTGCCATTGGGACTAACACCGGTCGGGCGAGGCGGCATGATCGGTACGATCGCTGTTCCGTTGGGCGGCGGAGGGACGCCTGTTCCAATAGGCCCTGGCGGAGCGCCGGGGGCACTGGCGGAGGGGTATGGGGTGGCAATTGGCACTCTGGACTCGCAATTAGTTCTCGTGTTGAGATGTTGGGAGGAATGGCTGTGGACTTACGGAGCGCTTGGAGCCTGAGGAATGGCGTTGACGGCAGCGACAAGCGCCAGGGTGAGGAGTTGATACTGCATTGTGAAAGTGGTTGACCGGAGTGACTTGTGAGTGCAATAGCTGGAGGAGCGAGCGTATGAGGTAAGATATCGTCCAAGTGCCAGATTCAGAGAAGAGAAAAAGAGAGGTACGAGCGCATGCGACCTTTATCACCACCTACCTTACCTTACCGCATCTTGCATGAGCATGTGAGGCGAAAGCTGCTGCATCAAAACAGGAATCTGGAAGCAGAACCAACTGCGTTACGACGACGACTACGAGGGCGCCAAGGCTGACTCGGCAGGATAGAAGCCTTGGAAGTGACAGCCGGGCGTAGATCTGCTCCAATGATGGTGGGGATGCATGTTCTGGAGGGAGCTGCAGGGTGAATGGCAAAGTCTTATGTGAGAGGGTGCGAGTCGTGGTGGCTCAAGATGCTGCGGTCGAGACTCAAGGGCTGCAGATTGCGCACGCCGGCCACGCGTTCTTGCCACACTCCAGTCTCGTCGCTGTGACCCTACCGCTCATATGCGGAGACATCTTGACAGTTTCAGCATCATGTTACTGAGGATCAATTATGAAAATGCTCGATTCCACATATTGTCAGCTGAATAATGTAGCCAGGTGAAGAGAAAGGCAAGTACGGAGTGGTTGGAGATGGCATCTGCCAATTTATGCGTGTTTGTACATGTATACTGCCAGGCAGGACTTGTACATTAGGAAATGGACGCAACTGCGTTTGGATTGGCCGCGTTACCACGTGCCTCGCCTGTGTCCATCTGCACAACTTCGCAAGGCGCTAGACCTCGCTTCTTCTTTACACTTCAGTCCCGACCATCAATCAAGTCGCATTGTGACATCGCGGATTGACCGTTCGTCGCTGGACAACACCAAACTTTGTGGCCACCATTGGTACATCGCTTGTTGCTGTCGCCCCAACCATCCCGTTCCATCGTGACTTCACCAGCGAAGCATTAACCATGGCAATTGGTAGGCCCGCCCATCCAGTAACAGGTGCCAGGATTCGGTGTGTTGTTTGGAGGACAGCAGAAGGACCGCTGATTAAAATTTTGCCGTTGCAACCCCGATTACTGGCATCTTATCTGTACGATTCCAAATGCCATGCAAGTTGTAGGTCATCAAATTGAACTCATCTATGGATTTCTGGATTGTCTTCAGCTCAAACCATGTGAACTTGCTTTCCAGATGGATTTTCGCTCGAACCCTCCCATGTTCCTCAGCTGAATCGTTTACCCATCAGCCGCAGGTGGCCAAGACTTAAATTCAGCCCACAGGTTCTCAAATTTTACGACCATCTGGCCCTCACGTACGCCCCATACATCGAGCACATCCTGGCATGGAGAGTAGCCGTACAACGAGCAAAACCGTAGGCTTCGCTTCAGGGACCCACCGCTTGACGTCGTCAACTCTACCTCGTGAGTTTCAGGGTCCTGAAACTGTACGAGCAACTCCTTGATCTTGGGCATTTTCCGTGCCGCTCGCCCGATACTGCTGAAGAGGATATCGAAGTAACTGGGTATGATGGAGAAACTATCGTCGCGGTTTTCAAGGTATGCCACGCGTTGATTGGTAGATTCGGATTGCGGCGTGACAGGGATTGGTTCACCGTCTTCGAGGTCTGCTTGGTAGATGTAGCTTAGCAAAGCCCCGTTCGGAAGTACCAGTGGGAGGCGTGTTAGTTTAAGAACTTCGAGGTGCGACCATACCACCCCTTTCTTGGTTTCTTCGGGAGACAGGAGGAACAACTCTGGAGTGAAGTTAAATTCGGAGATGTGAAGTTGTCGAAGGTGCTGGGACGCTATGTGAAGGGCCTTGGAGAGAGTATCTTGAGGGATCGTCGCATGTCTAGGCGCTACTGTTACCGGATGATATTCGTCTGACGGCACAAAGTCGAGCTACTTCAGTGTGAGTTTCTGAATACTTGCTGGAAGCAGCTGGAGACTCTCGGCAAAATCCCTGCGCTTCAACGCTAAACGTTCTGGTTCTTTGTTTGAAACGTAGCTTTCACCGTCAAGCTCGATGTCGGTGAAGGCGTCGCAGCTGCTGCAAGCCGATATGATCTTAATCTGAGCAGGTAAAGAAATGAGATTCTCCCGCCCCAACGACGCAGGAGTGAATTCAACGGGAAACCCCACCGCTCGCACACAGCTCACCGGTGTCAACTGAATCTCGGTAGTGAAGTTTGCTCGATAATGAGAGAGAGGGTACTCATTAACAACGATAGGGAAGGTTCCAGGCTCCGCATTCATGTTCCGAGGATAGACATTCTCCGCAAAAAGTGCAAAACTGAGCGTCAGAGGCTTTGCGCTTTTACCATGCCAACGTGGGGAGGCCAAGTAATCAAACAGCGGTGGAACTCTGGCCGTAAAAGCTGCATCGTTTTCTCGCCGTAGAAAGTTTCCATAAGTGTGCTGTTCTTCGTTTACACCTTCCGGACTGCGACGCTCATTGCGGCCATCCGCCAGGTGGTGTGGGACAGAGACTTTATAATGTATATGACGGATAGCAGCGTGGCGGGCTCGTCGCCACTTTTCCGGTCCCGTAATGAGCTCGTCGAGCTGTTGCAAGGTAAGTCCCTTCCTTGAAGAAGTCGGCCCCCGCCCCACAGTGATCTCGTTCGTGCTGAAAGGGCTGGTGACGAATACTGAACCGTATATCTCGGCCTCGAATGCAGCCTGCCAGGACTTGTTGACCAGAGCGTAGGATCCTAACCGGACTGGAGGGTCGTAGTCTCCTTTTTGCGCAACGTATCGTGCGATGTGGGACAGGATTTCTGGGGGAAGTTTTCTAGACGTCGCCATGCCTGGTCTCGTTGTTCAACGCTGTGTGCTTACATGCAGCATTGCGCTGAGGTTGGAGTCGAAAGCGGAGGACGAGTTCAGCTGAGCTCTTACGCATGCCTATAGCGCTATATGTAGTTAGTTTCCCTTGTAGTTCTAGAGCTAGCAGTGCGACAATAGCTAATGCTAAGCTACGACCAAGCACGATCAAGCACTTCATCCAAGCACATCGTGCAAGGGAATGCGAACAAGAAGGTCAATTTGTACACGTCACTACTCAAAGTTCGTGCAATGATGGTCCTCTGAACACTCTGCTAGTACATTCGACTTGGTTCACGACGGAAAGGTTGAACTGTCGGGCACTCAGGTTCATCAAGTTTATGTTGTGTCATATATTTATTACCAGCCTTACAATCGTTTCCGTGACGAGACCTTGCGCCTTGAACTAGATGTTGTCCTTTGCAGTGGAGATAGAGCTGTAGAGCGTTGACGCCCGCTATGCGAGATGATTTTGACATGGTTGCCAAAGGCTACAACAACAGCCTGCGGACCCAGAAGTACAGCTGGCCCGGCATTGTTGACATACAACGCTGTGTCTTGAGTGTGGTCCGACTCAGACGTCACAGAACAGTCCACAGTCTGCATTTGTCCGTCGAATGCAAATCTGTAGACTTCCCATTCATGTGCAGAGGTAGGAGGCGCCACGCCGCGGCTGTGTCGACGGTGGCGGAGCTGTGCTGATGTTTCTGATCTGGACTTGATGCTTAGGTCCACTTCACTGGTTGGCGACTGACGCTTTCGTAGTCCCATAATGGCGCACGATCTCAGTGCGTGCCAGGTACCGCTGCGGACCAACTTGTGAGTATCTTGACGTACACTGGCGAATGATGTACACGAACTCGTGCTTTTGCGGAGACAGATTGGAGCTTCCACCTGTGCATTGTTATCAGAAGTAGTCCAGGTCACTACTTCGACATCGTCCGCATTGTCCTGATAACTGGTCACACTTATACTCGCAAGCGCAACAGAGCCGCACGTAGGACAATCCGTCACTGGTCCAATCAGAGCAGGTCCACACAAGTCTCGCATCGGATCCAGATCATGTTTTGCAATGATGGCTAAGGTCTGGCTATCCACGAAGAAAATGGCTACCCTAGTATTGATGATCAGGATATCGTTGCCGAAACCAGGATGACAGTCAATGTGAATGCCACCTGATAGAGCTTCATAGGGTAGATCGATCATTCCCGAGCTGCTCTCTGTCCATGAATCTCCCGCCCAAGTGTACGCTTTGAGTCTTGCCGTTTCAGTGACAACAACAAGTCTTCTAACATGGTTCGATGGTTCGACGATAGCTGCACCTATCAGTGGGGTTGTTGATAGCTCTAAAAAGTGCTTGCTGTCTGACTCGAGATTGCACATCACCAGGCGTCCACCAGAAGTGAGCACCAGCAGGTGGGTCTGCAGAGCCTCATTGTGTGAAAGGCGGATGAACTGGAACAGTACGGGCGGGTGATCGTCTGGATAATGTAAGATCTGAGTGAAAGTGCTCTGAGCGCAGCTGTACACGTAGACACGGTTGTCATTGCAATGGCAAGCCATCCATTCTGCATTCTCGTCCAGCGTCGCGTCTTGAATGGGCCATACAATCTGGGCCAAAGCATTCGTAGGGACAGCTGTTGTCTGCCGGACCTGCTGTAACCAATCAAATACTGAGATCGCTATGGTACGGTCCAGACTAACGCTGACGAAGTGTCCGCGGTCTGTTCCAAACATCTTGACAATGTCGATCTTGTGTGGCATTCTCAGTAGCTGCACAGAAACGCTTTCCACACGATCGCTGTCGATGGCTTCAAGGTCATCCGCCTCGTTGTAGAGCAAGAAATTCATGAGGACGGCCACAAAGGCCACACCGAAAATGACAACGACGAGAACCGGGAAGAAGTGATGGACGGCAAAGGATCTCAGGGCTTGTGTCCATGGCTCCAGGGTCAAGGCAGCTTCAGATCGATCAGCTCCTGGGAGGACTACGATGAGTGGCGCGAACAGACGTAGAACGAAGCTATCGGACCCAGGCTTGGCCAGGCGCATGACATCTCTGGCGGTTTCGAAATCCTGCATCCGCAACCATTCGCCAGGAGTCAAGGTGGCGTTCATTGGCGGAGAGGTGAAAGAATCGAACTCTGCCTCCCGAGAGGCACTTCCCCGAACTAAGCTGAGTAAATAGCGCAGGCCGCCGACTTGCTCGTGGCGTTCAAAGAAGTGGTAGTTAAGGGAGAGGATGAATGTCGTTGTCACAGCAGTACCTGCCATCCGTGTACTGAACGGCAATCTACCTTGGACAAGCGCGTCGAACCAGCTCGACTTTGAGGGTGAAGAGCGCCGGTTCCCACTTCTAGGATTTGAGCGCGAAAGAGCATCTTGTAGTTCCAGACGTCGGATGTCGACATTCAGAACAGCCACAAAAAAGGTCAAAAGAAAGAACAGATCGAACAGTGTTGCAATGCACGCAAAGGCACAAAATGCGCCCACTCCAGGCGACACAAATCTTGACAAGATTGAGAGTATCATGAGGTTCTGTATTACGGTTGCGACAGAGACAGGTCCAATGTCTCCAAGAGCGTTGGCAATGCGCTGATCCGTTGCCATGGTTGGAGGATAGGCCAGAATGGCATTTATCGCCCTGAACATGTTCTCTAAGCCGACAACCAGCACCACAAATGGATAGGCATTCCTCGGCACCATGGAGAGGTTGATCTTGAGAAGATCGCAAACCGTGATGCTAGAGAGGATCGAGAACGTCACATGCGTAATGACAGTGACGATCAGTCCCAGACGGCTGTGGAATGCCTTGAGCCGCCTCAGACTCAGGAAAACGTAGACGACCAGACAGGAGTATGCGAAGGCGAGTAAGAAGTTCTCCTTCCAGGTCAGTGGCGTGAAGGAGAACTCATATACTCGAGCTCGTGTTATCTGGCCGTTCGCCGGATACATGGTACAGTCTTTGCACACATCCGTCGAAAGTGAGATCATTCTGCTTGCCCAGTCATTTCCAGCACCATCCTCAACTCTGTTCATCAGTGTAATGACAAGCGCATCCGCAGCTTGCAACTTCCACCTATCGAACTTCTTTCCTGCAAAGACAGAAGCTGGTCGTAAGGCGACATTCAACGAAGATACAGTCTTGGACTTATCTTGAATGGTTTGCAGTACGTTATGGTCCTCTTCTATGGCTGAAATCGAATTGTTCCAATACATCAATGGCGAGTGATAACCCCAGGTCATGGAGCTAGGTCCTGACTGATCGTCGTCAGGCGATATTGGGAGCATATCCTCCAAACCAATCAGCTTTTGTTGGATTGCTAACGCACTTCTCAATACAGACTTGTTCAAGGCTTGGTCGGTGCTGCCGTAGATCCACACCTGTCTCATCTCAACATCTGTCCGACCTGGACTGTGATCCAGTGGCCTTGCAGTAGCCCATACATGGTGTGGGTAGGCGGAAATCCCAGCCGTTGGCGACTCTGAAAGGAGTAAACTCGGGTACGAACAACCCATGGCTATGGCTACTGATACAAGCATGGCCACAAGCCAGTGCTGAGCAGTGGTTTTGCCATGTCTGTAGAATGCCCGGCGAACAGGATGTTCTGGGGCCAGTCGAGGCGGATCAGTGGTGCCACGCAAAGGGTAAAGAAGGTACCAGATCATATTGAGCCTGATAGGTATTGTGGTGAAGCGATATATACATCCATTCTCATGGCTCTGGGGTGAGCGCTAGACAGGATGTAAAAGCGCCATCGGTTGCTAACTGAGTTCTCCAAACCGAGCTTCCTCCCAGATATGATGACAACTTTCTTGATGAGACCCAAGCTTACACACGCATGTATGAAACCGAAAGTCTCAAATTGTGATTCCGCTATAATGACCTCTCAGGCAAGGGCGAGCAGAAGGAGTTACCACGGCCCGACCAAAAGTCTAGGCGCATGTAGCCTGGTACATCGATAAGCCGTGATCCTCACGTCTTGAGAAGTCGTCTGAGATATGCCAACTCTTGCCTGCACAGCGAAGCCAGTATCTAAGCGTCCAGATCAGAGTTCGGTTTTCATACGATGGTTCGGAGTCTAGTGTAAGTGATTGGCAGTAACACAAGAAGCGCAGGAACTTGACATGTGCATCGACTTTTGACAGTCACTGTAAGCTGCCAATGGCGGCTCCAGACCCGCGATAAACTAGATCCAGCAACAGGCAACGTCAGAGCGCAGATAGCATAGACGAGCTTAGCTCCACCATCGCCTGCGGAGTCACCGCAGTTAGCCTACCTATCCTCGACACTCCAGCTCTTCAGCTCCGTGGTATATCAACTCGAGTACCAGACATCATGTCTCTGGATCCGCCAGCCTACATTCTCTCGCTGCAGAACAACATTCGTGCCCGATCTATCGGTTGGGAGGGCGCAGTACGAGCCAAGACGATCTCCGATGAAGATCTGGCGAAGATCAAGAAGGTTGACAAAGTACGAAAAGAGCAACGCAGACAGACGGTTGAGGGTGACATCAAGACCTATACGGTGTTGTTATCTGGCAATGATGGAACCAAGAGCATCTTCGAAAGTGCGGCCAAGCGACCCGATATCCTTCAATACATGCTTGTCCTTGCGGGAGATCTCGTTGATGGTATGGCCTGCGACGCTTGATTCATAGAAGTGATCTGACACCTCGCAGACATCCCAGCTCTTACCGAGTCACTCATCAGAGAACCGCACCCTTTTAAGGCACTAGTTCCTCTACTAAAGCAGTCGAACAACCCAGAAGACCCGATTCCACTACTTGCATCCTCTGTTCTGGCCTCTTTGTTGTCGCACGCTCTCATTGCAAACCCCAAGTCAACGCCCGAAATCGACGAGGCTCTGCCAACGCTCTACTCATATGTCGCAACACTTTCCAACACAACCGACTCCAACTTGCAAGACATTGCGGTACAAGAGTATAGCGCACTCTTGATTTCAGCCAAGTCAAGAACACAGTTCTGGAAACAACGTAAAGAGACACTCGGTCCGCTGTTCAACATCTTGCAAAGTGCAACTGCTGGAAAAGATACCGAAAGCACAATATACAATGGTTCCACTGCGGGCAGTATCAGAAGCGTAGGAGAAAGCACGATCAAGATTGGTGGTAACGTGGGTCTACAACTCCTTTATCATGTACTCATGGCAGTCTGGCAATTATCATTCGAGGGGAAAGCTGTGGGCAAAGGACTCGACGAGGAATACGACATCATTCCGCTGTACACGCAGCTCTTGAAGGTCTCGCCAAAGGAGAAGACCACACGGCTAATACTTGGGACTCTCAACAACCTGCTTTCAAGTAACAGGAGCACACTCATGCCGGCCGCTCTACCCGCCAAGCTTCCCTCGGTCCTTGCCAACCTGAAGAGTCGACATTTGACGGACCAAGACTTACTTGAGGACCTTCAAAGTCTCAACGACCTCATGGACGAATATACCAAGACTCAGACGACGTTTGGCGAATATGAAGCAGAGGTGCAATCCGGTCACCTCCGCTGGTCGCCACCACACAAGAATCAAGATTTCTGGCGTGAGAATGCACGACAAATTATTGAGAACGAGAACGGTGCACTGTGCAAGAAACTGGCAGAAACTTTGTCAAAAGACTGGGAGACTGACAAGCAGGTCCTTGCCATCGGCTGTAGCGATGTGGCATACCTGGTTAAGGAATGCCCGGAGAAAAGGCAGCAATTGGAGCGGATGGGTCTCAAGGCCCGCGTCATGGCGTTGATGCAAGATGAGAACGAGAGTGTCCGGTGGGAGAGTCTTCGCGCTGTCGGTGAGTGGCTGAGATATAGCTTCGACCAGAAGTAAGGGTTTAGAGTTGCATCCGCTGGTAGAGTAGACAATGGCGTTCGCAATGTATAGAGCTGTTGATGGTTCCTACTTGACACTTCATCACCCGAGCTCTTTTTCGAAATCCCTATCACACCTACAGCAGTACAGATGTACTTCCTCGTGGGTAAAGAGTCACAAGCCCGTGGCGGATACATTTCAATGTCGCTGTTGCGCCCGCACTCACTTGACATCTGATGACAGGGTATATATTATACCAAAAGATGTGTTTCCGCAATATCCGCACAAATCGCAAGCTGGAAATTTTTCCAAAGCCCACATGTGTGATTGGCCGGCAAGACCTCCCAATCGCGTGTCCATTAAGCCCTGCTGGCGCAATGGTAGCGCGCCAGACTTCTATTCACGATATCTGGAGGTTGCGGGTTCGAGTCCCGCGTGGGGTGCGTGTGCGCATATGATCTTTTTTTTCTTGTTCAGGGACCGAGTTTATGTACTCCTGGACCATGTGTGTTTTTTGGAGAGGTGGTGGGGGCGGTATGGATGTGCTGGTGAACTTGGACGTGCACTGGTAGGAGCGCGGTCGCGGGCTGTTCCGCTTCGGCGCAGTATACTCAACCCTCGCTTTGTGCGAGGCCTCACCACCTGCTCTGAAGAGGCACGCGTGCGACAGGGAAAAGTCACATTCCTTGATACAATGTACGCATTCGGAATTCTGCTGTACTCAGCTTTAATTCCGATGTACTCATACTGAATTCCGATGAATTCATCGTTAAAACCAATAAACCAAGCTTTAAGATTGGTTCAGGAGATTACAGTATTGTAATCGGAGTATTAAAGCGATGTGACTATTCTCTGTCTCTAGCGTGAGAGGCAGTATGCATCAATAAGAATGAATTCCTTCGACAGGTTGACCCATAGTCATATGGATAGGGGTCAGAGCCGCGAACATGAGGTGTTTCTCGAAACATTGGAGAGAAGCGAGGAGACTGATAGGCCAATTACTTCATGGACCATGACCACCGCTTTCGACAATCCACTGGATATGCTATCAACCTCTATATCAATTGAAGTCTAATCCTCCGCTTTCCTGTGCTCTCTTCTGCCTCATCGCTGATCCTCACCCTGATCTTCTCGAAAAGTTCCATTCTTCGACCTGCTTTGGGTCCCGATCTGAGCTCGAGCGAATAGTCCTCAGCATCGAACACACTCTCAGGCTCTTTCTCTTCCTCTCCAGCCAAATCTCGAAGACGGATCAGACCTTCAACACCAAAGCGTGGGACAAATACCACGAAGCCATTGCTGAAGATGCGCATGATGAACCCGTCCTCGTCGATGACCCGACCTTTGAGTGCTTGGCCGACATAGTATTCCACACTCGCACGTCCAGCCATTTGCGCATTGCGATGACGGACGTTGATATTCTTACAGACCGCCTCCAGCTTGCTGCGACTCTGCAGACTTGCATCAAGTGGTTCGTAGTCAATCGCAGCCGCCAGCTGACGATGTGCTTCAAGATCGGCATAACGACGGATTGGGCTGGTGAAATGTGTGTAGATCTCCGAGGCAAGACCATAATGACGGAACTCTGGGTAAGTTTGTGTGCCGGCACAAAAGTATTCGGCACTCATCATGCAGCGTGTGGCGAGAATACGCACCAAGGTATTGAAGAACGGATTACCTGCCTCGGTGCACATGTCTAAGCTGTCGGCCAGCGCCTTGGACGAGTCAGTTCGTAACTCAAGACCTTTCTTTACTTTAAGCTGATTGCTGAGCTCTTCGAAGTTGGTCTTTGGTGGTGCACCATGACGGCGTAAAAGTGCAGTCTGTGGAAAAGCCTCGTATATCTTGCCAGCAACACTGATGTTCGCGAGAAGCATGAACTCTTCGACCAGCTGGTTCGTGTCAAGTAATTGCTTGGTCTTAACGTCGACAGGGTCAGACGTCTCGCTCTCTGCTTCCACACGCACCTCCGGACTTGCGAGATTAAGCGCACCAGCCGCCATGCGCTTGGCTCTTAGTTTCTTGGACAACATCATAAGATGGCGCATCCCTTTGGTCAAATCATCCTGCTGAGAGGCATCATCGATTCGAAGTTGTGCCGCTTCATAACTAAAAGCTTCACGGCTCCGGATGACAGATTTGGTGAACTTGGCAGACACAATGTCTGCATTACTGTCCAGCTCCCAAAGCACACTGAAAGCAAAGCGCTCCACGTAGGGCTTGAGAGAGCACAAATCGGTGCCAAGTAGCATTGGCAGCATGTCGATGCGCTTGTCAACCAAGTATACTGTAGTTCCGCGTAGTGAAGCCTCCTTGTCCATAGCGTTGTTGGGCTTGACGAAATTCGATACATCCGCAATGTGCACACCGACTTCGAAATTACCATTCGGAAGCTTTCTGGCATGCAAAGCATCGTCAATGTCGACACAACCTGGTGGATCGATTGAGCAAATGATCAGATCTCGAAGATCCTCCCTATTCTGCCACCCTGGAGCCGACATGCTTGTCGGGACTTTCCAATTATGACCCTCGGATGGAAGACAATCAAGCACTGTCTTCGGGAATGGTCGGTACTGCACGTCCCATTCCAGTAGCAGTGCCTCCGTCTCAGCTCCTTTAGTCTCAAGTTCACCCAGGCTACGGATGAAATGCCCAACAGGATAGCGAGACTCCCTGTCCCAAGAATCGATAGATACTAATACACGTTTACCTAGCAACTCAGCAGCTTGCCTGGTTCTGACGCGAATCTTCGGTACCCGCTTGTCCATTGGTATGAGGAACACAGTTTGCTGCGACCGGCTGTCTTTCGCTTTAGACCGGACAGAGTCCTTGTCAATGTGACCAACATATTGTCGCCAATTACGCTTGACTATGCCGACGACTTTAGCAGTAGGCTGTGCGCGGCCTTCACTTTTGTTTCCGTGGGTTTTCTTGACTTCTTCCTGAAGAGCTCGTCGTTCACGGTCTGTCACTACAGCTTCGGGCGAGTCTTCTTCGTTATCTGCATTGTCATTCTTGGTGACATCATCTTCCTGGATGACCTTACTGGAAGGCGCTTTCCATTGATCTTTTGGTAAGACCTCCACCACGACCACGTCTCCAGAGACAGCACGATTACTGTTTTCCCGTCCTTGAATGATAAGCGATCGCTCGAACGCTGGAACGTTGATGGAGCCTTCCAGGTAATTGTATGGGGAAACATTGAAAACTCCCTGATGGAGAGTGCCGTTCTTCACACCTGAAAGCATCGCAGACATAGATGAGTATTCAGGGTACAGGAGTTCGACTTTGTCGTTTTTTGTGACACGCTGTTCTTTGCTCGCCGCCACCATGTCCAGTAGTTTATCGGCATCTGGCAGACCTGTGACATAATCATGAAGGCTTGAAGCAGTGAGACTCTCCGCTTTGGCTTTGCGCAAGCAGTCTCTGTCATCTGATAACATGACCACCGCTGGACAACGTGCGCTCTTCCGAGCTGTAACTGCATGTTGCAGATGTCCCGCATACCAAGCGCAAGCTTTTCGTACAGCCCGGTCGTTACGATCGTTGATAGTCTCGCCAGACCCTCTTTCTACGAACGTCTCGAGGCGGAATTCGTTGAAGAAAACGTAGAATCTCTTGCCTTCGTTCTTTGTCAATGCGATCAGGCGATTGTAAAGTGGTAATGAACGATTCTTGACTTCCTCAAGAACAGTCTGTAGCACGACAACATCCTGCATGGTTCCCTCGGCTTCGAACAGATCCATGGCTGACAGGAAAGCATTGGTGTCTGGTATCAGGTAATGGCCCTCAGGGAAGTGCTTGGTGCCGGCAGGAGTAGCAGACAATACTGGCAGCTCGGTTTTACGGTTGAACCCAGCAGGTGCAAGAGTGAGACAAGTTCCGCATAACTGCGAAGAGCATGGGATGTCTTGTCGTAGATAAATCTCGCGGACTATCTTTTGAACTTTACCAGACCTCAATGTACGCAGATAGGTCTTGCTGCTCAAAGTTGTATTTGGCGTGGTCGAAGCGTACGACCGCTTGAGTGAAGACATTGTCGCCGTATCACTGAGACCACGATCCGGGGGAATTGCAGTTCAATGACGATGGCAGAGCTCACTTGGCCTTTGGACAGTGTACGCCACAGTAAAAGTCGTTGTTTGATATTAGACAAACGTGAATTGAGTCGTCGCTGACGTCCCGAGCCTTCCGCACTCCGCCTCCACACGTCAGATCGCTCAGACACTTTCGGCTCACCGCTTTCCAAGCTGCATCATTGCGTACTTTAGTGTTCATCCAAGAACCGGCAGTATAATTGCTGGACGAGAGTGTGCAGGCCGAATGAACAGCAAGACGAGAGACGCAGGAGAGGTTCAGTAGTCGGCGATCCGCCCGGAATGGGCCGGCGACCGAATCAGCTTGTCGTCGAGTTCTTTCAGCGTGGCAGGAAGCTGGAAGACTCGAGCAATCGTTATGAGCATACTTGTCGGAGATGTGGTGAAGTGGTAAGTCGCAATGCTTCCAGCATATATGCAACTCTCCATGTTCATAATTCAGCTACCTTCACTTCCCTCCTGGCTGACATTGTCGCAGTTCCCTAAAGGCCGCATTGATGCACTCATAAGCCATGTTCTCCGCAAATGCCCACACGTCAGCCAGCACGATCGCGAGCTGGTCTCGCAGCAAGTACAGCATGGCCAGGCTAAGAGCCGCGTATCGAAGAGCACGAACAGCTTCACCCGAGCCACCACAAGTACGACTCTTGATATGGATAATGAGCTGCCGACAGCAGACAGTCACGCCAATCTGTTTACGGAACAACAATCAGCTCTAGACACACTGGCGGAGGTGTCAAGAAGGCATTTGGACTACTCGTCCTATAGACCACAACAGATCTTTGCGGCCTCGCCACAACGTAAAATTCTGCCGGACGAAGGTCAAGCTCTTGCTGAACAAGCACTGTTCGCCTCTCTCCAGCAACACGTTGCAGCTTCGGATTATGCTTCGCATGTCACAAATGATGGCGAGAGTTCCATTGCTGGTCCTATGCTCGTCGGCGAACCCGAACAGCCCAACACACACCATTTTCAACCTGAAGTCGACTTGGAGGATCCGGCACGTGTTTGCGAAGATCTGACCCAGTACCAGCAATTTCAGCCTCACCATTCTCAGGTCGAGCCTGATTTTCAGCAAATTCTGCCAGATGGACCAGCTTCGTCCACGTTAGATCCCAATCTAGATGACATGCGCGCGGAGGCAGACCCACGGTCTGTGGCTCAGCTTCCAGAGGACAGTAACATGAACTGGGAGTCTGAAATGACAACGGGCTTTCATACATTCGCCGCGCACTCTGGCTCGTTAGACCACAGTGAGACTGCCCCAGGTTTGGGCGAAGTGCAGAAAGTTCCAAGCCGTAGGCGGCGCGGTGTGTTCTCGGACAGGAGACGTGAGGAAGTCAAAGCCAACCGCAAACGTGGTGCATGTCTACGATGTCGCATGCTGAAGAAATCATGTTCTGATGGTACACCATGTAACACTTGTAGCTCTATTGAGACAGCTCGTGTGTGGAAGAACACCTGCATTCGAACCAGGATCGCGGACACCTTCTCTCTATGGTCGACCGCGTTGTACCACCAGAAAGCATTGGCTGAAGTCCCGGCCGCCGTGGAAGGTTTAATCCAAGTCATTTTGCCAGGACGCATGGAAGTGTCACTTTGTGCAGAATCTGACCTATGTATGAGTTTTGTGGCCAAGCAATACACAACGACTGTTTTACCAAAACCCGGAACAATTGATGTAAGCCTACTGAGTGGATATGACAGCCAACAGAAAGTGATCTGGCTGCTTGAAGGAGGTGCAGAAATGGCCGATAAGATGGAAGAGTATGTCACTTGCATCGCTGCTGTCTACATACAGACGGAAAAGTCGGCGAGCATCAAAGCGCTGTTAGGCGAAGCTTGGTCGATGGGTCGAGAAGAAACAGCACAGGTCGATAATCGACTGCACAGTCGATCAGGTGATGAGCATAGCAGCACCGCCACACGATCTTGTTATTCTTTACAAGATCAGCTCGTGAAATGTATGGTACAATTATGGGTGTATACGCGGGTTTTGAGTAACCCGGGTGCTCTCGCCATCCAGATCCAGTACAGCCCGACTCAAAGTCCTCGCAATGGACCATCACAATTCAGCCGGTCAGACAGTACTGACACATTCCAGCTCTTTGACGTGCCTCAACATACGTCTAGCTTTGACCTCATGAAGAGTCAGCTTTTGGCCCTTGCCGAAGAGCGATGCGCAAAGCTGAACCGCATCGTCATGAACGAAATGGAAAGACGTCTACTGCAACGGCGACAAGCATCGCGGAATGCGACATTCATCTCTGCGCTGGTTCTCCTGAACTGTGTTGAGCGCACAACATCATTCTACCGGGGTTTCGACCTTTCTACCTTGGTAGATAAGGTGGTCCGGGATGAGCGAGAACGTACTACTGGAGCAACTCTCGAACAGAAGACCACAATGGATGCGCAAAAGATTCTCGCTACATACTTCGTTCCAAGTACTTTGTCATATGCTGCCCACCCAGACCCACCCCTTGACAAACTTTGGCTTCAAGGGGAGAATTTTGCAGATTTGCTTGTTATGATGCTTCGCCTTCGTGGCTTACCACCAAAGACCACGAGCGATGCGTTCAACAACTTGATTACGACCTATGGTCTGTCGCTAGACGTTCACGGCAAAGCTGCTGACGATCATGACGATAGCGGAGCACTTTCCAAATGGCTGGACCCAATGGAGCTCAATATGTTCGACCTGGTTACCAAACGAGACAGCCCAGTACCACCTCGGAATGCAGATCCCTCATCTTGGGACATGCGCTTCATTTCAAAGGTGCTACTGCCGGAGAATCAGCGTTGAAATGCCTGCAACGATCATATCAGCGTCCTTGGCGCCCTTGACGAGAGAATTAATGATTACATATATATGAGTACATGAACAGTGATGACGATGCGGAGACGGCCCAAGGCAGTTTGCGTAATACATATAGATACTGGCGTTATTAGGAAAGCTCTGTTTGCGGCTTGTAACGAGGATGTGAGCACCCGTAATGATTTCGTCCATTAGAGACTGCGTGCGCGGAGTCCACACAGGAAGCGCCAATGTTTCACGTCACTCTGCTTTGTAAGTATGGGACTTGAAATATTGCTCGCCACCGCGTCAGTAAGTTCTGTGCTCTGGAAGACACTCGTGGTTTTGCGTAGCAGGAGTGTAACAAGCGGTCGCCAGGATCACCGTCGCCGGACGTACACTGAAAGATTTCCAAAGTATTTCTGCTCTCCAGGAAAATCCAAGCGGTCGTACTTGGTCTGGAACATCTCTCTCACCCGTGGTGAATCCGGGTCAGTCACTGGAAAAGGTGGCTCACCGTCTGCGATTGTGTCCCATATCACCAGCGCGGGACACGCCAGGTCGGCAACTATCTCTTTTACAGGAATATTTGGGCCGCACGAGATCACCGCGGTGAATCATCCAGCTGTACAAAACCTTCCAGATCATCCACGACATTCACGCCACAATCCGACAAAAGCGACCGATCAATCTCCGTATAAGATGGATCCTGTGCAAGGCAGATTATCGAATCTGCTGGTTGTTGATAAGTGCCAAGAGCATCTTGGAGAGACAGAACGAGGGCATGTTGGAATGCCGAACGCTGTTTCAAAATCGGTAGAGTTGCCTGAGCAATGGACCCGAGACCAAAACTTATGACTTTAGTACACCGTGGGCGAGCAGATTCGATGATGGTTTTGAGCCGCATGCAAGCCTGGCTTTGCTTCCATCCATCTTGCGCATCACGAAAGGCAGAACTCACCTCTTCCCAAGATGGCACAGGCGGTACCAAGATCTTCTTCGAGAGAATCCTTCGTGTGATCGTTTGGTACTGAATCCATAAGTTGCAGTATGCAAGGCGGCGAATGTATGGATTCGACACGGAATGTGATACCATATCCTCGAAAGGAATGTATCGTATGAGTGGCGTAGTCCTGCATAGTATCAGTCCTGTCACCCGACATTTGTATACTATACCACATACAACACTCATTCAAGATCACGGTGATCAGCAGGACGGATTCGTCCGGTCTCAATCTCGACCTCAACAGGCATGCCATCAAGTCCTGTCAGGCGGACTTTGTCGCCCGGGTTGAGCGCGCTTTGGAGCTGGGTCTGGAGATCCCGAAGACGTTCGGTGGTAAAGAAAGGGAGCCCGGAGTCGTAGCAAGAACGTATATATTCAATATAAGTCGCTATGCTTTCCTCACTCACAAGATGGGCCTCATCCTCAGAGTACCAACTGTCGGCACCAGGATATATCCAGACTTGCGAGGCATCGTGTTCAGTGTCGGCTTCACCGTCGAGTTCTGAGCTCATAGCAGCAAGTCAAAGCGGCCGAAGAGAAGATATGAAGTCGCGGTTAATTTAGCCGATTGCGTGCCGTCAGTAAGTGTCCGGTCGTTCTCGATGTCCTGGAGGGTGGAGCGGCGAACTTATATCCTACGCATACCACACAACAGTGGCCATGCCGATCAACTCTCGAGACTGCAACGTATCCATACTCACACTGCCTGCACGTATACCACCTCAAAGAATATTTGTTGGAAACAGTACATATATGTACATACAGCGATGTTATCAACCCTTGAACATTCACATGCGCGCTAGTGTTTACTGTAAGTGGGTCCAGCTTCCAGACGCGACCTGTTCGACCTCATCAACTGCTCACGAGACATCGTGAATTACTGGACATCGCTTCGTCCTTGGGATAGTCAATCATCTCGGAAACCTCCATATCTACCTCAGCTTCTACTGCACGCGCTGAATCTCTCATCCTTCTTCTAACCTCGGTGGCCTCTGCTCGTAACTGCAAATCTTGGTGTACACAATCTTCGTGGTGTCTGAAGCTTATCAGCCACAACGTTACTTCAAGATGGACATGATCCCAGGTTGGTCCACTCAGTACCATCTCCGGATACAACCTAGTGATTGCAACTAACGATTTCCATCACAGACTGGGCAACGCACTTTCTCTCTGCCGACCAAGCTTATATCGCACCTTACGCATATCTCCTCTTCAGCGTCGTGTCGACGCTGAAGTCATGGCTGCTTCCTATCATCCAACAGATCACTCAGAAGCCTGACCTTGCCAGCATCGCACTGCTCCTCATCGTCCTCTACATCTCGCTTAAGATCGTCGGTCTGGTGCTAAGCTCACTCTTCGGCTGGCTACGTCTCGCTTTTCGACTGGCATTCTGGGCTGGTCTGACGGCGCTTGGGATGTGGATGTGGTCGCGCGGACCGGAAGGCGTCATGGATGACTGCCAGTATTGGGCCAATGTATGGGGCAAGGAGTATGGATATTGGAAGGACAAGGAGCGACTTGCTGCGATGGCAGGTAAGGGCGGCTTTCAAGTGGGCAATGGTGGTCTCCCGCCGCGCCAGACTGGTTATAGGAGCTGGTTCTAGGGTCGAGAAGGTTGAAAATCACGATCAGGCTTTTGTTATTGCCGCAAGCCTTGTGGTAGGTCACTTTGCCCGGGGGATCTGGCTTTGGTACAGCTCAATCACTGGCGTCACTTGTGGATTTAGCGTTGGCGTTCTGGCGATATGGTAATGGTTTGGACAAAGGTAACTCGACAGATATTTGGACGGATGCTAGCACTGAATCGATGTCTATGGTTCCGGACTTATTGATCGTCTACTGCTCAGCTTCTTGTCTCTTCCCGGTTGCGATGCGCCTCTGAGGGCCTTTCGGTATGTCCACGAATTGACTCACGCAATGCGTTCATTTCGGCTTCGTGGCTTTAATAGGCTGCATCTATCTACTGCCGCCTGTGCAGGCTTTTCGCCTGCTACATCGCTTGATCGAGTCAGCCTTCATCGCTCATCGTGGAAAGAGTGTAATCATCCGGATGATTGAAGTCGAAGACTGTGATATGGCCAGTAGGCATTGTCATATCTTCTGGCATAATTGTGGGGTCCAATACTGGGTTTACAGCGTCAGCGAGTCAGCATTGCTCGGTGAATCTGTCAGCGTGGACAGGGGCATATGTGCAAAATGTCGAGACGACGATACTCGTGAGCTGCATAGCATTGATGATTCGGTACATGGAAGGGTTAGCAATAGTTGCCGTGGAGTGCTGGAGGTGCATTTTGGGTGGCGGGGCTAGGAGGGACAGCAAGCTTCATGTGAGGAAGCATAAATCATCTACTTTTGCGGCTCCTTTGCACTGATGCGCAGCCTACTGCCTCTATAGTAGTGAAAGGCGCGCTTCTTGATTTACAGAAGCTGGTGTGCCTATGAGAACAAGATGTCAGAGCGAGCAAATCATTAGAATTGCCTCCAGACTACGGCGACACGAACGTGAGTCCTTGGGCACAGCCCTGCACTTCCGCTAGTGACTCTTCATGCGGTGTCCAAGACCGAATCTGTGTCGATGACTCTTCTCTAAGTTGGCATGGTTGTACATGTAGTTGAGGCCTCTTTGTCTCTGCGTCTAGTTGAGTCTGTATCACTCGCGTAGCAAGAAGGTCGTGTAGCAAGATAGTGAAGGACGTCGCTCGTGCTGTCCGTCACTCTTGCCTGCAAATTCGGCAACAAGACTTCAACAAAGATTGGCCACGGACAATCTACAAAGGCCACAGTCGTCCATACTTCTGAACACAACAACCATGGCTCAAAGACATGAGGCTCCTTTCCGGCCTCAAGATCCTGATGAAGTAACCGCCGTGGTTCGCATTCTAGAAGAGCACAAAGGCAAAAACAAATCCACCTTCTCGTGCAAGAAGCACACATTCGATGTCAAAGGTAGCGACATCAAACTACATTCCTGGCGTTTTATGGAATGGGACTATAAGAGGAATGGCCTTCCTACTTATGCTCGTGGGCTGTTCACGACCCGGAACCGTCATGGCGACTTCGAAATTGCTGTCAGAGGATATGACAAGTTCTTCAACCACGGCGAGGTTCCTGAGACTGAGTGGAATCAAGTGATCAATAAGACCCGCGGTCCGTATGAGCTGAGCGTGAAAGAGAACGGTTGCATCATCTTCATGGCCGGCCTAGAAGACGGCACCCTTGCGGTATGCAGCAAACATTCCATTGGTGCTCGAAATGACACAGACATCAATCACTCTGAGGTTGGTGAAAGGTGGGTGGAGAAACACTTGTCGAGGCTTGGTAAAACCAAGCAGCAACTGGCGCAGCGACTCCGAGCCATGAACGCCACAGCTGTTGCTGAACTTTGCGACGATGAGTTCGAGGAGCACGTCCTACAGTACACACCAGAGGCTTCCGGCCTATATCTCCATGGGATCAATCTCAACCTGCCAGAGTTTGCCACATATCCACATCACCTGGTCGACCAGTTTGCAGATGAATGGGGCTTCAAGAAGACGATGTATCTGGTTAAGGAGGACATCAACGACGTCAAGGAATTCCTGGACAAGGTGGCAGAGACAGGCAATTTCGATGGGCGTGACACAGAAGGCTTCGTCATACGATGTCAGTCCAAAGCGAAGACTGGCGAATGGCACGATTGGTTCTTCAAGTACAAGTTCGAAGAGCCTTATCTCATGTACCGGCAGTGGCGGGAGTGCACTAAAGCTGTCATTGCTGGTCGTCAACCAAAATACCGGCAGCACAAAAAAATCACCGAGGAGTATCTTGACTTCGCACGTCGCCAACTACATGCGAATCCACGACTAGCTGCCGCGTACAACCAGAATCATGGAATCATCAAGATGCGAGACGATTTCTTGGCTTCTCGAGGTCTGAAAGGTTCGGATATCATTCGACAGGAAGCGCTTGAGGGTGAAGTCTCCAGCGATAATGCTACGAAAGACATTGTTCTGGTTCCAGTCGCGACCATTGGCTGTGGCAAAACTACAGTTGCGTTGGCGTTGTGTAAACTGTTTGGGTGGGGTCATGTGCAGAACGACAACATCACTGTGAAGAAAGGCAAACCTCAAGCATTTGCGACGGCCTGTGTCAACTGTCTTGCAACCGACCGCGCCATGATTGCGGATCGAAACAACCATCAACGACGAGAACGGGAGCAGCTGATCAGTGATGTCTCGAAGGTCGTGCCGCATGCTCGGTTTGTGGCACTTCACTACGTACACGACAGATACGAGTATGACCAGATTCGCAGAGTCACTCAAGATCGAGTACTAAATCGTGGTGACAATCACCAGACCATTCACGTTGGTACGAAAGGATCGCGGGAGATCATCGGTATCATGGAGGGCTTCATGGAACGTTTCCAGCCTGTGAACCCAGAACAGCCTCCAGACGACGGCTTCGATACTGTCATCAACCTCGACGTCTCGGCTTCCTCGCGAGAGAACCTAGAAACTGTCATTACACAGCTATATACCGACTATCCTAAGCTCTTTGGTGAGCGAGAAATGCCCAGCGCCGAAGAGATGGATGGCGCGATTGAAGCGGCGCTCAATGACTACACGGTCGACGTCAAGCACGAGATCAAGAGCCGCGACGACAACCGCTCCAAACCCCAGAACGGCAACGTGGCGCGTCAGCAAGCAAATACCTCCCCGAAACCCAAGGAACGCAAAGTCGAATACTTCGCCGTCCAGCTCCCGAGTACGCGAGTAAACGCCATACTCGACGCACTCTTCAACGCCACCTCCTCGACCGTCGCCCAGATGTACCGCGGCCTGAAGCAGCAGCGCCGTATCCAGCCCGAATTCCACGTCACGCTGATCCACCGCGCGAGCGCCAACGAGCACCCGGACGCCTGGGCACATCTGAACGCTCTGCAGCAAGCCGCGCTGAACCAGCCTCCCAACGTCTTCGCCACCCCTGAGCCGAAACTCGGCATGTGTCTGGTGCACTTCGAGCGTCTCGTCTGGGACACCCGCGTTATGGCCTTCGTCGTCCGCCTGGTTCCTGCCCCTGCAAAATCTAACGAGCGGCAGCAGCAGTTCTCTACGACCAATGCCGCCGCGCACGTCACTGTCGGTACCGCGAGTCCCGGTATCAAGCCGAAAGAAGCGAACGATCTGCTCGCGCGCTGGCTGCGTGAAGGCAGCGGCGAGGAGTCGGGGATCATGGAGTTGGCGGTCAAAGGGAACGTCGAACTGGAAGGCGTAGTGCGTGGGGTGTTGAGCAGGTAGGAGCACGGATGGGGGGAGCAAGTGCAACGTGGGATGTATAGGGTGGATTCGATGAATGATACGCTACGGCAGTCTTGCAGCATGGATAGCAACTTAGCATAAGGTAGCATTCTGGCAGAGATGATGTATCTGTCTCCCTGTCGCTGAGAACTTCATACGGTGCAGTGGGTGGATGCCCGCTGATGTTAGTCACACTTAATGTATCTTCATACGCTACGCCAGAGTATTGAGCATCAAGTACAGCCGACGAAATGGACTTTAGTTGCGCTCTCAATGCTATGCTATGCTAATGCCATGTTGTGCTATGCTATGCTGACGCTCAAAGATGCTGGTATGATTCCCACGTCATTCCCACGCAATCAAAAGATCGTTCGAGTGAAGGCTTGTGCGAGTAAAGGCTCGTGCGAAGCTTCACGCTGATCAAAATGCGACGCCGCTACGATGTCCATGCGATGCCATGCGATGCAGAAGCAGAAAATGCAGAGTTGTTTCCTTCGTGAACGCCTTCGCAGATGTTGGTATCCCAACAATTGCACTCATCGTGACTCAAAGCGTGCCGAGTAAAATTCAAAGATGCGACGCCGGAATCGCCAGATCGGAAGTGAAACTCTTGGGAAACAAACAAAAGAAAAAGGAGCAGAGCCATGGGCAATTGGATGGGGTTCAGCCTCATGTCGCTGTAGGCTGTGCAGTGTATCGTGGATGTTCGCGAGTCGTTTCAGTCGTGAGTCGTCGTGGTCGTTATTGTTGCTTGTCTGTGTGACGGTGAAAAGGGTAGTGTTGTGGTACTGGATTGTGTCTTCTGGTATCATACTCGCAGGTCTGCCAGGTCGTTCAGCGTGTGCTACGTGCAGGACTGCGAGCTGGGCTGTGCATCCGCGTGTCCGGAGTCAGGTGTCCAGGACGTCTAGAGGAGGCGGTAGAGCGAGCAGGACTTCCCATGCGCGCATTAGGCGACGAGCGGCCGCTGTTCGTCAGCGACTTGGGCGCAAGGAGTGGAGATGGTGTGACGACGGGCGCGATACGCCAGATGAAACCATCATCGCCCTCAGGTTTGACAGTCAGACGGAGGTTGGCAGGCAGCATGTCGTGCTTCAGCTCCCAGCCAGCGCGACGAGAGAGCTCTGCCACGACCTTGTCGCAGTCGCCGAGCAGCTGGATGTCGAAGTTGACGTGGCGGATGGGCTCGCGGGAGATGTAGATGTGGGGGACATGCGGAGGGAGGTAGTTGGGGATCTCGCTAACGGGGGCGACTTTAAGCGAGGTACCGATGACGATGACGAGGTCGGTGTGTTGCTGGTCGCGCTCTGTGAAGCGGTCGAAGAAGGTGTCTGGGAGGCGTTCGCCGAAGAATGTGATGTCGGGCTGTATAGGAACAGGAACGTTAGTATGCGTGGATGGAAACGTATGTCAGAGGAGACTTACCTTCATTACACCTGCTTGAGGGATATCATAGCTCGCATCGTTGTCAGAATCAGAATCTTCCCAATCATGGCGCTTGCGGTGCGACTTGGTGTTCCGACGCTTGGCTGGCCGCGGCAGAGGGATCTGCAGATTCAGTAGGCATTGCTTGCAGCGCGCTACCCGCTTCGCACGCATATCTGCGTAAATCTCCGCCCCGGGAACCTGGTGCTGGCATTTGCGACAGGTAGCTGTGGCGAAACTGCCATGGCATTGAATAAGACGATCCTTCTCGATCCCAGCCAACTCCTCCAAGTTGTCGATGTTCTGGGTGTAGTTAGTGCGCAGGCGGCCTTGATCCTGCAGCAAGCGTACAAACGCATGCGTGGGCGAGAAGACCTTGAAGTCAGGCAGCAAGTCACCCGCCAAGCCGTAGAACTTGTTAGGATCGTGGTCGAACTCGGTGATGCTGAACACCTCCTCGGGGTCAGTGTAGCCGGCCTCGCGCAGCTTCTCGTAGAACCCGGTATGTCTGGAGCGGAAGTCGGGAATCCCGAGGGACGTCGAGATGCCCGCGCCGGTGATGACGATGATCTTGTTGGACGTCCGCAGAAGTTGCGCCGCATCGTCGAGCGTGTTGTACTGCGCGAGCTTGCTGCGTTTGCTGAACGCGTGGCGCACGGCCAGCCACAGCAGCCGCAGATGCACCTCGTCGTCCATGGGGAAGTCCGGGTCAATGCCGAACACAGCGCCCAGCTGGCGCGGCTCGTACTTGCCTGTGAACGTGTCGTACTTGAGGTTCTCCTGGAGGAATGCGTCCGGGCCGTTGTTCTTAAGATCGACGCGGAGCTGCGCCACCATCTGCGGATGGATGCGTAGGTTGGCATCACGTTCTGGGCGTTGCGTTGTCAGTGGCGGTAGCTTGAAGGTCAGATATGAGTTCGCTTACCAGCGACATAATCACCCTCTTCGATCAGTTCGAGCATATCCTCAAAGATCGACGTCTGGCCATCACTACTCGAAGTTCCGGCGGGTGAATCCTCATGAATCTCCTCCTCGCCATCAACATCATCATCGTCATCTTCATCGTGCTCAACATCGTCACCATCCTCCTCGACATCCTGCTGCGAGTTCTTGATCTGGCGCGCATATCTCGCGTTCGGATGCAGCTGCGCGAGATCTGGAGACACGACCTCATCCTCTGGCGGGGTCGTGGCGTGGTGGATTGCCAGATGCTCCTCGATCGCGCCTGGCAATGTAGTGTTAGCTCGTTTCCGCTTTAATTTTGCAACTGGGGTGGCAACAGCAGGCAGCTGGTCAGCAACAGCAACATCAGCAGCAGCAGCGGTTGACATCTTGGTGGCGTGTCGTGTGGCCAGATGTTCGTAGGGTGCGATGTTGTGTTTCCGTGCTCCCTCGCGAGATGAGATGTGGTGGTATCAACGTCTCGCGTGGTGGTGGATGTGAGGCGCTAGTGTTGCGGGACGAGTCGTGCTCGTGGGCATCCTTCACGCCACGGCAGACGTTCGCTTGTCACGACGGACGCGAGGTTGTTGTCACATGCGTAGATTCACAAGATGGCAACCTGAGGCCAACCTTTGTTTCACTTGGACGTGAATGACGGCAGAAATCGAGGTCAGGGCCGCAGACAAGGACTGGACCTCCCTCGACATGCGAAGAATCGTACCTATACAAACCACCAATGTGACCAGGAATTGCGTAGGATTGCTTTATACAGTAGTATACAAAATTGATGGAATCTGCGGCTACCAGGTTAAGGCGTGCCCGGCAGAAAGGTTCTAACGATGGCTGTAGATGTAACGCAAAGCAATTGAGCACCTCCCGGGCTCTTTGGGTATCCGTCAGCAACAAAAAACAAAAAAAGATCTCGCTCAGCACGTTGAGCAAGTAGAATCAAAAAAGGACTTTCTTCCCACCACCCCCAAGATCCATTACCCGGCCGTTCAGTTGGCCGGAGCCATTCCCTTTGGAAGCGCCGAGAATGATAGTGAGCTGTACACTGAAAAGAAAAATAAAAAATAACCCGAATCTGCTCGCGTTTGAGCCACGTACGTATGCACAACAGAGATGTCCCGAGCGATCGACAGTAAGTAGGATGTTGGTAAAACAATGGCTTTACTTTTTGAAACGCCGGTGATGAGGCGCGTTCGCCGAGAACGCAATGGGTAAAAGATTGTGCGATGGAAGGAATTCCAGTCCCTGGTCCACGCTACGGTGCGTAGACCGACCAGATGAAGAAGAAATGAGTACGCCGATGCCGGATGCCGTCGCTTCAGATTCGTTGACAAAAGAAAAAGTATTTGCGCTGGCTTAGCAGCTGCTAAGATCAAGCATCGAGCTCGATAAGTGGTGAAGTGCCTGTGGTTTGATGACTATCGGAACGCCGCTTGGGTCGCAAAGATGCTGGCCGCTGCATGAGCAGCCCAATCATTCTCGTCGTATGGTGGGGTCACGTATTGAGGGTTGTTGTCCACTCTTGCAGCGACCTTGGGAATGGCCATTGGTTTGCTTGGTGTGTAACCTTGAGATGCAAACGCAGCTGCGTTGTTCTCCTTGGACGGGGATGGTGTCAAGTATGGGCCAGGTCGGCCAGGCTCTGAAGCAATCTGTGAGACTGCTGGACGACTTGGCTGGTATGTGCCGCTGTTATGCCGGATGGTAGCATTGTCCAATCTGGTCGCTGCAGTGTGCGCGCTGGCGATAGCCTCGTCGAGAAGTTCGTCCTCCTCGTCTGGAGTCTCGTATCTATTGCTTTGGTGGGGATGCTTGATCGATCGTCGTGTCCTACTCGAGATGGGTGTGGTAGTGGTAGAGTTCCTCTCTTCACCTCCACCATTTGGTAGAGAATGGTGGCGCTTGAGTGCAGGGTTGCTCTGAACGCGTGCAGGAGGCTTTGGTCCATGTGATGCGTTCGCAACATCCAAGCTGTACCGTACGCTTTGTAAGGCGCGGTCCAGTTCAGCAAAGTTGGGATCTGCAGATGGATCATTGGCCAAGGGCGCAATGGAAGCAGGTTCTGGAATGGGTTGCCGGTTGGTGGCAGTGTTAGCACCAACCCAAGGTGCGCATCCTGCGTTAGCCTCAATATCTTCTGCACTGGGCGACATTGGCCCTTGGTTACGACCGGATAGCCGTCTCGCACGTTTGCGAAGGTGGGAGAAAAAGCTCTCACGGCTCCCGGTTGGTGATTTGAGGCCAGTTGCTCCACTCAGAGCACGTTCCGCCTCTTGACGGTGAAGCTCAGCATAATGGTTGCCTTGAGAGTTGACCGACAATTGTCGTCCAATCTTTTTGTGGTTTTCCGCTTTGGTGTCTGCTTGAGCGTTGACCGCGTCAGGAAGAGGTGATACTGGCCGAATTGACGGTAGGATTGGGATCGGTGCAGCGTTGTTCGTCGCGCCATTTGTCCAGGTGGCACGCTTCGTGACAGTCGGGCGGGTCTTTTGCGCCATTGATACCGCTTCGGTAGTCTCTGCATGCACAACAGCTGGCCTCTGTGATTGAACCGCAGGAGCGTGTTCCGGTACAGCAGGGGCCTGCGCTTGTACCGGGCCAACCGACTTACGGAACCAGGACGAGGTCTTGGTCGACAGACTTTGGCCGTTCTCATCGATGACTGGTCCGAGGTTGGAGGCTTTCCTGCCCATGCTGCGGATTGTACCACTCTTGGGGCGAATCAAAGGATCAATCGCGTCGACGAAGAACTCGTGCTCGAGAGCTTGACGCGAAGTTGGTCGGACCTTGGGATCCCACATCAAACACCATGTGACGAAGTGAGCCAAGCTCGCAGGCCACATTGGTGCAGGAAGAATGGTCTCAAGCGAGTGAGGTGCCATCTTCGGGAAGGAAAAGCCCAGCTTCTGTGCAAGCTTGATTCCATCCTTCCATTCACCACCACCGACTCTTTGTCCGTGCTTATTCACCCAGCTGCCCGGGCTGCCCATGATTTCGCAGACTCTCCACACCTGATCGACTTCGTTTCCACCAGGGAAGAGTGGCTTCAAAGTTGCAATCTCCACCGCCATCGCGCCCACAGCCCAGATGTCGACTGGCGCAGAATATTCGCCAGCTCTTAATAGGACCTCTGGAGCACGATACCATCTGGTTGACACGTAAGTCGTGTATGGTACCCTTGAGTGGGTTTCCCTCGCAAGGCCAAAATCGGCGATCTTAATCGAGTATGATGGTGGTGTTGATGGTGGTGTGACCAGAGCAGAATAGCGTCGGAAGGCGTTGACAGAGTCTGGTGCAGATGTTGACACCAAAATGTTCTCGGGCTTGATGTCACGATGGAAGAAGCTATGCTCGTGGATGTGTTCTAGACCAGCAAGAATCTGGAAGAGAATGCTCTTGACGCTGTGGCAATCGAGAGGCTTGTGGTCGCGAGCCTTCATCAATTGGTACAGGTTTCCATCCATGTACTCCATCGCGATGTGTAGCTTTCTGGTTAGTGGATCCAGGAAGATGTCGTAAGCTGGTACCAAATGAGGATGGTTAGGTAGAGATTTGAGGAAGATGACCTCGCGCAGCTCCATGCATTGTGAGAAGCTTTCAAAAGTCTTCTTCATCGTCTTGATTGCCACCTATAGGGAGTGGTCAGTCACGCGTTCAGGTCAACGTAAGCACGACGACACGAACCAAGGTGCCTTTGCGAACGATGTGAGCGCCCGCACTCCTCGTCCGCCCCAGGGCGACGCTACCGAAACTGCCATCACCAATATCCTTGATGATCTCAAATCGGTCTTCAAGACATAAGGCCGATTGTGAGTTTGACGAATAATCGCGATACGAGGATTCATATGCGACCGTCATCTTGAAGGTAGATTTGCTTCGACGAACCGAAGCAGGTGGGTTGCACGATCAGCTGGCTACCTCGACATGAAGACGGAGTATCTGGAACTGTACTGTCAAGACAATCAGCACCCTTACTCCTCTCGATGAGCTCCACTTGACCCACTTACAATGCCTCTGGAGACGACGTCACGTATGGCTCTCGAGTGACACGAGTCGATGATCGAGATGTTGTCGATTATGATTAGTTGGCAGGAAGGTCGGTCAGGAGGATGAGACCAAAGGTAGGTGTTGAGAGAGTGAAAGACGACAAAGCGTTACCCAGGGTCCTGGCCTGGCGTCGAGTGGGATGTTAAAGAAAGACGAAGCCGTTATGACAAGCAGATGGGTGTCGAACGGCAGGTAGGTAGCGAGTTGGAGAAAGAAGCTCAGATCCAAGGTTACGGTAGGCGGATGGGTAGCCGACACGATGGTGGGTCTTTAGGAGAAGATCAACGCGAGCCAATGTGTCAGTGCCGGAATAGCGCAGGAACCGTGCTCCGAGTCGATCGAGCCGGCGGATCCTGTAGTGGCTATTTGAAAGTGACGATATGGAGGACTGCTGCTGGGCGCGCCTCCTTGACAGGAGATCGGCTCGCGAGCACGGTCGCCAACCCTTGCTCAGACGCAATCACGGAGACTCGGTCCGGGTTTACAGCGTCAACCTTGAGGAGAGCCGACCTTGACGCTGGCGTGCGGTAGACCACGATGAGGATTAGATGGCCCCGAAAGCGGAAGTGCGACCTTTGGCGCGTGTGGAGACGAGCCGACTTTGGGAGGACCTGGAGAGCTGCGCGTGGGTGACAGCAATAATGGAGGAAGCGCGCGACCAGATTATTCATGGACAGTCACAACGTGTGTGGCGTGGACGGCGGAAATTAGAGGTGAGACGTGACGGGGTGCCGGAATGGAAATGGGGGTTGGGTCGTAGTATAGAATCAGAAACGGTTGATCCCAGGGCCGATTCCAGAAACGGGCGCACGGACGATGGAATGGATGGCCGGCAGGTGATTTGACTGTCTGTAGCAGGGAGTCTTCCCTTCACAAAGGAGTCCAGAATCCTGTGAGTGGCAGAACCCTCAGCGTTGGACTCCTGCGCGAGGATTCACGACGAGGTGTAGTGGATGAATGGCGCGCGGGTGCAGAGACTAGTTGACGGGCGGATGGCTTCCACGCAGCTGTCGTGGCCGCGATGGTGAGACAGGGACTGTAGCGATGTTGGACTGGACGACGGCCCAATATCTCTGCACGGTCATGGAATGTCGCTATATAGGCACGAGATAAGAAGATGTGGTCAAAAGTGTGTATATAAGATGTATAAGAGGTGGTGGATGGTGGAATATCGAGGCGGAACGTGTCTCCTGGTGGTCGCGAAATGTCACGACAGACGAGGGAACAGGTCGCTGGTGCCGAGCTGGACCTGCTGCGCCCGAAGACTGCCGTGCACGAGGATCACCGGCCAGGGCCTAATAATGCAATGTCTGTATGTCATATAGGTAGATGGAGGTATCAGAGTACTGTACAGTAGTAGTATGTACAGTACTGCAAAGCATACTCCATACACGGGCATCGTAGCATTCGCACCTCCATCCATTCAGGGGATTCGCTGCCCACGCATTCGACCCTTTTTCTGCTCGTTTGCCCGCCCAAACTCTACCGGACACGTCCAATTCCTGCTGTTTTCCGGCACTCGCTCATCTTGCCACCCCTTACCGCACAATCGCTACCTACGCTTGCATGATGACATGCATGATATACTGCACAGTACATAACAATCAGACGATGCACAATTCCGACCGTTATGTTTCCCACATCGACGGCGTCATCACTCATCTCCATCGTGGTGTCGCGTTGAGACGCGTGCGAGTCGCGTTCGATATCATCACACCACAGCTTCACCAGCAGCATTAACTTTTCCCTCGATATTGGCTGCGGCGCTGTCCATCATCACACCAATCGCGACTCTGACGGGAGATGTTAGTGCTTGCCAACACATCCGCAGGGCATCTACATGTACATGTACATAGCATGTCTATTCTTATCTACTGGGGGCCGTCCGTCAACTTTTCGCGAATACAACACCAGCCGTAACAACAACAGGAATACCAACACCGATGGCCACCACCAACTTCAACATTGCCATCCTCCAGGAACGAAGTGCTAGTCTTCCTAGCAGATGTTCAGGCCGAATCCATTCCAGTTCCGGGACAACGACCCGGCCGCTCAGAGTAGCCACAGTCTACGACGCTTTAGGCTGCATCTTCGACACCAGATCACACCGTTGCTCCGGCTGTCAGGGCCACCCGTCCCTCCCCCTGGCTTCCGATCTAGTGCACGGGGAGCGCCGTTGATTTCGCTCGTCTCCTTTTCCCACCTCCCAGGTACCCGCTGCAGCCTTACTGGCCTGAACGGTCTTGTCGGGTCTCTGCGCGCGGCTCCGCGCAAAACATGTTTCGAACTCATTATGTTATGGCAAAGGTAGTGGACCGGAGAAAGCTCGCATCGGTCCGCGTGTGTGTGTGTGTGTGAGAATGTGACTGTGAGCCGGAAGACTGCCTGTCCCTGGCAACACTGACGTTGTGTTGGATTCCGCTTCGTATCTCACCCTGATAAGGCGCGGCAGAATGGTGCTGTTTGACTTGCATACTGACTGTGCATGCATATCGAACTACCATCGCACCGGCTGACGGGGCGGCCATGCAGGTTTGGCAGAGGCCATCGACGTGGCTCATTCTCCGGCGTGCATGCACTCTGCAGCATGCAGCTTACGCTTATCTCACCCCTTCAGCCACCACTTAAAAACAATAATAGAGCATGAGATAATCCAATTAAAATATTACCGACCAGCCTAGGTGGCTGTCGTTTCCTGCGCGCGCAGGTATGCCGAGGCGTGCGAGGCTTGCGTCCTGCCAGTGCGAGGCCTCGATACGTGGCCTGATGCCGACAAGTGGTGGGACCTCGTCACGACTTCATGGCCAATGAAACCGTGTCACAACTCGGCGCAAATCGACCTGTCAAATCACCTCGCAGTTCGACTCCGCGTGGGCTGTCCTTCTACAACGGAGAAGTTCCCCACGCTTCTGTGTTCTACGCCATGGCTGGCGAACAACGCCCCCTATCATCCCACATCAGCGCGTTCGGAATCAGCATTGTCAGATTCCATCAGCGAAAACTGAACGGGGGCGAGGATCCCTCATCAAAAATCCCAAGCTGTTGAGCCGGAGCGAAACCGGATAGCACGCTAGACCGCAAGCGCGAAAAGCCATGTTGATGCCCATCCTTCTCGCGCCCTAGACCGCGGAACGATGATCATTGGCGGACGTCGCAGCCGAGGGTTCGGCTTTCTTGCTGGTTGCATCATCATCGCTACATGTATCACGAGCAGACCGTACAAACTCGTCAAGTAAACCCTTAGCATCAGGAGAAGGGTCGGACGTTGGCATGTCAGCCAAGACCAGATCGTCAAGAACAAGAAGTGCAAAGAAAACGTCTCGACCAGTTCTAGTTTCATCCCGAGCCAGCGCCCTGGGTCGTCAGGGATCTTCTGTCGCGTCGTTGAACGCGCATCAGCGTTGTTATTGAGACACTGGCGTTGATGTATATCATATGTACAGCACAGTGTGAGACATGCGTTGACAGGAAACTGCTGAGGTATACCGAGCTATACGTATAGACATATACCACTTGTCGCGAACAGGATGCAGACAGGCATAACTATGTCAAGGTTTGTTTGCTTTGATTCATGTGCCAGTGGTCATGTTCATTGATGCCTCGTTACATTCCTGCAAAAGAGATGAGATGGACCTACTCAGGATGCAACCTGGCCGATGAAGGCCGCTTCACCACAGCTTCACAGCATCAGCCGTATTACGGCAGTACGATGTCCGAAACATTTCCTTGTGGTCATCGAATTTCAGCTCCAATGCATCCATACCTACCATGAGGTCATCTCACCACACTACACTTTGTCCACTACATTTACATACATGGCTCCGATCGCAGCATCATACTGTTGTGCCATCCATGTCGTCCAATTTCCTTGCAATGTCCGCATCGTGGACCGTCGTCAAGATCGTACGGGAAAAAGCCCGAACGGCACGTTACGAACACAATGCAATCTTGCATGCATTGATGATCGCCATGTCCCAACACCTCTCCTGTAAGGTAATTCATCATGTGATCGACATTAGACGCGTACGAACGCATCGTTCCTTGCAGATCGTAAGGCTCTGGAGGACATCTGTGCGACTTCGAGAGCTATTGTTGTTAGGCATGGAGAGTTTTGTGGTGGCTTGCTGAAGACACGAAAAAGTCACATCCTGTAGAACTATGCTGCGCAAGTACAACACGCCAGCCTTAGGAGTGGTGCGTACGCTGAAGCTGTATTTGGGGGTAGTATTACGCGTAGTCTCAGAGTCGAGCTACATTTGATCAAGGTCAAATATATCAGCATTGCCTCAAAGTCGGATTCACACGCTGATATAGTATCAGCACGATACATGACTTTTTCTTCCCTTCTCATCGCCATGCCAGGGCTCCAGATTCACCACCAAATCCAGGATCACGTCGCCCTTGAGCCACTTGTCACATCTATGGCGCGCGTATTACATACCACATGCAAGGGACCGCTGACATATGTCGTGCGACAGAAGCACTCATTGCAAGCTTTGTGCATACACAAGTACCGCTACGTCGGCGCAAGTCTCCGGCAAGGTCGACATGTAGGGATGGCTCCTCGTCGGCAGTGAACGCAATGCATAGTCTGCTTTGTGCTGTAATATCACTGTTGTCCATAGGAGCGTCCTGATAGTGGTACCGCATGCCCTCCTCAACGTATCTAACTTCGAGCTTGGTGGCGGTACGAACTTTTCTCATTCGTATGGCCACTGTAGATCATTCGGAGAGTGTCGTCTTTCTGATTTGCAATGCTTTCGACTGACTGATATCAAACCAACCCAATTCCCAACTCCTGGAAATCGCTGAGCAGGTGGACTGGGGAGCAAGGAGATTTGTTCCATAGAGTTTCTTGTTCCACCGCCCAAAAGACACAGTGCTTGGCCGAAGAGACATGCAAGGACCATATGACTGTCTGCAGATGAGTATCAAACAAAGGGAGTTGTGTGGCCACGGCCTCCATTACCCTGTAAGAACGATCAAAATGTCAACGAGCTGTATGGTCTGTCTCGTTAGACGTGAGAAGGCTTTCTTGACTTTGTCCTGTTTGGTAATTCTCCTGAATGTCTCCTTTCTCCATGGCGTGCACTTCGACGTCGACGTTTGCTAGCTCTTGGGCTCTCTTTCGTATTCTCATCTTCCTCGCATACCACGCGCAAGCCCGCCATATTGGACATTCTAATGCAGGAAAGGTCGCCTCTAATGAGAGCTGGGATCTTTGGGACCCTCAGCAACGAGATGCGCAATGGCTACACTCACGAGCACTTTCAGCAGACCAGATCTACAACGGCGCCAAGGCCAAGGGTTGTCGTAATCTTGACATCCTCTGGGGCAAACGTGACGTCGAACCCAGCATGTTCACGCAGGAGGACGAGTTCAAGAAGAACGGATGGACTAGTAGAATTGAGAAGAAGAAGTTCCCTGACGATTTCAAATCAGTCTTCCACCAGCTGGGCCTATCCAGTCAGACGGAGGACAACCCTGACTATTTCGCTATCCACGATAAAGCAGGGACCTATCTGGGTGTAGAATTCTCTGCTATTGAGGGCAAATTTTATAATTGCATCAACGTGAAGGATGGAGTCATAACCTCCATGGCAAATTTTTCACCAGACTACTACGCCGATGACTTGGTGCGTCTGCACCGCGTATCTGCGCGTCCAGTCGTGCCGCCCTTGCGCAAGTTCTCCGATGTTCTCGCGCTCCAGTGGCGCAGCGCATCCACGGCATACGGAGAAGAACCGCAGAAACTCCAATGGTGGTTCCGGAAGCAGATCACGGAGGGTCAAACACGCAGGATCATAGAGACAGTGCTTGCGGAGCATGGCTTGACGCAGCCGCCAGCATGGCCAGGAATTGAGCTGGACATACGTTCTGGTAAGAAGAGATCGGCTTCCCCCTACCCTGCGATTGGCTTTCCGACTGACCATCCACTTGGGTAGACAATGGAAGGGCATTTTTGGGAAGTCCAAATGGCAATGGAATCGCGTACATGCTTACGCAACATCGATCGATGTTCGACGCCAGGCATCTAGTAGAAAAGGTTCATTTCTTCAGTACTCGGACCCCTGATCTCGGCTATCCTGGTCATCAACTCCCGACCTGGAGACATCTAGCCTTCAGAATTGTGCCCAAGGTGGATGGTATGGAGCCAATTTTGTGCAGTGATGCTGATGAAGTCTACGGAGATAATGCACCTGGTGGTGATACCGGTAATGCTGAGAATTCGGCCGATACCGCGGACACTGGCGGCGATGCTGGGGCAGTCGACGAAAGCTGGAACGATGCAATCGATACAATTGATACACTAGATGAAGCTGGCGAAGCATGCGAGCGTGAAAGGTTTTGGTGGTCCTTCTTCGCCCGGTTGAATTGCTTCAGGTAGACCTCCGAAACGTCTGAGCGATGATGTACCTTGCTCTAATACACTGGTGTCCGAGCCAAGTGGCACCCTCCTCAGCATAAGGTCAGGGAGTCATCTATATGTAGGATGATAGGCGTACTCAATCCTTGAGCTGTGCAGGATAAACCCTGAGAGACTTTGTTTAATATCAGGCTACCAGTTCCATGCCAAGCAGCACTTGTATTCAGAAGCAAGAGGCCGTACCGTGCAATGTCTCTCGAGATGAACTCGTCGGGAGAGGGCCACTTCAGCAAGCCATCACTATACATTGCTCTAGCAAATCCATGTAGCATTCACCGTTGAGTTCACCAGCAGAATCTGAATCGTTTACCGAGCTACAAATCGTTCTGTGAATTTGCATAGCAATGTGGGGTATTCACCTCAGCTTGGAGCTCCACGGCCAATTGAATGAATCGGCCAAGACTCATGATAATGAGGTAGCGTCTGGTGTGGGCGTACCTGAGGGTCGCGCAATAACTTTTCTCCCAGCAGGCTTCAAGCTCAGTGATCTATCAGATCCATGCGAGCCTGGGTTGGCGCTTGAGACTTTCCCCGACGATGTCCCAGATACGACATATCCCTTCACCAGGAATTGGCGTTGTTTTGCATCGAGCATAGTCCGATAGCATATGCACTCCGATGGATAGTTCTCGGAGACCACAACGACCTTCGCAGGTAAATGCTCGAGCTTTAAGTATTTTAGAAGCAGACCATATTCGATGCCTTTGTCAACAATCACATGAGTGATGTCGTGGCCCCATTCTCTGCACCATATCGCGCCGAAGCTCAAGGCTTTAGTAATGCGCATCCGTCGAGCGGGATGCTTATCGCCTGGTGGGAAGAAGTAGAAATGTAGACCACGAAAGATCTGCTGCGGTTCTGGAACGAGCTTGACATTCGCATCTCTTCTTCCTGTGGCAGAGGGTTTCGGTAAGAGAGAAGACGGTGGCAATACATTGATCAACGCTCCTCGAGACTGTTCTCCTGAACAGGTGCTACTTTGCACGGGTAGTGTCGGCGCCATAGTCTTAGCAGTGGCAGGTCGAGGTTCAAAGGTCATGCCAGACAAATCTTCCATTCTTCCTATATGGGTGTCGGATACTGATCGAGCCAATCCATTAGGCCCGCTGTATTTGGTCCCTAATGCCTTTGCTTTCTTAAAAGCTCGTGCAGCGTCAAAGCATCGCAATGAGGCTTGGCGTCCACCATCAGATTCGTCGTCACTGTCGGCGACCATTCGAGCGACATCGTCGAAGTAATCTTGCTTTCTCTTGAGTCTTGCTTGCCGTCCCAGATCGGCCATGGTGACATGACTCTCGAGTCGCCAACTGGTAAGAGGCAGCAAGTCATGCTTCCTCGTCAGCGATGAGTCGGGTTACTCCGAAGATCATGACACTGCCTGATGTGCGGTGCTTGATACTGCACGAAGCTTGCACGAGCATGGAGAGGTGACGTCCGGGGACGAAGGAGCAATTCTACGAGTCGCGTCCGCCTGCCCCACCAGCGCGTCGTCTTCACACTACAATGCAACTGAGTGGCTTTGGAAAGTCATCACAGGTGACATAAATCAGGACAATGTACTGCGAGCAAGCGAATAAGCTTGTCGTTGATGCCAAACGCATACAAAGTCTACCTCATCTCCCACCTTACGCAACGACGACCGTCCGCGCAGTGACCAAAGAAGTGCGGGACCTCGACCGCGAAGTCAGCAATCTACTGGCACCATACAGCTCGTCCAACACTCAGTCCAGCGATGGCAGCACCCAAGTGAAATCCTCCTTCAACCCCGCCGACGACCCATCCACCGCATGTGCCTTGCTTGTCAACCACCTAAGCATGCGTCGCAACAAGCGATGTCTGCTCTCCTACCATCGCACCCGAATCGACAAACTCGAAGAGATGTGCTGGGCGGGCGTCGATGTGGCCGAGCTCACGCAGCAGTCTGGCGCTGATGGGAACGCTGCTCGCAGCACGATCAGCAGCCTTAGTGCCGAAGAAGAGCAGTATGTGCACCAGTACAGCGATCTGCTCGCGGCGTACAAGGGACAGTGGACCGATATCGATCTGACTGGGAGTCTGGAGCCGCCCAAGGACATCTTCATCGACGTGCGGGTGTTGAAGGATGCAGGAGAGATTCAGACCGAGTATGGATCTATCACCTTGACGAAGAACAGCCAGTTTTACGTTCGTCAGGCGGATGTGGAGAGACTGATACAACAAGGCTATCTGCAACGGCTAAGCTGAGCGCTGTATGTCTGAGGGTTGCGATCTCATGCAGGCCGAGGATTCTATACCAGAGTCTGCAGAAGGCCACGGCGGTTTTGTCCTCAACCTGCCAAAGGCGGACACACCGATTACACTTGCCCAGTGCGAGTGCACTTCAACCAGGACTGCAACCCACACGAGAGTAATTCAATTCTCGCGGCAGCTGTCCTACAGAGAATGTGCCTTTTTCGTCTCGATCCTGCTAATTCACGCGGACCAGGTGAACGTCACTAGCAGTTCGCGTAGCCGGGTTAAAGCAGCGAGTAGAGTCTGAACGATGCCTCACAAGATAGTCGCTATGTCGCGTAAAAATCTAGCCGCGAGACTACAGTACTTCACCATTTTTGCTGTGCCCACCATTCCCCATAGCCTTGGGACTGAGCAACCAAAGCAGCGTCGGGCTGGTCTGTTCTCGGAGAATGAACCTGTGCGGGTCTCCACTTGTGCGACTTGTGCGCTGAGGGTTGTGACGAGCAGACGAACCTTTCGTTAAAGCCGGGAGGCGATCTCCCTGCTTCAGTATGTGGTTTCTGTTAGGCCGGGTTTCCATTGATGCGATGCACCTGTTGTGCTAGAGCTGAGGATCTCTCCACTCATGTCTTCAATCTTTGGGATTTGCTCATCCCTAGCGGCATGCGAATCACAGTATTGCACCGACGCTTTGACTGCTCCATTGTCGTCGCAGGAGAGGCATCAGGAACACATAGCAGCAACGACCTGCTCCTGGATTATATAGGCTTTGATGTATATGAAATGCTGGAGAATCTGGTATGGCCAGACGCCGGCTGAATGTCATGCCATATATCACCTCGTAGGGTCCAGGGGGACTTTTTATGAGAGGAGCATAATGCCATGTATCGTATTCACAATAAAGCCATATCTCATCGCTCTACCCATCTACATGAAATGCTACGCAAAACGCTATACTATGCTGTGAAAAAACTCAGAACCACGCCCAATTCACTCCGCCGCCTCGTGACCGTGAGCGTCCAGATACTTGTCGCCGTGTTTGCCGGCTCCTTCATCGATATCCGTCTCTGAAGAATTATTCTTCTCCAGCTTAGCCGCATCATCGTTATCCTCGACGTCGCTGACGCTATGTTCGCTGCGCTCACTGCGCTGTGCGTCCACGTCCTCACTGGGATGCGTCTTGTTCTCCTCGTCCTCGACTCTGCTGGGCGGCTTGTCGTCCGTCGGGGCGAACTTGCTGCGTCGGCGGATGCCCTCACCGTAGCGGTAGAAGATGAAGGGGATGGGCGCGAGCAGACACGCGACGCCGCCGATGAGCGACCCGCCGCCGCCGACGCCGAGCGCGGAGAACATCTGGTTGGTGAAGAGGGGGGCTGCGGCGCCAACGGCGCTTCGGCACACGGTATTGGCGGCCAGGGCGGAGGCGGCGAACATCAGGTAGCTGTCGGTCAGGTAGTTGAGGTAGGCGACGAAGATCATCATGATCGAGGTGGCCAGGAAGACGCCGGCGAGCGTCGGCGCGATCCAGTGGATGCTGTTGAACTCGGCCGTCCACGCGAACCAGAACATCGTGATGGGAAACAAGATGCCACCGATCATTGCGACGTGGAGGCGGTCTTCCGGGGAGCGTTTCTCGCCTGCCAGAATCTTCTTGCGGTCCTGGGAGCTGACGTAGAAGATGTAGGACCCGCCTATGGTACTGCCGATGACGGTGCCGATCAGCGGGAGTTCACCGACGCCGGAATTCCAGCCGCGCTTCTCTTGGAAGACGATAGGATAGATGGTGAAAAGCCTGCGTGGATGAAGTTAGGAAGACGACCTTGAGCAAGATGTTAGGTGGGCGAATACTCACATGTACAACAGCAGGTAGACCACACTCAAGTAGATAGCAACGAGGAATGAAATGGGGTCAAACAGGATGATCCATGGTCTCGTAAGCGCAATCTTGAAAATGCCCACAAGTGTACGATCCGTCGCCTCCATTGGTGCTTGAATGTTCTCGTAACCAGGGATCTTAGCCCTGCGAATGCGCTTCGCCTTGTTGATCAGAACCTGGCTGGGCAGGGTCTCCGGGATGGTGAACATGAGCGGAATCGTGCCCGCCGCGAGCCAAAGCAGGACATAGAAGGTCCATCGCCAGTTCTCCTTCAGCTGCAAGAAACCAGAGATGACAGGGCCCAATGCCGGGCCGATGAACGTCATCATCGAGAAGAGCGCCATCGCATTGCCGCGCTCGACAGGGCCCCAGATATCGGCGAGAACTCCAGGTGCGTTGCTGAGCGCTGCACTCGCGAAGGTGCCGGTAAGGAAACGTCCGACCAGTAAGCCGCCGAAGTTGGGGGTAAAAGCGCACAGGAAGTTGAAGGCGAAATACATGATAAAGGTGATGTAGAAGATCCAGCGCCGTCCGTAGAACTCGCTGAGAGGTGCCCAGGCCAGTGGCCCGGCACAGTAGCCCAGAAGAAAGAGGGTGACGACCAGTCCAGCAGCTTCGGTCGAGACGTGCAGCTCCTCACCGATGCTCTCCAGACTGCCCGAGGGGCTCGAAGACGCAAAAGTGGCATTAACGACGAGGACGACGGCGACGACGGTGATGTACCAGCGCCGCGGGGTACTCCAGTTCTTGGGATTCTCGATATCACCCTCAGCAAAGTCAAGATGGCCATCTGCATTGAGATGTGGCGGCAGTTCGTCCTGAATGCCTCGACTCCGGTATGGTTTGGCCACTGGCCGTGACAAGACTCGCTCGATGGCGTCCATGACGGATGTACGGCTGAACGTTCCTAGTCAGACACAGGTTGGCGCAGGGATTGTCAGTGGGTGGATAGAGGAATAGAAACTTTTCACGACATGTAGCCACGAGGTAGTGACAATGGGTATATACTAGAGGTTGTTGTCAACGCGGAGTTAACCACGGGAATCCGGGCCAGTTCGTCATCATCGAAATGATTCCATTAGAAATGCTGGACGAGCTCCCGCCCAGCTACTGGACGCCTGTCACTAGCGACTGCAGTGCACATGCCCACATGGAACACTGCATCTGGTTCTACGGCGGTGGGCGTCCAGTCTCGTTGGTTGCCGCGCATGTGTCCGGCTATGACGGCATCTGTTGTTGGCGTTGGAGTGAAATTTGTTAGAAATTCAGCCTCCGGGAGAGAGGGTCGGCAAGCGGCACACAATCGATCCCGGCGAACAATGATTACTTCCCAGAAATGCTTGGCAGATCCTCCATACTGTAGACTGTCCATCCACGTTTTATGATTCCACACACATCCGTAACGGCCGATCATTGCAGTATCTGGTGGTGATTAAGCATTGCGGAAGCCGCTTATTATTCTCTCCCTCCCAGTCATATTAGCTTGCCCATGGCCACGTGCGAAAGGAAAAGCCCGAACTCCCCTATATCCGTACTGGATTACAAGGATTAGGAGGAAGCCAACCTCTATGAGACACTGCAACAGTGACTCAGAGCACAGTCGACCAAATAGCACATGAAGCTGAGACGGACCCATGAGGCTGGGGAGCAGTGCTATCAAAGTACCAAACGTCCACTCACTCCTGCGTTACCGGACTCGTCGTACTGGTTAATGAGAGCAGATTCGTAAGCATTAGACTACCTAATCATCAAGCACCAATGGAATCCTCCATGTCTATCAGTAATCGACGTGCACTTCTGTTCGCGCAGTCTATAATCTGTATAGTGCATACCGTAGCTACATAATCTGCTTACTCACCAAATTCATGGACGGTATGGCGCCATTATTGCCTCGCTTCCTTGTGTTGATCTACAAGCTTTGCAGCAAGTAAGGCTTGGTATGAGTTGGTACCTTGGTCTTCCTTCTTGTACCACTCTATGGACTGCGCAGCTATTTTCACAAAGTCCGGATGGACGCGATCCGTGTGAGATTGCAAGAACAGAAGGCCTCATTTTGGAGCATGTGCAACAGAAAGATGCCACTACGATGACCAGATCTATATTGCATGCTTGCGTAACCCGAAATCGATGTCCTCAAAATGGTACCTCTACCACCTCGTGAGCTTGCCTGTGTCGCCCAATGGACAAACCCAAAATCTGACAACAGAATCCTAGAAAAAGATTCTAACACCTGTTGAGCGCTTTGGCTGCTGCATCAGCTCAGCCTCAACCACCTGAAACATCTCTCAGCAGTACCATCTAAAGCCCAATGCACCATCGACCTTCGGCTCCGACCATCATCGACGCCCGGATTTCTTCCCGCCACTTCTCTTCACGGGTTCAGGCTCAGTCTCGCACAATGTACATCGGTTCTCGAGACGGACTGAGGCGGCCACCTTGTCCTTCCCACAGGGCCGTTGGATGAGCGCTCCATTTGGGCAGTGCTTTGAAAACACCGTGTTGGTGTGTCCGCAAGTGTAGGAGTGGGCGTAGTACCAACACATGTTGGCTGATGGAGGTTTGCTATGTGAAATCGTCGAATGGGACCTCAGGTAAGTTAACTGCTACCACTGCCGGAGGTACGTCCGTCGATTCTGTTCTGAAAGGCGTAAGTCTCCTGAGCAGTAACAGCTTATCACTATCGCCACTGACCTTTCCGGGATGCGAGAGCTTACGCTGAAAGCTGTTCTTGCTTGAATGAGTTCGCGCTTCGGTTGTTTACGCTGCTGATGTATCAAGCTGTCAATTGTTGCAATGGTCGATGAATATATACACATTCCTGGCCACCTCCCTCAGCTCAGCCAACCTTTCACCGCCATCATGCTCAGCCTTTGTGCTTTGAGATCTCCCTGAAACGCCTTGACATCTGTGAAACATCTTTCCACAAGCAGAAACGAAGGAGAAACGACCGGCCTGCTGTCGCTGCATCGAACCGTCGGGTGAGCGTCATGGCAATGTGTCCGTTCGCCAGGCGGTAAGATCAACCACTTGCTGCTGTACGGCGCAGCAATGTTGTCAATCTGGCGGCCAGACAGGCTAGATTGCAGCGGAAGAGTCGTTGCTCGTCGAAGATTACCCGGAGCAGATCGTGCGCACGGGAACGTGCATCTCACCTTCGCGTACCTGCATATCCGACCTTCTGGAAACCGCGGAACAATCGGTGAGTGTTTGCTGCCCACAGCCTTTGCTCGGGACCAGGGTTCATGACAGCGGGAAGCCGCTGCTTTGCAGATGACCACGAGGATTGCACAACTTTTCAAAGTCAGCAATGAGAAGTCACAATGTGTTTGTTGAGATGCCAGTAAGGGCGTGATCAGCTCCTTTTTCCATCATGCGTTTGTTCTCCGTCAATGATGAGCGGTGTGAGAGATACATGCTGCGTTTCAAGGGCCGAGGCAAAAGGGATTAGGAGTGTTACTGTGCTCGTGTAGCATGGACCCACGCAATGTAGGTGTTGCTGGAGTGTCAGGACGCTGTTGAGACACTTCGGTGTCACACAGTATCAGCACGCTACATGATCGTCTTGGTGGGACCTGGCAGTAGTGGTACCTTGATACGAGCTCGTCGATCTTGTCGCAAGACTGTGGATCAATGCTTTGCAGACGTAAGGGGGCTAGCCGTACATGGTGCCTCTCACTGGAATGCAAAGGTCTGTAGAATCTCATGGCACAATGATTGATCGGAGCTGTATGCCTACACGCTACAGCTCTCTTCAGTCCTCAGACACTGTAGTCTCGGAATCGAAATGGTCACTCCGCCCGTCTGATGAATGCAGCCTGCCTCGCCTTGCCAGCACGGCAACCTCAACCGTGATTGACCTTGGTGACTGTCCCGTCCTCCGCAGTGTGAATGTTCAGTCTATTCGCCATCCCACAAAGTTAGTCAGATGCTCAACCCTTCTCCAACGAGCCAGACCATCCCAAGAACTCATCGCAGACTCACCTCTCCGGAACATGATCCGCAGTCGTCATATCACCTGGGCCGACGATGCGATGCTGTTTGGGCAAATCCGTCTTTGCAAACGTCTACATTTCTCTTGCATTAGATCACTGCTGCAGTACGTGTCTGTACGATATTGCTTTGAACATACCGTCTCATTCGACGAGTCACCGATCTGATGGTGTGGTCAGCACGGTACGGTTCCCCTTATTGAAAAACAGGTAAGGCGAAGACAAAGATGGAGACGAAGATGAAGGGGGGAAAGGGAAAGGGAGAGAGCTTCACGTACCTTCTTGCCAACCAGCTGATTCATCCACTTCGACGTCTTGTCCTCGCTGCCGTCGGTGGACGTCAGACCGGGAACGACGAGAGGCATGATGAGTGGATTTCTAGGCGTCGGTATAAACTGGTATAAATGTCGAGTTGGAAAGGGGTTTACTTGGGATTTGCGAAGGGTTCAGTATTAAATGAGAGAGAAGTAGAGACGATGTTCAGATACGTGTAGTCCTGTACATATACGTCCGTCCGGTGTGAACGCGCATGTGGACGCAAGAACTTGGCTTGGTTCCTGCAATGACGTTGGCGGAGACGAAAGATGGAGCTGCAGCTGGTCACGAGCGCAAGCCAGATCCACGAATGGGTTGGATCGCAGCTTGGGTGGATTTGGAACTCTGCCAGCAAGACATCTGTTCGCTGGCTTCGAATAATGGCTGGAAGATCAACGTTGGACAGTACTTCACTGGCAAACATCAATGTACATGTACCTAGATGTGCTCCGCGACGAGTGATGTTAAGACGTCTGCTTGTTCCGTCATCGCAAATCCCCCGCATTGATGGCACAGTACATCAATGTGTAACTGTATTGCCGACAGCGGGGTTAGTTGGAGAGCTCTCACTGTCCATTCAGGTACATTTATTGGGTATATAGGTAAGATGAAAAAACACAATTACAACATTCTGCTTCGATCGTTCTCCTTTCCATCAAAGTCAACATACTGCTCTTGCAAGGTATTCTACAAATCTACATAATAAGATAAAAATGGTTGCATTCTCCCTCGAAGGCACCGTGGCCATCGTGACCGGTGGCGCCGGCGGATTCGGTAAAGGTATCGTTGCGACTTTCATCCAGCAAGGCTGCAAAGTGATCATTGCCGATTTCTCCGAGGAGGCCGGACAGGCTACGGCCCAAGAGCTGCACGCCGAGTTTCAAAAAGCCGATGTGACGAGCCGCGCGGATTGGGAGCAGCTCCTACGATTTGCAGACGAGAAGTTCGGCCGGCTGGATTTCGTGATCAACAACGCGGGCACGACGTATCGGAATAAGGTATCGTTGACATTTCAATCTTCCACCGTTAGAAGGTATGTAACGAGGAAAGAGCAGAATGGGCTGATTTGTGAATGATGCTGGTTTTGGTCTCTCTAGCCAACCGAAGAAGTCACCGATGCCGAATTTGACAAGGTGTTCAACGTCAACGTCAAAAGCATCTTCCATTCGACCTCGGTAATCGTGCCGTACATGCAGAAGAAAGGTAATGGCGGCTCATTCGTCAATATCGCGTCGACAGCGGGGATTCGCCCACGGCCGGGGCTCGTGTGGTACAACGCCTCCAAGGCAGCAGTCATCAATGCCACCAAAGCTTTAGCTGTCGAGTATGCAAAGGACAAGATCCGTTTCAACTCGATTTGCCCAGTCGTTGGGCTTGGAACAGGGTTGTAAGTGTCGAGCCGCATGGTTCTCCAAACATCATCAATGTCAACATGTGCTGATAACGTCATGTACAGGAGTGAACTCTTCCTTGGCAAGCCAGAGAACGAGAAAACGTTCATGGCCACGGTTCCGTTAGGTCGAGGCTGCACTCCGGAGGATGTGGCGAACGGTTGCTTGTTCTTGTGCGGTCGTGAGTCGGATTTCATCACTGGTGTGGAACTTCCCATCGATGGAGGACGTTGTGTATGAGTCACTGATCGTGGGGACTGTATGATGGCGATCCACCTTGATGAACGGTGGTGTTGTATGATACATAGTGCGGCACTGAGTATGATCGCTTTCGAAGAAGCTAGGACTTCAGACTATTATCCCACAAGGCCATCAAGTAGACCTCTGAGGAATATCGCGGCAGCCATAGCCCCTGGATCAGGGGGAGCGTTGTTCGTTTCGCCTTGCTTTTCTCCAACATAAGAGGCTAGAGGCAAAGGTAATCAGTATCAGGTCATGTAGACTTCTACCATCTAGCAGGACTTACCACGCCCGAACTTCGCTTTCATGCCCGAAGTACTCTGCGCACCATGTTCTGCCGCCTGGACAGCTTTGCTAAAATCACCCTCTTTTTCCAGCGTTTCGCAAAATGGGATAAGCGCATCCATCACTGTCCGTCCATCCGCCCTTGCACTTGTGTAGCTCATGAGATTGTGCAGTGCAGCCTTTGCAGCAGTTCCTGCAGTCTGGGTCGAGAACTCCTTTCCTTGCGCTCGCTGGTCCGCTAGACGAAGATTTGTGGTGAAAGAGGCGAGGATGATGGCAATGATGGCTCCCAATGTACCACCAATCTCTTCGACGGCAGTCTCAACCTCGTCCAAGATGTCAAACAGATAGCCCCGCCTACAAAGGCCAGCATTCAGCTTCTGAAGGATCCCCTGACACATGCCAACGACCGCTTCGCCGCAATCGCCATCGCCCATTTCGATGTCCCATTTGGTAATATCGGGCTCAGCTTTGATCGCAGCCTCACATGCATTCCTCAATGCGGATTCCACGACCACCGGATCCACTTTAGGTCCATGCTGTTCTACACCGTTCGTGGTCTCGGTGGTTTCATCTTTGATCCCCGCAGTGGACAGCAAAGCTTCTTTGTAGCCGTTTCGCGGCCACGCAGGAGCATTAGTGTCCGCATCCAGGAGCTGTAGTAGTGTGTTAACGGGCGTGCCGGTTTCGCGCTCGATCCCAGAGACGTTAAGCAACGAAATCGACCACCCCAGTGCATTCAGAGATGTTTCGAAGCATTGAGCGTAGATGCGCTTGGGAGTGATCTTCCAGTCTTGTGCGAGCACTTGTCGCGTGATCGTAGTCAAGGCTTCAAGCTCGAAATTTGACATGCCGCCGAAGTTATTGATGAGCAGACACACCACATCTCCACTCTTGAACTCCACAAATGCCCGGTCCTTATCGTTGGGATCGAGGCAGTATTTGAGCATATCCGCGACCAGATCCCGGACTGGAGGAATTGGCGAGACCTCATGTAGACCAGGCTCATTATGAATGCCCATACCAAGCACCACGACGTCCTGTGGTACGGATCGATGGTGCTCTCGACCAGGAATATGGCAATGGTCCAACGATGATCCGACCGTCACAGCATTGGCATTGACGGACGTTCCAATTTCCATACACTTTTCGAACTCATATCCTGAATCCGCCGCACTGCCACAAAGCTTGAGTACAAACATGTTCGCCGCCAATCCTCTCCGCCCGGTGTTCTCCGTCTGTGCTCTCCCCAGTGCCACATCGTCCGTCATCCTGAGTATCGCAATCTTCTTCCCCATGCCCGCGGCTTTCTCCCTCGCCAGTCCAAAATGGAGATTATCGCCGGTGTAGTTCGTGATGCATAGAATGATGCCGGCGTCCGAGGGGACGTGACTGATGGCAGCCATGATCTGCTTGGTCGAGGGACTGGCAAAGACCTCGCCATTGACGGCGGCGGCCAACATGCCATCGCCCACGTAGCCACTCCATGCTGGCTCGTGGCCACTTCCTCCACCTGAGATAACCGAGACCTTCGAGGGGCTGTGGATCCTGGAGTAGACGACCTTGTTCGCTGCGTCCAGGGCAAGATGATTGTTACGTGCGACAAGACTCTCAAGTCCGAGCACGACGACGCCTTCGCTGTGAGGGAAGAAATGCTTCGTGCTCATGCTGGAATAGCTGGAAGGGGGATGATTGGACTGTGGTAAGAGAGAGTGTGTAGGAGACAAACGAAGAACCTACCTGGTATCGATTCAAGTCTTACTACAATGGCGCAAAATACATCCATGCTGGTATTGCTGATTGTACGGGTTACAAGACCCCGCCTGGATGAGCAGTGTCGGATGATGCTGTCAGTGTACAGGCATTCCATGCAACGAGACCCCCCGGGCGAGAGGGGAAAGGAAGCTTTTTGCGGATTACCGCTTTCAGCACTTCCGACCGAAGCGACAGATTGGAGTGCAGTAGACCTCTTTCTTCCGTCTGGGGAAACAATGACATGCATGCGAACTTTATCATGCATTTATCCGGGAAAGTGGACTACAATACGATCTATGTCTGTTGCGGAGCTATTTGGCTGCAATGCGAGCAGGGAGATGATCTGTTCAACCATATGACTTGAATCATGTGCTCTAAACGCGTTACAGCAAGTTCAACAATCATTATCAAGGTTAAGTCATGACTATGGTGAGACCAGCATCACAAGAGTACGATTTACTGGTCATGACCATCGTATACGATGTAATGCAAAGGCCGTCCTTCTATGCTCTTGTCTTCCTTCTGCCATTGCTCAACCCTCCAAGCCACTTGCGGAAAGGCTTCCACCAAACGAAAGTCTGCACGGTACCGCTCCAGAGTCCAAACACCAGCAAAGCAGTGAAGCTGATCACAAGGACGACATTGGCTGCGATCCAGAATTGTGCAACGGTATAGTCTATACCGACGAGCTCGATACTGAAATAGCCGATCACGAGCGAGACCGGGAGGAAGAGGAACGTAGCCTTGGTGATCAAGAGAGTGATGCGAGTCAGCTTCTCCACGTCAAGAGACTCCTTGATGGCGATGAGGTTGAAATTCTGTTGCGATCTTGTTAGCTAATGGTGACTCACTGGAGACGAGGAGGCACTCACCATGGCAACCAAAGAGTCCTTCTGCTTCAGATATTCCTGCACTTCGCTCAAAGCATAAAGATCGATTAAGTCTTTCAGGCGCTTGAATCTCACTCGTCCCGCTGAACTGATGGAAACACCCAGCATACTTTCCCGTTCGGTCATCACCGCTGTAGGCCGCACAGTGTCCAACGACGTTTGGCTGGCGGCGTCGCTGACAATTCTTGAGTTGTCCAGAGATGCAGCCGTAGCTACCTGGGGCTCTAACAAGCGCTCGATAATGCGATTGTATGCCTGGTAATGGCGCTGCAGTACCCCAAGCTCCTGACCGATCTTGTCTAGGCGATCAATATGATGGAGCTGTGGTACACGAAACATATCCGCTCGTAGCTTGGCCAGCTCGACACCATAACGAGACTCGCGCCGCGCGATGAGCATGTAACTGTTATGCCAGTTCTCGAAGAGGTAATAGAACAGCAGACCGGGGGTGTCAGCTTCTCGATGCACGGTTTCCTCAATTGTGCTGCCCAGGCGCATACGAATAGGAAGAAGAGTCATGGGATTCTGTGACTCCAGCGGGTTAGGAGTAGCTGCAGAGAGCGAGTGGAACACGTTGTACAAGTTTCGTCGGACTTCCGTGGCGATGCGCTGCTGTGTGTAACTCCAGTGGCCTTGAGCATGGGGGAACAGGTCCTCGTTGATGGAGATCACAGTGCCGTCGTCGCAGATCACAAGCCAAGTCCACACCCGGGTGACTTGCGGCAAAATACTATCTTCTGAAGCGTCCGAAGATGCGGCAGGTTTTGTGCCGTAGAGAGAGTTGTAGCCAATACAATTGTAGTTCCGCCCGAGGTCGACACTCGTGTAATGCCATAGATCGTTTGCCATGCGATATATATTACCGTAAGCGAGAGAGCTGCGACTCGAACTCCACGAATGCTGGGACGATACATCTGGGCCTCTTTCCAGTTCAACAGCAGAGTCGTATGGTAGTGGGATGCTGGTTGAGACAGCCTTATGTGCTTGATGTGACGCTTGCAAGTCCACTGCATCGGATGACGGAGGGGCCAGTGGCCTTGGATCGGAGCACATCATTGCTAGAAGTCTCGGTGAGAAGTCGTAGCGCTTCGCAAGCGATTCGAGAAGATGCTTGCTGCGATCTGGACGGAAGATGTTGATCCATCGTGCAGTCAATCCCTGTGGCCGCGTAGAGTAGACGAGCTTCATCAACGAAGTTGCTGTCAGATCGAAAGCAGCCCATGCTGTATCCTCAGCAATGTCTACGACGTAGTTGGCCACTGAACCGCTTTGCAAAGTTGTCAATCCTATTTCGAGAGCGTTTGGATCATCGAGATTGCGGAATCCGTGCTGTATTGTCAGATCGTCAAACGATCGGTAGTATCTCTGAAAGTCGCCAGCATTCCCACATTCTATTCTTGCGGATGTACTGGAGGACGAAGTCATGGTGGAAAAGGACACACGCTGTGTAAGAATCAGAAACCGGGCCTACCTTTTCTACAGTGCAGTTCGTCTACATATACGTCGGGCTTTGTGGGTGCCAGCGGAGAAGACCACTGGTTCGAGGCAGGTCATTCTGCAAATTACATGCGTGACTCGTCATGTGTAAAATTTGAGCTATGCCTCAGACAAAGGTAAGATTATTCGCACGCACTTCGAGTGATGAGAGACGATATGTGCAGTAGAATGTGAATGATGAGACAAAGCAGCACAGGAGACGGGCGTGGTGATGCTCCGACGACACTCGGCCAAATTTGGTTTCACTAGCCGAACACAGCAACCCAGCATGTGGTCGACACGGCACGCGGACTCTGCATTTGTGACAGTAACCAAACCAGAGCATCGGATTTCGATTCTTTCTGTTTATCTGAAGATGTGAACGTGACGAATAGATCTAGACTTGGCACGTGACCAGATTTGCGGCTTCACGTCTGATGTAGCGGGAGGATCGCCCCTTATCAGATCTGAGATGGAACGACAGTACACTAATGACTCATTTGGTACGTCCACGATTCTCTCAACAATCGGCAGGCTGTCTAGCGAATGCGATTCGGAGGCAGTACAAGGTACGCTCTGTTACATTGATCCAGGACCAGCGGCTGTTGAGAAGCTTAGTAGAGAGAGGTGCGTTGGATTCGTGATTGCACACTGGCATATTTGTATGTGGTGTGAGAGAGCCAGCTGGTTACGACCTCTCAATAGCCCGTGGTTGCGATAGAATCGCAATGGCACCGACCTACCAGATTGTGAACCTGTCTACGGCCTTCCGCAATGCCGACGAAGTAGAGTCCACCAAGCTTGTCAACAAGTTCCGTACGTTGCGTCTGGATGCACTGCAGACATCTCCCAAAGCGTTTGCGTCTACGTACGAGACCGAGGTGCAGCGAGGTGTCGAACAAAGCTTCCAACGCTTGAGCAACCCTAAGGCCGTTAACTTCATAGCTGTCAGAGATCAGCCACATCCACCGGCATTGAGTGAGCAAGAATGGCTGGGCATGATTGTGCTTCTTGGGCCCGAGGACGAAACCGCATCAGCTACGGTATCTGCAAAGTCAGATCCTTTTGGAAAGATGACCGACCAGGCCAAGGAAAAGCTACCCTTGTCGGAGTCTCCGGTCGAGCATTCGTGGCATTATCATCTCAATGGCACCTTCGTCCGGCCAGTCGCACGTAAGGCCGGTCTCGGCATGGCTCTCATGAAGGCTGCTCTGAACGAAGGTGAGAGCTATGCACGACTGAATGGGATGCCCAACGTCGTGTTTACAATCTTGGTCGATGATGAGAATCCAGCGGCTCAGCATTTGTACGAGTTGGCAGGCTTTAAAGTTACAGGTTGGGAGCAGTACGTACAGCAACCCAGAGGGCTCGTTGATGGTGAATCAGAGGCCAGGGAGCGAACGGCAGTCCACTTGGAGCTCAAGATGGATGTGAGAGACCGCTCCGATTGCGGGTCCTTGAGCAAGCAGAGCCTGGAAATTGCTCAATGATGCTGGTACAGTGATGGCCTGCCGAAGTGGCCCCTTCTCAACGGCATTGCTCAGCGCAACTCGTTGCACAGGCCGATCACTTGCTTCTGGCTATAAGTGCTGCTTGGGATTACACCGGACAATCAAATATTGAACAAAGCTCGGTGGGCTCTGTCCCTCATAGCTCCGAGGGGTGAGAGCGCCTGAGTATCTACATGGATGACGCCCTGACCTTGTGCTAGAGAGGCGCCACTTGGGTAGGACACCTCTGTACAATCGTTCTTAAGCACTTGCAACACAGCATGTCTGCAGATTTCAAGAATCAAGCTCACTTACCTTTCTCATGCCACGAACGCCCCATTACTAGCGGACAATTCTGCGGCGGAAATACGCCGATACGTTGGTGTATGTGCCACTTCGCTGTCTAGCGTAGTGAGGTTGAAAATTTATGATACAACGCGCTCACGAAACGCAGCGCTGACTCGAACTTCCCGATGAAAAAGGCGACCATATGTCTTGCGCATCAGTCCCGCCCTGAGCTTACCCTAGCCACCACAAGCCAGCTATCCGACATGTCAATACCCGACAACCGAATATCGTGCAGAAGTGGGATGTCCTCATCACGACTTCCGAATCTTCAGTGCCATTAACTTGGCTTCGAGCTCTTCAATGTGCCACATTTGCCGCATGACAGTCGCCGTAAGTAGCGTGTTGCTTTCTTCGAGGCTACCCTGGCGTTCGCAGACTTTCTTCAAGTCGTCGCCCATCTTCTCCCAGATCTCGGCCATGATAGTCCACTTTCCAGCGTCCTTCGCCCAGGTCAAATGTCCAGGTAGTGACTGTGGTGGCGATCCAGGGTCTGAAGCTTCTGGTTATGTTTCAGTAAATTGTCCGTGGATGGAGAACACTACTTCACTTAAACTTACCATTCGAGTACGGAGATCCTGACTCTGAATCTAAGTATGGAACAAGGATCGTTTCTGGTGGGAAGTCCAGCTTTTGGAGTGCATGGGCAAAGATTTCATCCCTGTCGTTGGGCGCTTCTTGGTGTGAGAGTATGGCGGCATGGGCAGTCTCTGCACCTGAGCATGGGGAGAGAGTGTTTACTCGAGCCCACGAATCAGTTGTGCTGTGGCCACCAGCCCGTAACGTGGGGTCTATGGTCTACCTTTGATCAGCACATGTGAAAGCGGTGATGAGCCTGTTGCCGTGGAGATCACTCACAGTAGGAGCAGCTTCCTTGCGACCTTCGACATCCTGGCTGGGATGCGTGTTAGATACCTGTTTGCTGATGTTTGCTTCCTGCAGAGCGTAAGCACATTGATATCCAATGGAAAAGAGACGGCCCCTACCTGCGGTGGAGTGGCAGTTGTTCCACTCAGCTCGCCAGCGTCTGTGACGGCTGTCGCCACACTGTGCGGTGGGATTGCTGATGGCGTGTCTGGAGACGAGGAGGCTCTTGCTGCCTTGATGGCACGGAGGTGGGGAGGAAGGGCCATCCTGAACACCAGTGTTTGATTTGATCAGCTTGTTTGTGAGCAAGTGAAGTGATCTGAAGTGAAGTCGGATTCTTGAGTTAGGGCCGCCGGGTGAGACACGTGGGACGTGATGTTGCAGGTGAAGTTAACGTCCCTACACAACTGAAAGCAACAGCGCTACTTGAAGTGAGCGAACAACATCATCTAGGTGGGACGATGACAACGACCTCACCTTCGTACTTGGTCGTGTCGTTGCCATTGCAACAACGAGCACAATACATTCACAGAACATGCCCGTCAGTGAAGCACAGATAGAGCACCGGCAGCTCCTGGCAGACCTCTATGGCTTACGCCAGTACTTCACAGCCTGTGCAGGTACTCATGTGGCTTGCTTGAGAGCGCTGGGCATCGTCTGTCTCCTCCGGGAAGCTTTGATCAACAAATCCGGTCCACGCATTTACGGTCCAACGGGTCAGGCCCGCATTCTGGATTACGGGCAACTTGTCAGCGATACGCACTGGCTCCACGTGCTGATAGCAAAGGGGGATCTGACCCGCGACAATCGACTCAAGGCACTGGGCATCATCAGCTTGTTAGGTAAGTCACCACGGACGATCTGTAGCACCTCATGACTTCTCCGCTGACCTTCTCTAACAGGAGAGGTCCTAGAATTAACAAAAGTGTGCTGAAACGTGTATCAGGGTGATAGAGGTTGAAATCCTTGTTGGAAAATGGTCCATTCATGTGGATAAATCAGGCCTATACCATCTTCTCCAGCAAGATTCTTGCTCCAGCATTGCCCTTCTTCCCGTCTCCGTTTCCTTCACCCTTCTTCCCAATCCCCTTGGCAGCCGCCTGAATTCTACTTTTCTCCTTTTTGAGGATTTGCTGCACATCCTTCTTCATTGACGCTGGCGCATCTTTCGTTTCCAATAGCGCCAACACCACGAATGATGAGTCACTGCATGCCCAGTCCACCAAGTGCTCTTTCACAATAGGGAACAGCACTTCTGCAAACTCGAGTCGAGGTTCCACGAGTTTCGTTTCCTTGGTTTTGGGATCGAAATTACCGCCGAGTACCAGCGTCTTCAATAAGCGACCAGCTGCTGCACTGTTCGAAATATGCTCTTCTGCGATAGGATCGCCAGCAGCGAGTTGAGCAATAGCACTCTTGGCAGCTGTACGATCTCCTGCAGCGTCCAGCAAGACCTCACTGATGAACTGGCAGCCAAAGCTTGATTTGATTAAATTTTCAGCACGTTTCGAGATGAGCTGCAGCAAAGGTTCGGATGAGAACTCGACTAGAGCTTGTCGACGCAGTTCGGGAGACTTTTTCGACGTCTCCTTGCGAATCTCAAGAACTTCATCCATGATTGCCTTGTCGTGATCGTTGATCAGCCACTTCGCTGAGCCCACTAGTGGGTAGAGCACCGTTAATCTTGCATTCAGGTCCACAATCAGCGTTTCCAGCCTGTCAAGTCTTTGAGTTTCATCGTCCATGCTTTGGCCTAGAACTTCGTGGAGTATGCCTTTTGTCGTTAATTTCGTGTCGTCGGGAACTTCCAAGCCAGTCACTAGTACTAGCTTGGCGTATTGGTCGAAAGCCATGAGCTCGATGTTGTCCTTGAATGTCTTGAGAATGACCTTCCGGTCTTTCGCAGAGCCGTATGCAAGCGCTAGGCAGACAAGCCGACTGCCAGACTTGGTAAATGCCAGGTTGCGGTATAGATCGCCACCACCTCCCTCGGTCTCGGCGTCAATGTCGCCCTTGAGAGTCTCTAAGAATTCTTTGTGCTCTTCACTTGCAGGATCAAGAGCTAGGAAGTACTGCAGCATGGCATCGTGAAGCATTGTGAACCCAGTCATCTTCTTCTGTACCATGCTGTTACACATGTTCTGGAGGTGTTGCAAGACCGGTTTTCGTTTCTCAGGACTGTCCTTCAGAATTTGTACAAGATTTGAGGTATTTTCGCTACCATCCTTTCCTCGGAACAACGCGAACTCGGGCCCATACCACTCACGCAACATAGCCACCTTTTGCTGAGGGTTTGCGATTTGTCGATAGATGTCATCTACAATCCACGAGGCCTCGGGGTGGTTGATCAGACGCTTGATGTGACCATAGAACTCGGGGACGATAAGATCGCGAATCTGCTGGTCGCCCTCTACCACCATCTTCGCTACCAAGAATTTTCCATACCGACTCTCGGCTAGCGGGCGTATATCGGTCTTCAGCTCTTCGACAATCATCCTCCTTTGCTCTTGATTGGCATACTTCAATGCACATTGGATGACTCGTACACTGTCGTGTTTGAATACAAAGTCCCGGACTCGGCCATTGATTATGCTGAACAGCTCTGTGATCAATTCCTTGCGCTCTTCCTTTGGAACATGCGACTTGCGTCGAAGTCTTTCCCATATCTTCTTGGACCGTTCGATGACATCGGCATTCGGCTTGGCCGCTTTGCGCTCTTTTACCAGCGCTCGCTGTTTCGCATGTGCTTCCGCAGACGAGGTTTCTAGCTTGAAATCCTTGCGATCGTTGCCGTTGAATTTCTGGTATCCATTGGTCTTGTCTTGTTTATGCGCCGGCACTTCTGCGCCAGAATCATCTCCATCATCTTCAGCGGCCTGGTCCAGCCGACTCTTCGTCTTGGGCTTGGTCTCGAACTTCTGCTTCTTAAAATCGGGCTTGACCTTTGAGGGCGCCTCTTTTCTTTTGATGCCTCCCATAGCTATTACTCCTAGTCCGCGTCTTTGTAGAAAAAGATGGTCGTTCGAAGATAACGTCGTAGCTATACCAAGCTAATGAACATTTCTGAACTTTTTCTCGACGTCTCGCCTATCAGCGGGACGGTCCGTACTGCCGACTGATAGTCCTACACCGAAGTTCTCCGTTCGGGTCCCGTTGCTTGCCCTTGACGATACCTTAATAAAAGAGTACATAAGAGTGCTACTTAACTGCTCACATATTCAAAGCATACTCAATATGTCGATATACATGGACCCTCCCTAGCCATACGTGGCGTGTGACACTGATGAAGGGTTTCCTGAGAGTGAGCCTTGTCGCCTCAGAAGCTCACTCTGTGCAAATGCCGCTGGTCGCCTCGACATTAGCACGGATTCCTGTGGTATAATTACGAACAAGGGCAAAGCTTCGCACGACTGAGCCATGCTCGATCGGCCAAGAAATATGCAAGGAGGAAGATTCGACACTGGACGTGATCGGTGATCTTCCTTAAGCATGTGTTGTGCGAAGGATCGCCTGCTTGAATCCTTGAATTCTCGGAGAGCGTGGATCCTCAGCCATGATTTGATCCCACGACTGCTGATGCCAAGAGGTGCACGCTGCGCATCTCTCCTATACCCATGCGCTGAGGGTCGCAGAAGTAACACTCATATGCTGGCAAGACGTCACACGCCTCGTAAGCAGTGAGGCGCTGTACAGATCTTTGAATGCTGTTCGATAATGCTGATCGTGATCATCTCAGCTGGGGATTTGGAAGAAGAACCATGGGCTTCTCGAGACGATGTTCATTCTCCCCCGTACATTCATTGGCTGAGAATCAAGCAATGATCCAAGTCCTGCTTGTCTCAAGATGTCACAAAGCAACGTGTAAGGTCATTGCTCAGTCAATGCCAAGCCGATGCCAAGTCAAGCCGAGTCCTAGTGTTCCCATTGATCAGCCTTGCGCGATGCGTGTTTCAACCACAGCATGTCTAACAAGCAAATATATTTATTATCGCGCTGATATAGGTGAAGTCCCACATTAATGGCGCCTCATTCCCATCCAGGATAACAACTCGGTAGGACAGAATGTCACCGCTTATGCGCGCTGATGGCCTTGTCATCACTCCTGCGTCGTTCCTCTATTCCTCTTTCCTAGCATTGCCCTTTATACACATGGTCGTCCGGCGTATGTAAGTTTCGCCGTCTTTAGTTCTTTTGCTCTTCAACGCTGGCTCGTTGCTCGCTGTGAAACAACATTGCAAACCGGCTTCCTCGCCACTGGTTCAAGATGAAGGCTGCCGCAGCTTCAGCATGGGAGAGGCTGCCTCGTCTTCCGCATGCCGCCTACACATATGTAGTTGTTCTTCTATTGGCCATTTTCGGCCGCCACTTCATCTTTGGTGAGCATATTCCCGTGCTGATGGTGTTCAAGCAAATGCTAATATCGCCCTAGATGCCAGTGACCCCAACAAGTGCAGTGCTTTGAAGAATGGTGGCGTGTGGTATCGAGGCCATACTTGGCTTGCAGATGGTTGCGACAGCCTCGACTACCATAAGGACGATATCAGACTTTGTGCTAAGAAGACGAGTGGGAGGATCGTGTTCGCTGGCGACATGAACATCCAAGAGACATACTGGGCAATGGCACATCGACTCGATTCCAAGCTTACGAAAGAGCTGAAGAAACACGACCACCAATTATCTTTCCATAATGTAGATCTCGAGTATCTATGGGATCCATACCTCAACAGCAGCAATTTGCATAGCTATATCGAGGCTCATGGGAAGGACCAGAAAGGAGCACCGATGATAACGGTTGTAGGAGGCGGTGAACGGCAAGCCAGGCACCATGATCTGAAGGACTTCAAACATACCATTGATGGTCTTGTCTCGAGGGCAGCAGCAAAGGGTACACAAACACCGGTCGGAAGCTCCACCTTCTCTTCACATGATGGGCCTGGCAACCTACTGTTATTTGCACCTGTGGAGGGACCTCCGAGCAATGACCCCGAAACGGATCCCTCCCTCGACATCTATCGCCAGTTCAACGCACATCTGAAGGAACGAGAATATGCCCACGACATGAATGTCCTATGGGCTTTCCAAAGCATGATAGAAGGAAAGGCAGACCAAGACGACCCTGATGTGTCGAAAGCAAGAGCACAACTACTCTTGAACATGCGATGCAATGCCAAAACCCAAGTCAGCCGTTATGATCTCATCAAGAACAGAGGAACCTGCTGTGGTTCTTCTGGTGAGCTGAACTGGATCCAGACCAGCTTCCTCATTCTTGGTATGCTAATCCTACCATTTGTTACGCTTCTGGACTGCGTGTGGCCATTCCTTGGCGCCGACAACAGGCCGGCCGTGCGAGCCGCGACGGCTTTTGCTGGAGTGGTGTCTTTGATGTACATCACCGACCGCACGCACATATTCGAACAAATCACGAGAAACCACGTGCGAATGTTCAACCTTCGGAACATGCTCATTGTCTGCGCAATCCTTGGTCTTGTGACTATTCGCAAATCCGCAACTTCTGCCAGAGTCCAGCTGGGCGAGAAGCAGCCGGATCAACCCTTCCTACCACGAGATCAGACCGACGAGTGGAAAGGCTGGATGCAGCTCCTCATCATCGTCTACCACTACAACATGGCATGGACGATTGACTGGTTCTGGGAGGTAATCCGACTAGCCGTCACCTCATACCTGTTCATGACGGGATTTGGACATACGGTGTTCTTCCTGCAGAAGCGGGACTACTCCTTCAAACGCTTTGCAGCCGTGATGATCAGGACGAACCTCCTGCCTGTCACGCTCGCATACGTGATGAGGACAAGGTGGCTACTGTATTACTACATGCCTCTGTCGACTTTCTGGTATGCAGTCGTCTACGCCACCATGGCCATCGGGCAAAAGCACAACCATCGCACTTCGTTCCTGATCGGAAAGATCGTGGCTTCTGCCAGTCTTGTCCGAGCTTTCCTGAAGACTAAAGGGCTTCCTGAGGCTTTCGTGCATCTCTGCAATTTGGCGTTCAAGATGGATCTGTCAGCAGAATTCTTCCACCACCGCGTTAAGCAGGATCAATACATCGTCTACGTCGGCATGCTAGCCGCCATGTTCTACGTCTGGTCCAAGGGCGTCCTCGCCTCTGACACCGCTCAAAATACCCTGCAGCGCGTCTATCGCCGCACCTTTCCTGTCCTCAAGTACAGCACCATCGCCATCGCCGCCGCTGGCCTGCCTGTTTTCTGGTACCTCGTCCACAAGCACATCGGCTCCCAGAACGCATGGACGCGCCAACAGCCGTACATCGCCTGCATCCCGATCCTAGCCTTCATCGTGCTGCGCAACGCGCACCCACGGCTGCGAAACTTCTACTCCGTCGCCTTCGCCTGGCTCGGCCGCTACTCGGGCGAGATGTACGTGATGCAAGACCACCTGTGGCTCGCCGCGGACCAGGAAGCCGTGCTCGCCACCGGCCTATTCCATGGCAACGCGACGTTGTCCGGCGACCGCTGGCGCGACCTTCTCCTCATCACGCCGATGTACTTCATCGCATGCTGGATCATCGGCGACGCGACCGCCGCGCTGACGGCGTGGTTCGTCAAGGAGGAGAAGCCGAAGCCCAAAGTGCCCGTCGTGGTCGTGCCGGCGCAGCGGCCGGTCGACGATGTCGAGATGGGCCTGCTCAAGCACGAGGGCGTGGACGTTGAGGAGGAAGAGCAGGTCGTGGTCGCCGGCCCACCGAAGCAGAGCCTCTGGCAGCGCGCCGGCAATGCCGTGTGGCCGGGCTCGGTGCGAGATCGCGCATTGTTGCTGCTGGCGTTTGCGTGGTTCCTCAACATGACATATACATGAACGCATCATTCATTGATAAGAGTAATTTCCCTAGCATAAGGTGTATAGCCTCGACAAATTATATCGACGTTAGATTTCATGTCTCGTAAAGTATTGATTTTTTAGATTTTAATCCTCGTAAGAAGCAATTCGCTGTAAAACATTAATACGCTATAGCTTGATGCAGAACGCTCATCCCAGCCACGCCCAGAACTTGCCCCACGCGGTCGTCGGCTCGGTCTCGTCGAAGAACAAGTCGTCCACTTCCTTGCGGCCCGTGTCGAGATCGGCGTCGAGGGCGCGCACGAAGCCGGTGCGGTAGACGAGCTTGTGGCCGATGTAGAGGGTGGCGAAGAGTAGGAGGCTGACGTAGGCGATGAAGAAGTCGGTCGTGTTCCATGGGATGAAGGAGGTGAAACCTAAATTTTCGTTGTCAGCTTCACTCTTTTCTCAAGACGGTAAATCATGAAGCAGGGAGATACAAACCTTGCGTAAGGATGATCAAGACATTGAAGAAGACGCCATAGTAACTCAGCCATGGCTGCCACATGGCCTTGTACGGCAGTGAATCTCTGCTCTGGCCACGAGCCTTGAGCGCTCGCATGAAGGCGATGTGAGAGATGCCAATGCACGTCCAGGCGATGAAACCCGCAACGCCGGTGATGTTGATGAACCAGTCAAACACCTGCCCGCCTGATGCCGACTCGTTCATGAACCCGAGCAGGCCAAAGGACGCGGTGAACGCGACGGCGTAGTACGGTACACCCTTGCTGGTCGTACGGAGGAAAAAGCTGGGAGCCGAGCCGTCTTGAGCCAGGCCTACTACGATACGGGAGCCGGAGTAGACGCATGCGTTCGCGGCGGAGAGGACAACACACAGCAGGACAGCGTTGATCAAGCCTGGCAGGACCTTGACGCCTGCAATCTGAGCAGCAATGACGAACGGCGAGGCTGTAGCGTTCGATGCGTCGCTCAGCAGGTTCTTGTTATCGTATGGGACCAACAGTCCAATGAAGAAGATTGCACCGACGAAGAAGAGCAGGATCCGGTAGAAGGTTTTCTTGATCGCGGCCGGGACCGTCTTCCTGGGATTGTCGGTTTCGCCAGCTGCGATGCCTACCAGCTCAGTGCCTTGGTACGAAAAACCCGCGGTGATGAGAACAGACCAGAAACCTACGAATTTTGCGAGTGCCGGGTTGTTTTCGATCAGATAAGGTGCAAAAGCTCCAGGACTGCCCCAAGTATGGAAGCCCAGATAGCCGTGCTGTCCGGCGCCGGCGTCGATACAGATGGCGAAGATGATAAAACCGATGACCGTCAATACCTTGATCATGGAGAAATAGAACTCGATCTCTCCATAGAACGAGACTGGGAGGAAGTTCGCCGTTGTGATGACAGCCCAGAAGACACCGATGAAGATGCCAATGTCCAGATTCGGCGCCCAGTACTGGATGATCAAGCCACTGGCGGTCAGTTCGAGCGCGTTCGTGATGGCCCAGGAGAAGAAGTAGATCCAGCCCATGGCAAAGCCGAGGGAGGGGTCAACGAAGCGGGTGGCATAGGCGGTGAAGGCGCCGGAGATGGGGATGTAGGTTGCCATCTCGCCGAGTCCGACCATGACGGAGTAGACAATGGTTCCGACGAAGGCGAAGGCGATGAGTGCTCCAGCAGGGCCAGCTCTGGCAAGCGCGCCTCCGCTTCCGATGAAGAGACCAGTACCGATCGTTCCACCTGATTCATGTTAGAGGTTTGCCTGGCAGTGAAGAAGTAAACGGGCTGGTCTACCTATGGCGATCATCTGAAGATGCCGTGACCTGGGTCAAGTCATTAGTCAGAGCCTCGACCTCAATGCATAACAGATTCGACATACTGCAAGCGTCTCTTGAGTTGAACGGTCGTTCCAGCAGCAACATCCGTGTGCTTCTCCAGATCATCACCGCGTCCTGCAGCATGCTCACCCCAACCTGCCGCTTTCTCTGATGAGGTCTTCGGCGTTGCCACATCGATGGCATAACTCTTGTCGTCCTCCATGATGGGAAAAGAAATCCAGTAAGCTTTATATCAAACAGCTCATGAAATGAGATGTAACAGAAGCGGACTCAGCGCAGAAATGGCACGGCTTCTGACTTTCCAACAGAGAAGAGTAGACACGCGCGGAGAGGGGAATGTAAGAAACGGAAGAGTCAGAGAGTTTGCTGATGTGGATCCAAATGGTAACACAACACGCATGGCAGGATAGCAACCCCATCGCGCATCAGCTCACTGTATATAATGACTTATCCTGATGTCGCTCGTAATTCATGCTGCGCCCTATTGGCGCGATAGCAACGCAAGCAGGAAATTTTCTCGACGTTCGCCGTCGGGTTCTGCTGGGTTGAGGGCACTTGGTTGAAGATTTCCGCGTCTGAGGGCATCGCTCGGGGGTTGGCGGTCGGCTAGCCGGCACGCATGAGACAATGGAAAGCTACCTTACATGCTGAATTCTTCTTTAATGCTGACATACTCGACTCTAATACAAATGTACACATCTCGCACTCTTTAGGAAGAAGATCTAAGACTGTTCTACTGATGTCCAACACTAATCCAATGTTGTTAGCCACCATTCTACGGCAAGAATACCAAAGGGATGTATGCGACTTTTCAATGTCTGTGTCTTGGCCGGGTCGCCAATCTTGGCCGCACGGTTTCGTCCTGGCACGAATTACTCGACTGGGCCTGGCACCGCGGCGGCAAGCGCTTCGGCTAAGGAAAGAAATGCAACGCGACGACACGACCTGTACATCTTCACCGACGATTACTGTGTAAGGATTGTAATGATGCATGTCACTTTATTCTCTTATCGTGAAAATCTCGTCGACATTGGAACGTTGATATCATGAGATCTGTCGGAAACACACTATCTCCCATACGCAGCGCCATCGCTAAAAGGACAACCCAGCTCTCGCTCATGCAAATGTCGTCACACTAGCAGCCAGTATACTACTTTCCAGTATACTGCTTGATCTTCGTGACCAAATCATCGATCTTGTATGGTTTTGACACAACATCGTCCATACCGCTGTCGCGCATCGTATCCTGCTGCTCGACTCGTGTGTTCGCTGAGACCCCAATGATTGGTATGTGGAGGACCTCACCATTGGCCTCCAGCTGTCGAATGGCTTTGGTCGCCGCATTGCCATCCATCACGGGCATTTCTTGGTCCATGAGAACCACATTGTACACAGACTGTTCACCATCTGATGACTGTGGTGGATGATGCATCGTACGCACAGCGTCCTGACCATTGTTGGCGGTGGTCACCGTAAAGCCTTTGGCCTGTAATTTCCGAGCCACAATCCGCTAGATCACGTAAGTTGCTATCCCAACCATACAGGATATTCAATGCACGTACCTGATTAATTATGTTGTCTTCCACAAGAAGCACATGCGGCTTGTCACTCTTGCCAACCTTGGAATTCGATGGACGTCTTACGCTCGACGGAGAGGTGTCTGGAGTCCTCGGTGGACTGTTCTCCTTGTTCGGTCTTGACCGATCAGCAAGAGATATCTCTTCTCCTTTGCTGTTGGCATCTTTCTGGTCGTCTGCTTTTTGGTAGTCATCAGAGCGCTTTTCCGGGAGTTGCGCGGCCACCTTCTCCGTCTCTTCATACCTCTCATCTTGCTTATTGCTATCTTTTTGCGGCTTTAGATCCCAAGCATCTTCCACAACCACCGTATGCTTCAGCGACTCAGGTTGCTGTTCATCCTTGGCTTCCTTTGGGTTTGTGTTACCCAACTTGACCACCTCCCGCTCGACGATCTTCTTATCCTCATCATCCTCATCTTGATTCTCGCCGGGCTTATCTGGTGGATTAGTCTTCTTGACTTTGAAGAAGAACGCGAAGGTGCTACCAGCTCCTTCCTTGGCGCTGACGCCAATCTCGCCACCATGTAGATGGCACAGCTTACGACTTATGTTCAGCCCCAGTCCTGAGCCGCCATACTCGGCCTCAGTCTTAGGTGTGGCCTGCCTGAATCTTTCGAAAAGCTTCAATTGCCCTTCCTCGGAGATGCCAATACCAGTGTCTTTGACTGCAACAAGAATGTAGACTGTCTCTCCATTACCCCAATCCTCAGATCGCGCAGTTGCATCCAGATGGTAGGCTTGCTCATCCCGTGTGAAGAATACGACACTCGGCGGGTAAGACGTCGGTCGCTTTCGACTCGCTCCGACACACACAGTGATCTTCTTCTCGGACTTACTCTATTCGATTGTCAGCATGTTCATAGCTAGCTTGGGGCTTCGTCATGCATTACCTTGGCTGTAAATTTGATGGCGTTCGAAATTAGGTTGACCAAGACCTGCGATACTCGTGCAAGGTCACACATGACCCAATCAATATCCTGCTCTACATATGACGAATCAACGATGTAGTTGTAGTCAATGTTATGCTTCTTCATTTCCGGCTGAAACATTTTCACGGAACCGGCCATTTGTGTTTTTGGTTGGCCTGGCTTTGGTGCTAGGTTCAACATGGACGAATCGAGTTTAGAGAACGAGAGGACGTCGTCGACGATTGCTTTCTGATGATTGACACATAGATTGATTGTGTCTACAGCTTCATGAATAGCTGGGATATCAACAGCGTCTGGCTTGCTGACAGCTTCATCAATGTCTTCGACGCAGTGTAGGATTGCTGACAGGGGATTGCGAATCTCATGAGATATCATATCCATGAATTTCTCCTGTTGAAGTCGCCTGTTCTTCGCCTCGGTAGCAGACTGTCGTTCGGTCAACTCTGCTTTCTTCTCAGATGTGATGTCGACGATGCTGCAGATGAAACCTCCGTACTCTCTCAAGCTGACATGTTGCAGATTTTCATCTCCCAGTGGCGTCAGGAGCAGCAAGCGCCAAGGGTATCCCTCAGCGGACGATCGAAACTCCGTACGTAGTTGTTTCCCTGATTTGAAGGCGTCCTGATAGGCATCGAGCACTCGCTTCTTGTCCTCGGTATATATACTTTCAGGCCATGACTTGAAGTCCTGGCTTGGGCCTTTGTGAGTTGTCATGTTGTACCAGATTTGATTGACAAAGACTGCATTCGCCTCATGATCTAAGATGGCCACGCCATTCGGCAGCATCTCTGCGAAGCGGTGGAAGAACGGATGTTCGTCGAGCGGGACATTATCGACCGCTTTATCTGCCACTTCGAGGTCGCCCGTTCTCTTTGCCTCGTCATGGTCCTGGTCCATCCGGTCATTCCCAAAGCTTTGCAGGCGGGGCGCTTTTTTCCGACCATCTTTCTTCGGAGAGTCATCATCACGAGTCACTAGTTGAACCAGCACACCACGGACATCAGCGTCGCTTCCAGTAGAGTGAAGCGGGCTGATCAAGACTTGGTAAGTACCCTTCTCGTGAAAGGAAGAGTCGCGCAGTATCTCCTCGCTGGCGACACGTTCTGGTGTGCCACCAACCAAAGCTGCATGCAAAGCCTGCCACGCATCGGCAGATAAAGAACCCTGCTGAGGTTGGCCCTGCTCCTGGATCCCGCCAGTGGCTTGCCAGGCTTGATTGTAAAGCAACCGCAGGTCGCCACCCCAGAAGATCGCGGCTGGGTATGCGAACGAAGCGATGGTCAGGACATGGGCATGAAGTTCCGTCGGCCATTCCTCCGGGTCCCATTGACTGTTGCCAGGGAGTGGATTCGAGAAGGACTTGGCGTTGCCTCCTGATCCACTGACAGGAGACTGTTTCCCCAGGCCATCCTTCATGTTGCAAGTGGTGTTAGCACAAGCATATGGCAGTACTATCCGGAGAATCGTATATCAAGCTGACTCCGTTCACGAATGATGTTTGCCATCGCCTCCTGGGCGCTGCATTTGTTCGATGGATGCCAGTGCTCTTGTCCTGCTAGACATGACGACGTCATACTTCGTCGTTGCTCGCACGTCAATCCACGAGACAGGCCTTAGCCCAGTTCAGCCATCGGGAACCACATCACTTTACTTTTTGGCTCTTCCACGTCGATACACGAATTGCAAAGATGATGTTGTCGGTCTTTTCTTGTCACGCGAGCACGACCGTCAAAAGCCATGAAGTAAGTTTGGCAAGCAGTCTCGGGTTGCCGTGAGTGATTTTGCTGCAACCCTTACCCATTTCATCATATGTTTGTAGATCACACCGTCGTGGCTGGACGAGAGGTCTCTATACGTTGGCACTGAATGCAACGCGATGAAGTACCCTTCTCACATGCTGACATTCAGTTGTTCAAGTTGAGTTGCGAGGAAAGCTTCTGGAAGGAAGCGTCCCCTGCTCAACAGCTTCATATGGTGAGGCCTACCGGAGGCCATCAATGACCATACTGCCCCAGATAATGGGCACGACTTCACCACCACAACCGACTTTATGGTGTGGCACAGAAGTACCGTGGTGTCCTGCCCAAATGAATACCTCCCCAGCACAAGGGTAGTTTACATTTAGGTTGTCAGGCGCTTTCAACACCAAGGTTTTTAGGAGCTGTGTGGGATACAGCCCACCAAGCCTTGTTCAATACTTGACCATCGGTCTCATCCCAAGAAGCACCTTCATTCACAAGTATGTGGTCTTACTGCACAACGACCACGTAGAAAGTCTTGTTAGGAGGGACCAACGCAAAATAGGACATGCTGTAGCAGCCCTGTATCCCAGTGATTCGCGATCGAACTGCTGTCGCTAACCGAAGTGATGCTGGGACTACGACAACCACACATTATACAGAGGTATGGTGCTTGACCCGCTCATTTCAAGCGTATAATAAGATTACCAGAGCAAAGGCTGCTGAAGATTCGATGATTGTGGCCAAGGACTACATTCAAAAGTACAATGTCGCAACGCCTGAAGTGAAACCCATTGTACTAGACCGTGGGAAGTACGAGCAGACTGTGGGAGAGTACTATGCACCGGCAAAGTACAATCGAGCCCGTTAAAAGGCAACATATAATCCCATGCACTCGATCGGATTCTCTGGGGCATTTGCAAAGCTTCGCAAGAACGATCGGATCTTGCTCATCGTCCGCGGTATCGATGGGTTTTGTGTCGTACCGGACCACATCGAGCAAGTATGCACCACTGCCGCACAGAACGGCGTATCTTTTGACATGACGATGTATTTGAACAAATACGGTCAGTTCACGCCGAGATGGGAGCTGTCTGCCTTCGTGAAGGCACCTTCCGGGACACAAGCAGTATATATCCACAGAAGATGGGCCGCGATTGCACAGGCTCGGGAAAACTACGACGAAACAGAGAATCCTCAGCAGCAGACTGAAAGACGTAATGACACCAAAGCTTGTCTAGAATCTGGCGCACGACAGAATTCTAGGACAGGAAAAAAGCATTAATGGAAACATACTTTCTCCTGATAAGAATATACCATTCCTACCTAGAATACATCGGCGGGAACAATGTATCATGTTACGGAAAGCAAATCTAAGACTGCACGACAAATTTTACATCGTGCGCCTTGTACAAAGTGCTCGTATCGAGAATGTTGCCGGTAGATGACTGGATGAATTCGACGTTCCTGGAAGGTAAGTCAGTATTAACCGAGGATTCCGAATTCTGGATCAGGAGAACTTACAGGTGATTCGCGTCGGCAAACCCGACTCGAGCGTAGCTGTAATCGTCTGCATAGGCAAAGGAGCAATAGGAGACATTGCTGCCGACCGAAGACAATCCCTCAATGTTGCCGGCACCGCCAGCGACGATGTACATCGGGGCCTTGGGATTCTGCAGACCAGCCGGGTCGACCGTGCCATTGTACACAGGCTGGAATCGCTGAGAGTTGTGCACGTGTCCAAAGATCGCCAAGTCTACGCCGTACTTATAGAACAGCGGCTCGAAAGCAGTTTGGCAGACAGTACAGATGTTGTCGCTGCCTCCTGTGGAATACCAAGGGCGATGACCGCCAACGATGAGCCATGGTGTCACACTACGGTCAACACTGGCAAGATCCGCGGCGAGAAAGTCAAGTTGCTGACCCGGGTAGCCAAAGGGGCCGCCGTTGAGGCCCGACGAGCCTCCAGGGCCATCAGGGGCAGAAGGAAAGTCGGTCTCAGTGTCGATCATGACAACATGGGCCATGCCGTATTCGAAAGAGTACCAGAAGGGTGGTAGGGACAAGGCCTGCGCTTTGGCCGCATTCTTCTGAGCATTGCTGTTGTTTGATGTCGATGGGAAGGCGGTAGGCATGGTCTTGCCAAAGCGGGTCATGAAGTCGGTGAAGTTCATTTGTCCCAGAGGGCAAAGTCCGGAGGTGTAATCCAATTCGGTGCAGTCCGCCTCATGGTTACCCGGGCTTGCCATGTACGCCTTTCGTCCAGCAACCGGCGCAAGCTGGTCGTAGAAGTTCTCAAGGATGGACGCGTATGCATCTTTCCCGTCCAAAAGATTGTCCGATTTGAGATACCAGTCATCCGCATAGGCAAAGTCGCCCGGGTGAAGAACGAACTCGTAGTCGTCCACGGTTTGTGCTAAGCTTGCAATTGTGGTGTGGTTCAATGAGGGATCGATGCTGGGAATTGTGTCTCGTTTTGTTGTGGTGAACCCATCAGGACCGTAGACACCAAGATCGATCACCACATCCATGCTGAACGCAGTCGCATCGCCTGCTGTGCGTGGGCTCAAGAAGTGTTCCACACTGGAGTTGGTCGACTCGATCTTGTAGAAGTAGGTGGTGGCCGGCTGGAGGCCGGTCAAAGTTACAGCATTGGCGTTTGTACGTGATGACGGGTATGTGACAGACGTGCTAGAGCAAGCCACAGAGGAGAGGCTGTTGTTGGAGGTGCCATAGTGAACACAAGACTGGTTCAGCTTCTCATAAGTGTTCCAGCCAACGCTCATTGCTGCAGATGTTGATGTCGAGATTAACATGGATCGTACATCTTATGGTCATATCGAAACCTACCATTCGGTCCATTGACTGCAAGGCGCTGTTGCACAGGCGTGGTCTTGTCAGACGGAATAGGAGGATAAGTGAAACCAGCCACGAGTCCTGCCACCATGAAAGGTGCTGCTTTGAGAGTGATTGCCTGCATGGTGAAGTCTCCGCCACAGGAGAACTATTGTAGACTTCGGCTCGGGGACAATGAATAGATGGATATGAAAGGCAGAGAGTCAGGCCCAGGCGAAGCAAACATGAAGACATACATATACCGGCCTACATTTGTGATCCGGCACCGTGTTCTACATCGTAAGCACGTGGTGGTGGTAACGACATAGCACTACCATTGCCACCTTCCAGGCTCAGCAGTCTGCCGATGATAGAGCAGGCGTAGAAAGGGACTAGCATGTTCGAGATTCTGTACCGCGTCCTCGTGGTAGGAGTGATTGGAGTCTAAGTGTGCGGCGAAACTTAAGCAGCCTGCGCTAGCCTGTTGATCGGCCGGGAGGATGACGAGAGTGGGGAGGGCTCCGCGCCTTTGGAAAGCTTGTCCAACGTAACATGCACGACAGTCTTGCTTACAGGTGCTTTTCACCGTTTGGCAATGCGGATCACTGTCCAGGAAGTTCGAAAGATGAGTGAATGCTTTCGACTTTATACAAGACAATGCCAAGCTCAAGGAAATTGAAGTAGGCAGCGTAGGCCTAGGCCTTGTTGATGATGTGTGAGCTTGCCCAAGGAAAGCGTCGTTCATGATCTGACATTGAGAAAAAGAAAGAAAACGAGGTCATGTCTCTGCCAGAATCAAGCACCAATGGAGATAGCTCCAGAGGTCACGCAGCCAGATCGACGTTCCGCCTTTTGACGCCAGATCTGACGCACGCCTGGCCATGTCTCATCTACTTCCATGGCGCCGGCGACAGTTGTGCGACTTCCTGGGCCTCACTGACTAAGCTCCTGAGGAAAAGAGAGCACCGCATACTTCTGTTTGATCGTGGTGTCCTCCAGGGTACCGATGTCAAGCCTCAGCAAGCTGTATCGGATCTGGTCATCTATCTTGCTCAGAATGTGGCAAGTACAGGTGGTCCGCCGTATGTCTTAATCGCACACTCATACGGTGGCTGCATCGCTCGACTATACCTGCAGCAATACCCGCAGGATGTAGCTGGGATGGTGTTGGTCGAGACAGGCCAAGAAACGGCCCTGAGCGGAAATATCGAGGAGCAGCAGTACAGAAGACAGATCCTTGGATCTAGACCGCTCAGTGTCATTCGTGGAAATACTCCGCTTGCCAAAGTAAAAGCGCAGAAAGAGGCAGCAAATGCCGCTATCACGACTGCACAGCACGAACAAGACCAGCAGCAGGCTCGTGTACTCAAGCAGTGGCTGGACCATGACGAGAAGCTCAAGAAATCGCAGCTGCGCTTATCGCGGAATCACAGGTACGTCAACTTGACGGACTGCGGGCATCATGTCATCCGCGACCGACCTGAAGCTGTTGCGGAACAGGTGGATTGGGTCATGGAAGAGATTGCAAAGCCTGAGTCTAGCGTCCAACGAGGCCGGTTACGATTGACCAAGGGGAGGTGGAGACGCTGGGTTGCACTCTTTGCTGTGTAGGCACTTCACGTAGGGACCTCACGGCGCTAAAGGGAATCGCAATGAGGATGAGAGGTTCGGCACATTTAGACATACTCGTCGGTTTGAGCTGTCTGGACCAGACTCTCAGAAGATCTGACCAGTGTCGGAGCGTCGCGTGTATTCCAGGTAATACATTTTTATACATGTAGGTGTCAGTGGCCGTACCCTTGTACCGAGTGTAGCAGTCATCAAAGACACAGACCCATCTTGGTCGGCTTCAGTGTACAGACCGAATACGAGAATTGTAGGTCGGGGATCAAGCGACCCAGCCATATTGGTAATCGCCATGAGGCGGCAGAGTTTGCGGTTTTTGGTTTTGAGTTGGAAAGACAATACACACTACATACTATGGATTCTATCCCGTCACGGGGTTGTCCCCCGAGCAAATGTACAGATGCTGACAATAGTGCTGACGCACTGATGGTATCTCCATGCTCACAACGCCAATTCAAAAGGGATTCGCAAATTCTGTACCGCTGCTGCAACAAATTAGAGGCATGTCGACCAGCGGATTTTCTCCTGTCCGACAGACGGGACCATAAGGCTGAGTCTCGTGCCCACGGTGCTCATCAACTTTTCCAATACCATTCACGGCCAGGTCAACTCTCCAGAGCGTCAAATCTAGCGCAGACCGATCACACTCTGCTATGCCGTTAGCGAACAACTCACTTGTGAAAAGAGCGGAATAGAGGAACTCACCATCTCAAGTGTCCAGACTCTCCTTATCCAGACCTTCAACGGGCCATCCACTCCCTCAACATCGTTCAATGTGATACCTTCCCACCAACACCTTCGTGCTGGCTTCCTCCAGAACAGTAGAAGCTTCTGAGCCATACCAACTGCATTGCTGTTTGCTGCTTCGCCACGAATATCCGTTCTAAGGCGTGCCAATGCGATCGAGCAGATCACAGCTTTGTTAGGCTCCGCAGCACGGTGGCCCCAGATATCGGCTTGATCGAAACCACTATAATTAGTCAATATGTAAGTCCAGTTGTGGTGGGACGACTGAAGCTTGCTTACCCTGCTGTCAGCATCTCGATCAAATGTTGCTCCGTAGTTCCAGGTTCTTCACTTTTCCTGAGCCCCGAGAAAATGCCATCTTGTCGCAGTAACGCCTTGCCTGCAGCACGCTTGACCTCAATCATTTCAGGCTGCTCAATATCCTTTCGCGGTGGAATCGCGTAAAAGTCAAGGTCTTCACGCAGCACTATGATACCTGCTCGGTCTTGAAGCATATCGCGTGCGTTGCCAGACATGGGCTCGATTGGCATGGTATTCGGCGCAAGTGGGTCTTGGCTTGATTGCTGTGCTGCATCATCGGATTGCGGGATGGTTTGCGCAACGTGTCGGAAGAATTCGAGCATGTATTGGAGGGAAGTGGGATCGTACTGTGCAAGATAGACAATGTCAGATAAATATACATCTTGGTTGCTCATGACACTCTGCACATCGTGATAGCACGAAGGAGGTGGGGCTTGCGTGAGCAAGCTGTGGGTATTGCTTACGTCGACGGGGTACACATCGCCATCATGGAAACTGTTTACATGGCCATCTGGTAGGAGGCCATTGGGAAAGAGTGAAAGAAGCACAAACTCTGGGAGCGTCAAAAGCTCATCACGAGAGAGCGTGAACCGCGTGCCACTGGCTCTGTCAGTACTTTGAAAACTCAGCAATGCTTGGACTAGCCATACCGAAGCTCGAGAGTGATGTTTTCGTCAGATCCTGAGGTCCATATCAGCTCTGTTCAGAGGATTCCACCACCCCAATGCATCACCAATGGGTCTCACCTCCAAGCGCAGTGTTCAATGGCGCCGGTCCACCCTGTTGAACCTGCGTGAGAATGCTCGCGGCACCCCCTGCTGCTGCCATGACGTATGTAAACCCTTCGAGCGGGCTGGAACCTTCAGTGTATGGTGGAGGAGGCTCGCCGTCGTCAAGATCTTTGCTATCCTTGGTGTCGCGTGGGAGCGCAGCTTTTGTGTCGGCGACAACAGAAGACGCTGGAGAGGCGTGGGCGGATTCCTCGAAGGGCGGCGCAGGACTGGACGGCGCGTAAGCGGTGAGAGAGTCGGACGCGGTACACTCGGTGACAAGTGCGCTGGAGGAGTCGGGGAAGTAGCGCGATGGGAAGTTGTGTGAGGAGAAGGTCGGCGGAGTATCGGACGAAGAGGTTGAGTGCTGCGCGTCAAGGCGGAAGTGGGTTTCGACGTTGGTCTTGGGCCGTTCAGCAGATGTAGGGGGAGTGGGCGCGGCAGAAGAGATGGCGTCGTCGGAATCCACGGTGGCGAGGAAGGCGCTGCGTCGCGCGAGACTATACTAGCATTGGCATAAACTGTCGTCGCCGTAGGAGTGGTGGTGATTGTCACGGAGAGGGTGGTGTTGGGCGGGTGAGAAGATGATATGTCTTGGTTGCTCATCAGTTGCGTCGATCTTGCGGAGACTGGACTTGACAAGCGCGCGCCTGGAACGGGTGTACCCAGCCAATGCTCCACTCTGCCGTGTCCAGCACACTCATCATCAACGTGCTTCGCGTTCACGGGCCAATGGCACGAACAACAGTCGAACCCGCCAACAAATGGCACTTGGATAATGACCATGGCGATGCTTACAAGATGATGATATCCCGAGCGGTGGGACCCCAAAGACCAGGACAGAACGGGCGATATGGTACGGCCAGCCTTCCTCCCGTCTTCACTCTGTCGAAGACATACAGCATCAAACCTTGACCAGCATTCATCTACCATATCAACCACAACAGCGCTTCAATACAGGAGTGACCAGCCATACCAGGTTGCCGACCTGGCATATCACGAGATGGTATCATTTCGACCGCGCGCCACCGCACATATGGAGTACTCTTGATAACAACTAACAGAATGCACAGGTGTGGTCGTAAGATACTGAATACAGTTTGTACATGTAACAGAGACATTCCTAGACTCGCGCACACTGTGCCATATTCACCATCTTCGTCATCTCATATTCGGCATCCATCAATCTTTGTTGAAATCAATGACAACTCTGCCAGCAATCTCGCCTCTCCTCAGCTGCTGGATGCTCTCCGGGAACTGGCTCATACCACGGACCTCACAGATCTGCTTCAACAGTCCTCTTTTCGCATATTCAAGTGTCGCGGCAGTGTCCTGCATCGTGCCGACCAATGTACCAATCACCTTGATGTTCTTGAAGATGAACAGGTTCGGATCAGTGCCGAGTGTGATCTGTCCAGCTGGGGGCAGCGCAATACACATGATGATGCCGCCGATACGATCGCCGAGATACGAGAATGCGTCTGGGAGTGGTCAGCAACTTGAGTCTCCACGCGAACATTGTGACTGCAGCTCACCTTTGTACGCCTGGTAGGCCGTGATCAGCACTCCGTGAGCACCAACACCATCGGTTGCCTCTTTCACAGCAGCTGCGACGTCCTGGTGTTCTTTGAAGTCGATGAAGGTTTCGGCCCCCATCTCTTTTGACAAGGTCTTCTTCTTGTCGCCACTATCGATCACGACTGGTCGCATGCCCATCGCTCGCGCGAGCTGTACGCCTTGGATACCGACACCTCCGCCGCCACCAGGGAAGACCACCCAGTTGCCAGGCTTCAGTCCCGAATCAATCAATGCGCGGTGCATCGTTGAAGCACTACACATGATCGGGCCGGCGATGTGGTCCGACACTCCCTCGGGGATCCTGCTTGTATAGTTTGCAGGACTGGTGATGTACTGTTGGTAGGTACCTGTTGCCACCAAGCCGGTGTAGACTCCTTTGGCGCAATAGTTCTCCCGGCCATTCCAGCATTGCTCGCAGTTGTTGCACACGCTCCACAAAGGCTTGACGCCACCTCTGTCCCCGATCTTCCAGTCTGTGACGTTCTTGCCGACCTTGACAACCACTCCAGCACCTTCGTGACCAGCACAACGAGTGCCAAAGGTCGACATAGGAGGGACTGCCCAGTCATTCATCATGAAATGGATATCTGACATGCACAGCCCCGTGGCATTGAGACGAAGAAGCACTTCATCGTCCTCTGTTGTACATATCAGTATGCAGTCATGCGGTCGACGTTGGCGATCATATAATCTCACTTGGTTCCGGGACATCGACCATCTGCACCTCGACTCGGAAGTCCGGTCCCTCGTTCACCACAACCCCAGCTTTGCATTGCTTAGGAATCTCTTCAACCATCTTCAGGTTTTCTGTTCGTAGAAGGATATTACAAGTAGATGAAATCGATTCTTGGAAAACTATTGGAGGAGAAGACAACAGTAAGAAGTAGAAATGAATTAGAGAAGACGAAACCTGCCTATTATCCATATCCTGCATCTATACATACCTCGTGGCATCTATAGATGTTGTTAGTGATGCTTGCCTGCACCCCGCACTGTCAGCTTGGAGGAGGCGGGGTACTATATACCGAGAGGCGACAGACGAGCACCATTGGCAAACTGGGCAGTCTGCCATGTGACTTGCGCCGGACGACCGCATCTCCATCAGCAGGGAACAAGACTGGAGCTTGATACTAATTGCTGAACTACGAGTGGGACTGCGACACGGGGCCAAGGGATTAATTTGGGACCCTGAGGAATTGCCTTGGCCATCCATCGCTGAAAGAGGGTCGTAGTTAAGCACAAGTCAGTGGAGGTCGCACAAACATGGAAATATCGAGATACACAGGCTGGGTCGATTTACCATCAGACCAATATCACTGAGTCCTGTGGCGCGAATCTGTCTGCTGCCACAGATGTCCATACTCATACACGTCAATTCGAGCAGCAGTAAAGTCCGATCAGCCAGTCTCAACCAGCCATCCAAGAACAGTCCAGGATGCATCCATCTGATCGTTGGTAGGACCAAGTCGTTCACACCTTCGCACGACCCTCGCAGCTCCCGATGTGTCGTAGCAAATACTAAGCCGATTCTCGCAGCGCTCCATCACGACCAGAAGGGTACATGTACAGGGCGCTACCAACAGCCTCGACCCAGTCTTCATCTCCAAAGGCAAGCTTCGAGCGGCAGCCACACGCGCGCATTATTCAGATGCGTCGATCTGCTCTATCTGGAAGGCGAACAGCGGTCTGCTCTGCAGCATTGTAACAGCCAGCTCAGCAGACACCATGTCGGGATGACACTCAAGGGGTATCCACATTTGGAGCATTCATTTGTCAGGCTCGGGCTGGTTCTGAAGGCTTGTAAGGAGGCGGCGAAGAGAATTGACCTGAACACATCGCCAGCAACGTCACCATAAATTGCTGTGCAGAACGGTGTTCTGTGCAACTTGCGAGTCCCACAAGCAGAACCCATGAAGAGCGTCACCCATGATGCACAGCAGCTTCCGGGTCAAAGGAGCGATACAGTGTTTTCTTCTGCCACCATGTAAGGTTCTGATGGTCATTACATAGCTGATTGCTGAGTATCATGACCTTCCTACGCTTTATCCTGGCGTTCCAGTGCGTATGACCAAAGATCCAATAATCAACTGTGGCAAGCATTCCCAGTTTTTGAGCATCGTCGAAAGCATTGCTGCTGAAGCACTGACTGACGGCGTTGTTCTCGTTCTTCGGGTGACATACTCTCTCAAAGACAGGGGCGTAATGTGTGGCAATGATAATTTGTCGCTCGGGGTTGTTTTGCTTCAGGTCGCTCAATCGAAGCTTGAGCCATGCGAGATCCTTCTCATGTTCCGCGTTGTGTTTCGCGACTGACCAATTTTTGATACGTGCGAAATCGTTGGTCAACTTTGTATACCCTGCTGCAATATGGGAGTGTAGCGTGCATCCAAAGACGGTCACGTTGCATTCAGCGAGGTCAAATCTGCCGCGATTCAAGAAGTGCAGTTTCCCGTGCATGGTCGGTTCACGTGTCAGCCTCTCGGCGTTCTCCAGACCTTCATCCCTCGATGATCCATAAAACTCGTGATTCCCAGCCACAAGTAGAACAACATTGAATCGTCCAGGCTCACACTGTTTGGCAAGGAATTCGCGGTATTGGTTGTAGTCACAGAATCGCCCGATGTCGCCAGCTAGAATCAGGATTGGGGCAACCTGGATGATGTCGTACTGGTATTTGATGCGTTCCAGGTGTGCATATTGCCTTGTCTACCTGTGTGAGGGCAGCGTGAATGAGGAAGGCGCAGGCCAAGTAAGGAATACATGTAGTTGTAAGGTAGCAAGATGCAAGGCACAAAGATGTATTTGGGCGACGCGTCTTGATCACGCGCATTTGAGCTTCAGAACCACATGTAACTAACATGAATTCAATCGACCACTCAGCGTGCTTAAAGGTTTCTGTCCCTCCAAACATCTTCCTTCGAGACGCAAATCTGTATCTTTGCTATAAAAATAGCTGTTTACTAGAAACTTTTAAAAGTGCATCTATTCCTGGACCACTCTACGATTAAATGATCATTCCTTTCGTGATTCAACACCATCAAAGCATTCATACTGTCTCAACATGACAAGGAGGAAGAAAGCAAAACTCAAGTCATAGTCTAGTAAGCAAAGTGCTTGAATACACTATCTGTCACAAGACAGGCAGTGCATCAAGTAAATGTAGAACATAATGGAAGCAGGCTATATTTGCAGTTAGGGTGTTAGATGCAGTAGGGCTTGGAGACAAGATGCATAACCTGCAACAATTACCTGTCTGCCTAAAAATGAACTGCTCTTCACTAGAAATAAAGGTACATTTAGATCAATGAATCTTCCATTGAAGTAACTAAGCCATTTCTGGTGAGTATTCACCAGGATCTTTATCTATCTAATACAAGCTTGCTCTACAGAAATACAGTATCACCAGCATGACCTCACAAAGGTACAGCATGTTTCTAATGCTAGATTGTTCTTACATTTCAGTCTATAGAATAAATATGTAGAGTGCTATTGGGCTAGCACAAGATAAGATCTAACCATGTCTAGTATGCGCAGTCGCAGTGTAGATCATAAGCTATGCATTCTCTAGACAATCTAGCTGTTGGCTGAACAGCACGCTATTTAAAGCCTTGTCAAAAGATATGAAACAGTGCAATAATACTAACTCCGGACTGTATGTAGTGCTGCTTAACCTGCAAGAGTGCTTGGTAGAGAGGTTGGCATTATTCTGTATACAAGTGGTGCATGTGTGCCAAACCCTGTGTGAGGGAATGTTGTCTCAATTATATGGGCAAATGCTGTCGCTCTTTTATCTAGTTAGCACTTAGCTGAATAGCGCATCTGCACTGTACCACCATGTGGTTGTTGCATATTGCGTAGTGGAATTTTCTATCCTTCGAGAGGTGCGCCTGTCAATTGCCTGTGTCTGGTAGACAGTATTGTTTGGAGAATTCTGCTATTACGATTTGCCCCTGGCTACGACGGTTTGCACTTGAATAAGACAGGAGTGCAGGCTGATGCGTCGATGTGTATAGACTTGTGTGGCCCTAGACCAAATCTGACCTTCCTGGCATCCAATCCATCAGGCATCCGCAGCAGATCGTCTTTGTTCCCATACTCCCACCAGCGAATGGTGTACCAGGCTATGCGCGGCTGATGCGCCAAAGACAGTAAATATTCGCAGTCAGAATCAAGGCCATCCACGCCACAGCAGCCATGCCTCGCCGCTCGGTCGCTCACATACGCCAGGTCATTGGCAGCACGAGATCTAACCTTGCGCGCTCGCGTGAATGGCGTCGAGAAGCTTAGTGGCGTTGTAGGCAGCAGAGTATGCAAGAGACTCTCGTCGAGCTTCACTTCGGCCTTACTTGGTGGCGGTATGCGGCAGTGCGTCCTGAGGCTTTGCTTCACTTCTGCACCAGTGCTACAGTGATGAATAGTGAACGCCCCACAGGCCAACATCGAGGCCGGCGATAGATCATCTGCATATATCGTAATGGGCTCGTAGTAGTCCAAAACCAGTGTGAGAGTCAGAGTCGGGGCTTCAGTACTGCTGAAGAAATGCGTTGTTGGGTCAAGCGATAATGAGGCGGACACTTTTGGCACTTTCTGGACATCCATGGCGAGCCAGAGAGGAAGTAGGTGGGAAACGAAAGAGTACGAAGCTGCTAGTACTAAGCCTGAATCTGTATGTGTAGCCTCAACGAAGCTCACTGAATATCGGGGTTGTCGATTGTATGGACCAGGAGTGGTCGAGCTTGATGTTGCAGTACCCAGTTCATCAACTTGTTGGCTACATTGCTCTCGAAGTTCTCTGATCCTGCAACTCTCTTCGGCTTGTTTTATGTCTTGGCTGACAAACTCTGCACTGCAGCAACCTGTGACCACCGACGTGTACCTGCGTGCACATTAATTGAGGGCCCGGCCTTTGTAGCTGATTCGGCAATATGACAGAACACCGACCGTGTCATGCTTGACACTTGCAAAAATCCACCCGCAACTGTCACTCATTTCATACCCTTCGCTCAACATGTCTGAGCGGCCATGACTTTTTTGCGTCTCCTGACTTGTTACCCATGCCCTCTCACGGTTCTCGTGTCTTGTACCTGGCTGGGAGATCGAGACTTGGGACAGGTCGAAGGTCCAGGAAATGGTTTCTGATATTATTGCAATTGAGCGTGCCTTCTGGGGACGGGGATGTCGTGGCGTGTCACTGCTGCCCTGATGTTCTCGTCGAGAACGAATGCTACGGGTTTGACTGAGCACCGATAAGCGCCAACTTCTTCTGAATAGAAGACTTGGTCCCAGCGCACCTCGTCCATATAGTCAAGGTCTTTGGCAACATGTTACCTTTCCGCCCACAATTCTCGACGAAACAGAAGAACCCCCACAGCAGAAGAAAGAGGAATGGAGATAGTAAGATCGCAGAGGCCGCAGACATTGCTAGACTGGACCAGAAGGCCAGAACATTGTGCACAAGGAACCGGACTTTGGCACAGTGGCTGGCTGACTTTGGTGAGAATCTGGGCATGGATGTTCTAGATACACTTGCGCATCTAACAGGTCAATAGATGCGTGAGCGACGACCAGAGCGACCATGCACTCTGAAGGCATTCGACAGACAAGGCGTATGGGATAACACTATCGATATCCAAGCCTCGGCATCGACCAGGCCCAAAATCACAGCCGCGCCTATTGAACGAAGCACCACAGAGAGGCATCACACATATGAACTAGCACAATTAAGAATCGGAGAAAACTAAAGCAGCCTTAAGAAGTATATACATCAGTCTTCGGTGCGTAGATTGAGCATTATCCAGTTATGAGGCAAGGCCATGATGTAGGACATGAGGCACGACACACCTGTGGAACATTGAAGACACGATGATGTGAATGAGACAAGACAAGGATGGAAGGAGTGTGGGATCAATTCATTTCATGAATAGTTATGTAATGTGAGTTTTTTCTTCTTAGCGTAATACAGCGTGACCGACCAGGTGGTAAGCGTCCAATCATGGACGAACCTGGTCAACGTAACGCTGGGGAATATGTATGCAAATCATGTTCTAGTCGCACTATCATGTACATTAAAAGAGCTGCCCTGCTTGGCATGCCTCTGATCATCAAAACATGATCCCATCAGAACAGTAATGCTTTCAATCGTCCGGTAAATCGTGCCTTCATGGAGGTGAGAAGAATCGAAAGCGTCCAAAGGGGACCAACCCGGAGGGTGTCACCTCAATCATTAACCTCTGTAAACCATGTCAGTTGAGGACGACTTGTAGCACAACATGGCGAAGGTAAACTTACGCGCTCTATCTCCTGCGGTAGTAGCCCGGAGGAGTCTTGGTGCTGGTGGTCTTGGCCGAGCTCGTCTTAGTCGAGCTTGACTTAGTCGAGCTTGATTTCGGCGAGCTTGTGATGGTCGAGGTTGTCCAAGTTGATTTCGATTTGGAGCTAGTGGCCGGGTAGGTCACGGTTGGGAGGGTGATAGTCGGGAGAGTGATCGATGGTAGGGTGATGGTTGGAAGAGTTTTCGTCGACTTGCTCGAGCTCGACGTGCTGTACTTCGTCAAACTTGGACTCGAGGTAGTTGAGCTCGATGTGCTGTACTTTGTCAAACTTGGGCTCGAGGTAGTCGAGCTCGACGAAGAGGAGCGAGACGAGCTCGAAGTCACGGAGCTTGATGAAGAGGAGCTAGACGAGCTCGAAGTCACCGAACTTGACGACGAAGAGCTAGATGACGAGGAGCTAGATGAGCTTGTCACGGGCGTTGAGGAGCTCGAGGTCGACGAGCTGGTCACTGGGGTCGACGAGCTGGAGGTCGAAGAGCTTGTCACGGGAGTCGAGGAGCTCGAGGTCGAGGAGCT